>CM024267.1:27565068-28165068 GCA_013621005.1 Aeschynomene evenia
GTAAAAGTCAAAGATAAGCCCAATCCTTTAAAATGATCCAGTCCCATCAAGATTTGTCAAGCCCAATTTCAGTATTTATTTGACATCATAATAACGGATAGAATCATTTTGAATATTTGTGGCTAAGTGCTCATATGAAATGCAGAATTGGTATATAATTATGTATATATGGAGCCTTATGTTACTCCATGTACCTTTCAAGATCATCATACAAAAACACCTTCCCCCGATTACACAACATATGCCTAATCCAAAACATTTACATCTTCCATAAGAATCAAACTCCTATGTAACCAAAATTATATGTATAATATATTTCACATTTGCAATGGTAACAAGTATTAGAAGGCTCAATATCGAAATGGATCCTCTCGTGCTGAGATTGTACCTGATCTTGTCATGCGTGACCTTTCACTATTCATTTCTTCGCTTCACTTGTCATGATTTGGTTTCACTTGATCAATGCTAAAAGATCACACGTGATAAAGATCACGTGCGATTTCAACATGAGAGGATTCATTTCCGACCAAGTTGCTATGCTCTTTTCACCGCTTCCTCCCCGAAACGGTTTTCTTCACAGCCCCAACTGAGACTAAAAACTGATCAAGGGATGATAAGGTCCTCATGTCATCAGGTGGAAAATAGCTGGCTGCTTTTCCCATAACTGATGAGAACAAAAGGGAAACGGACGGCCAAGTCGGGTTGACATCGACCAAGAACTCATCTAAAAATGCGAATGCGGCTCGAAAATCGGACCTGCTTGCCTTTATTGGAGCATCAAAATGAGCTGGGATGATTCTTGTGAACCTCCAGTCTCGCGAAATTCTATCAACCCAGTCTCTGACCTGGTTCATAATAAGCATGCCGGATGCGAATTCAGATGGGGAAACAACAACAACCAGCCTTATAATATTATGTGAGGTCGGCTAGATGGGAAACAACACTCATGGAAAATTTCTTTAAGACTTGTTTTTCACATCTCATGTGTCAAAATGTGAATAAAGATGAGTTGAAAAAGAAAAACAAGAAAAGACGGCAAACCTAACTACAATCAAACTTATGTTACTGTAAGTATGTAACTTTGTTGTTAGTTATATAATATTATAACAAGATTAGAATATTAAATCATGTTTCTGAAACAAGATTAGAGTATTCAAGGTTGAACTGTGTCAATTAATGGTTCTACACCAGGAAGAACCAGATCTGATTGACGGTTTGGTAAAAGTTGCCCCAACTTCTGATTGTTAAATTTTTTCCTGAGGTTCATGAGTTTGTAAAATCACTACACAGCTCTCTTCTAAGTATGAAAATTTGTTGATCTGACATTCCGACCTCACCTCCATTGCACACTATGCCCTATGCTTTTGTTGTCTTGGGGGGAGGATGGTGTCATCGGAACAAATAAAGAGGAATTGAGAACGATTTCGTCAAATCTCAGGGGAGATAAAAAAACATTACCTTTTCAGGAACTTTGCTGAAGACAAGTGTCTTGACAATCGGTGAAACAATTAACTTCTGTGACATCTGTGCAAAGCTAGCATTAGGTTCTAAAAGATTTGATGGACCAAGAAACAAGATTTGTAAAACCATTCTTTCCCATCCTGCAGAATACAATTACCAAGTTTTAATTTAACCTCAAATGAAATGGTAATCTGCTTTGTACAAGTTTGAGGAGGAGAAAAAGGCCAACCTTTTTGCCTGTTCTGCTTGTTGTCAACTACGGGTTCATTTGGTACCTCTTTTCCTTTACTAAGAATTTTTACTGCCAAACCATTTTTCGCTGACGCTAACAGTGATTCTTTGCTTATACACTCAGGTGGCTGTCTCGGAACAAAAATAACAGCATCAGTCACCAATAGTGTTCTTGAAGGCTTGTGGTAGAAAGCTACCTCCACATAGGGACCAATTCCTGAGACAATCAGAAAGCAAATGGATCTTTTTCTTTTGGATTTATGAAGATCAAGCCTGAAAAATATGCAACAATAAATTATCATTACCAACTTCTGGCGAGGTTAGAACCTTTTGCTCTATTTCAGCAGCCCAAGGAGTGGATAAATCCTCGTCTTGCAAGGTTTTAGCACGGAAAATGCCGAAGAATTCCAGTGGTAAGTTTAATGGCCAACTCCATTGCCTTGGTGCCACCCATACCTGAGCACGTGGGAATTTCCTCGAAAACGGACCAACGAATATTTTGTGTTCATAAGCAAAAGTAGGGAGGACAATGTATTCAACCGGAGCCCCGAGTTCCTTAATAAGCTGCAAGAAACAAACAGATTCACATGCTAAGAAAGCATAACAAAACCACCCTGTCAATATAAGTTCCTTTACTCAAAAGAACAAGCTTCTTCATCAATTCATTGAAATTGCGTTGCAGCATTAGGAAGAATGAAATGAAAGTTAGCATAATGAAACAATTAAACCAGCAAAAATTCAAAATTTATAATAAAAAATTGGGGCCGACCTGTGAACCAAATGAACTCAACTAGTTCCAAATAAAAAGCAGTTTAAAAGAATGCAGAGTTTATAGAGACAATTCCAACTTTTTCATTAAAAGTTAAACAAAAACGAAGTTGACATAAACTAGTATTTTTCACTACCTTAAAAGCCAATGTAAATTAGCATCAAAGAAAGAGAATTGGTAAAGAATATGTAACCTGAATACACTCATCAGTTGGAGCTATAGGCGCATGGACCCATAATCCACCAGATTTGAGTTTGATAACCGTCATTCTAATGTTTGTCGAAACACTGCTGAAGCCTAACGCCTGCTCTTGTTCGAATAGCCATATACACCCCTTCACGGCCTAGAGCATGATTAAAAGAAGAAGAGTTGTTAGGGTCCCAAAAACAGAAATTCTAGCCAAGATTGATAGTGAAATGTTCCCAATAAATAGCATGATTTTAATGTACTTGAAAATCAATAATGTTTGTCGTACAACAGAAATACATCCGACAAGTATCTAACATGTGCTATACATGCTATGGGATGTGTGCTATTCGTATAGCACACGTATGTATAACACACATCCCATAACATGTATAGCACACGTTGAATACATGTTGGACATATTTCTGTTGTACGACCTGCATTATTGCTTGAAAATAGCAACATCCGACACATTATACATAACTAACATAAGTAACTCCAAAACAAATCAAATTTCATCACCAAATGAATGCACTCAAAAGGAGAAATCTTGGTGAATAACAAAAAACCAGTCAAAACAGTCAATAGATTTTGCACAACATATAATATGTAATATGCACAATGTATATTACATATTATGCACATCATATATGACATGTTGTGCACAACATATATCACATGTTGCAACATTATTTTTTTTACAACATGTGATAATGTTGTGCATAATATGTGATATATGTTGTGTGCAACATGTAATATATGTTATACACATTACATAATACTTATTGTGCATAACATATTAGCTGTTTTGACTGTTTTTTCATTGTACATATAGCAATACTCCACTCAAAAAGCACTTAAAGGTAGAGGTCACAATGATTTACACTCTAAGGATCAACAACACAATAGTAAAAGGGGAAAAATAGGGATTTCTTCATTCAATAAAAAATACAATCCATCGAATATAACAAGACAAGAAGAAAATGCAAATTGGAGCAAAAGGAACACATAAAAAGGACATTAAATAAAATGATTTTACAAAGGCATGCTTGGTTGAAGGGTAAGAATGGACATAAAAATTACTCCATACTTTTTTTTATTTGTCCAATTTTAATTGCGCACACGAATTTAGGCTGAGTTTTATAATGTCTCAAATTTAGAAAAAATGTAAGCATATTTTACAATATTTCCAGTAATACTCAAAGAACTCAAAGAGTTATGTGATATTTTACACAAAGAGCTCAACCCTGAAATTTTTATTCCACTTTTATCCCTTAATCAAATACACCTACAATAATGTTTTACCATTAATGTTTGATGTACAACAGAAATATATCCAATAACTATCCAACGTGTGCTATGTGTGTCATACATAATGTAAGTCATATATGTGCGAATCTGGTTAAGCAAAAATAGAAAATAACGCATAAAAAATACACCATAGATGTGTATAATTGCTAAAATACATAATGTGTGTCACTTCTTTATTTGTAATGTGTGTTATATGATGAATAATAGTTAGATGTATTACTGTTGTACAACAAACAATACTGAATGTTTTACTATCTTATAATTTTTTTTTTTAAGTACACTGATAACTATACACCATTATTTAGCCATTCCGAAAATTCCTATTAGCTACCTATAAAGTATATCACAGAAATTAAGCTCTAAAAAGATATACCCTTGATTGATTTCCTAGAACTATATAAGCATCATATCATAGAGAGGCAATTCAATTCTTTCAAAAATCAAAACCAAATCGAATTCAGTCGTCAAAATAAGCAACAAAAACCAAACACTAAAGTATAAAGCAATTTTGCATGAATACCTCAGTCCTAATAGTGCGCCTATTGAGGAAAGGACCAAGTGGGAAAGGAAACCCAGTGAAGTTGAAGTAAAATCTTCCACTTGCATTGCTTGTAGTTGCAGTTGGTGTGGCTGAAGCCACAACCAAATTGGTCAAATCTCTTCTCTGTTGTCTAGGTTTAACATTTAAGCATAGACCCTTCAATGACCCACCAACAAAATTTGAACTTGGGTCTCCTAAATAGATTGGGTTCTGAAAAATGTTGGATTTTGGAGAAGAAATAGTAATGGCTGCAACCATTTTGTGAAAAGTTTACAACTTTGTGTTAATACCATTTTTTGTATGAAACAATGCACTCTGGTTTTTGTTGTGGGAACATGGTTGCATTGTTCTTGGCTTTGGTTGTGACACGTGGACCATCTTTGTTGGATTTGCCCATATGGGGGTTTATGGGCCTCACATTATTAATTGTGGAGGCAGACAAGTGATAATGATATACTTCCTCCGTCCATCAATAAATGACGTTTTAGACTTTTTTATGGATATTAAGAATGTAATTAAAGTACATAACTTTATATATAAAAATGATATATAATGACTAAATTGTCCTTTTAGTTTTTTATATAATAATTATTATAAGAGATATGAGAGAGAATGCATGTGAGGATAAAATTGGAAAAAGAATAATAAATGCTTTCTTAAAATTCTAAAATGACAAATAATATTGGACAAGAGAATTTTCTAAAAAGACAATTATTTATGATCGGAGTATATATATATATCCTTTCAAGAGTCTTTGGAAATTTTGTGTTTGAATAACAGCAATCACAGGAGATTAAGGTTGAGAGACTTCAATTCTTGGTTATAATCCATCTCTGAAAATCGAATGTTTGATTCTGTTATTTATAAAATTGACAATTTCGATTTTGATGCTAGCTAGTTCATGTTCTATACTTTTAATTGAACATCGTCACAAGTATAATGAAAAAAACAGTCATGTCCAATAAATATTATATAATGTGTATAAAATATATCACATATTATGCATAACAGTAGTATCACATGTTGTGTAAAAATATGATGTTGCAACATGTAATATATATTGTATTATATGTTATACACAATTTATTAATTATTTTAACTGATTTTTTATTATGCAATCAAAAATTTTCCCTTTTAATTTAGAAAACTGATTTCAACAAAATAAGAGCAAGGAATTTTTTTTAACAAAACCTTATAGAATTCTTGTTCTTGAAAATGATAAATCTGAAAATTATTTTTCCAAAAATATATTATATTCTTAAGAATCTTTTATAATATTTTTAGAAAATAATTTATTCACGTATTTGATTCATAATAACATTCTCAAGATAAAATTTATCATTTACAAAATTATTCCTTACATAATAAAGCAAATATAATATTAAAGTAATAAATAAAATCATAAATATATTTTTATACATTGGCAAAATTTCCATACCATGAGAATAAAATTTACTCATGGTTAAAACTAGAAATAAAAATGGAGATAAAACTGCATAAAACACAAATGAAAGTCACTGAGTTTCATTTAGGAAAGGAACAAGTTTATCCAAACCACCTATACATAATAATGTGCTTGAGATATGCATTAATGATGGTACAGGAGTTTTTTTAAGAGGTAGTTTTTGTTTTCAGTGACTTTGGAATCAGAGTCAAAAAGGAGTCATGGAATCAGTGTCACAGGAGTCAGAGTCACAATAACTCTAAAATTAACTTTGAACACATCCTCACATATTTGTGTTTCCCTTGCAGCATACAATAACTCCCTTCTAATACACAATGACTTCAATATTAGAATAAACAAAAAATTGATAATTTTGTTTACTGAGTTGTTGTGACTCTATTCACTAAGTTACTGTAACTCTCGCACCAAATACTTGACAGAGTCAATTTTTCACTGACTCCCCAACTTTGACCAAAACAACCTAAATTAACGGAACATCAACTTCCAAGAATATCAGTGATTTCAAATTAAGGGCCAATTTGGGTAAACAACTTATTTAAGCTCTTATATAAAAGTAACTTTTGAGAAGTAACTTATGAATAAGTTATTTTGTATGTAAATATAAAATAATATTTTTTATTTCAATTATTTTGAAAAATGCTTCTAGAGAAGTCAAATATTCTAACTTCTCCAAAAGTACTGAAATAACTTCTGTAGAAGTCATAAGTTATGTAACCAAACATGACAGAATAACTTTTGATAAATCAGAAGTTGAAAAAAAAGTCAGAAGTAATATAATCCAAACGGGCCCTAAGTACATACTAATAATAAATACTTCCATACATGCCAGAAATCCAAAAATTATATATACAATTTACTAACATAAAAGTTTAAGCTGTATCTACAGGAACATCGATGTGTCCATACAAAGTATAAGCTATATTGATGAAGCAACTATTTGCCACCAAAAAGGGGACTAAGCATTATATCATTACCCTATATTCCACAGCCTTGGCTGTCATTTGTAACCATTGATGCCAAAAACTGACATCAAACCCACAAACAATCCAAGCTCTACCAGAGCAGAAGTTCAAGATTGAAGAATAATGAGATCGAGTGCGGCTCTAAAGGAGGCCAGTAATAGGGAAGTCAGCAACTTAAAAGCAAATCATATTTGGATAAAGGAGGCCAATAGGTGAAGTAAAGCAAACTTAGAGTCTTAAGACTTGGTGCTCACAAAATTGGAGCTTATGCTGCTTCATGGCCTCAAGCGATGATTTCTCGGACAAGCCAATCCAAACTAGGGTATGAGAAGTACAGGATGAGAAATGATGGAAGGGCAAACAGAATTGTAACTAGTATATACAGAGCCAAAATGGCAGCACTGGCTGGTATTGCATATAAGACAATCAAAAGAAATATAATGACCAATGGGAACTTAGCTGTCAATTGGACAATGAAAATCAATGACTTCCGAAGAGAAGAATGCAGCCTTTCCATACTGAGAAAATTACCAGTATTGCTGTGATTTTCGCCAGAATCTGATGTTGCTGGATGGCGAACTTGGCGCCTCCAGAGGCTTCCATGGCTTCCCATAGTTGAAGTGTCTTTGATTGGCCAATGTTGTTGATTATCCCCACATAAAGCTGAATGTGATTTCACTCTATCTCCATTCATGCTCTCAACCATCCAGAGAAGAAAGTAGTTCTTGCGAGGGAACCTAAGATTTCCCCGATAAACCAAACGGAAAGATAGAAGGTTGCACCATGGGCAGGAGATAAAGAGTGGAAGTTGAATTGGCAGAGTCGGAAATTTCACAACAGCCCATTGCAGACCAAGGATACAATTTTTACAAAGGGTGTGACCACACCATAATACATAGGGAACATTTTCAACAATGTTGAATGATTCCCAGCATATGGGGCATTCCAGCCCTTCCTCTCTACCAACAATAGAAGTCTCGTCATCAGAACATTCTGAAGCAGAATGAATTGGCTTTGTGGATTCTTTTTTCAATCCCACACTTCCAGCAATGCAGTTTGATGCGAAGTTCCACATTTTGAATCACAATAGGTAAAATAAACCAATCATAGCATCATTTGGACCTCAATGAGATAATTAATTGTTCATCCCAGGGATCAAATCTGAAACATGCCAGTAGGACATAATCACAGAGGTGTACCAAGGTTAAACAATTAAAAAAATATACCAAGAACATTCACCATATATAACATCTTCACAACAACAAAAAAAAAATCATATGAAACACGGAAACAGAAATCAAATATACATTAGAAGTAAATGATAAACATATACTCATCTTCCCAAGTCATAATCATATGCAATCAAGTTAATCTAATGCATGCATTTGACACACTTTCTATCAGCAAAATAAGTGGGAAAAGGATGAACATCGTAATCCATGCCTTTCTTTCCTTTCTAAGTCTCTTCAGAGTTTAGAGCAAGGAACCATGTTCTTCCATCACGACACTGTTATGTACCATTGTAGTGTTAAAGTGAGAGAAATAGCAAGTAAGGGTAATTGAGGAAAATAAAATGTAATTTTGTTAGAGCCAAACGCCATTGACGGAAAAATATTCTGTGAGATGTTAGAAGCAAACAGAGAAAAAATTGTTGAAAAAATATAAGTTAGGGGACGACCATATCCAGATGACAAGCTTTTACTTGAGCAAGTATCGAAGACGATGAGGATGGGAGCCACTATAGCAATGGGGAAATTGGAAAGAGTTTGGACCATCTTTTCAGTAGTTTAAGCGGAGGGGAATTGTGGGCTTATCATGTTAGCTCAATTCTACGGAGGTTGAATGCTGGCATTGCTGCAGTCCTTATGTTTTGGGACCTGGGTGGATGTTTCTATTTTACCACCATACCTTATTCTTCTTGTTTCGTGATTTGGGATCCAGGTGGAAGCCATTTTTATGCACTACTGTTTCTATTTTCTCTACACATCACCTTGAGGACAAGGTGATTCTTTTAAGGGGGGAGTATTGTTATGTACCATTGTAGTGTTAAAGTGAGAGAAATAGAAAGTAAGGGTAATTGAGGAAAATAAATTGTAATTCTGTTAGAGGATAATTGAGGAAAAGGAAGTTGTGTGAGTTTGTTAGTAGTGGAAGAGGTTTATAAATAGGAGAAGAAGAGAGTCTTGGAGGTAGGGAATTAGTGGGAAGTGAATTCTGTGTGAGGAGAGAGTCTAGCCTCTCAAAAGTTAGACAATTATCTTTTACTCTTCATTGTTCTTCATACCTTTTACAGAAAAATACACATATACAGATATTTGCAGAGCTTGAGGGATATTCACTCTAAATCATTCCTCCCTCTGTTTCGTACCTCTATCCTCTCTCTGATTCTATTCTCGCTCTCTCTCTCTCTCTATCTTCTTACTCTCTGTTCTGTTATTGTTTCATTACTGTGGTTATCACTGTTATATTGGGGGCGTACCCTTACAGACACAAACTCATAACACATCACACATGCATTTAATACACTTTATATAAATAACAAAAATAAACTAAAAGGTTAATCCATGAGTGCTACTCTGTTAGTTGCCAATTTTTTCTCCCTTTGGGAAAAAGATCACTAAGATGTCAACCAGCAAAAATCAAACACAATATCATAAGCTCAGTCATGTATTTGACTGCAACTTCTATGATCATATGCTCGTTAAAGAAATGAGCTAAATACTATAAACTATGTATGTTGTTCCCCAAATATAAAAGAAGATTGTTTACATTTATTTTTATTTTGAATTGTAGGGGAAAATCAGCCATAATGACCTATTTATTCAGAACAAACAGTCTTGTGCTATGAAAATTCCCCCAGGATTGAAAGAAAGCTCTCAGTATTCAGTATTTAATAAAAAATATGCTTATAAAGATTCCCTGAAACCCACATAAATAAAAAACAAGAAACCAGAGGAACCTAAGATCTATATCAGAATGCCTATCGTGCTAGCTTTGTTTTGTTTTTATTGTTTATAATATGAGAAAATCTTTTCAAGGACTGTGGAAGAAGTCAGCAAACAAAATCTCATAATTGGCAAAGAATCTGGTAATTTTTGCTTTGATACAGTTACCGGCTAGTCCTGGGACAAATGTTCCAACCTGTGTTCCGTACAAAAATGATAGACAGCTAGAATATTCAATTAGGCTTAGGCATGTGTGATGTGTCATTCAGTTAATAACTAGAAGTATTAATGATAATGTTTGACTCACACTCCTATTTTGAACGGAATTCAACTGCATAACATGACTATTATAGTAGCTATATTACCATATAAATCACTAATTAGTAATTAAAAAAAAGGGTATGTTCAGATGCAAGGGTTTGAAGGGAAAAGAAGGCAACTAGGCAAGGAAGTCATAGGATCTATTTGGTTTCAGAAAACTGTTTTCAGTTTTCAGGATTTCATGAAGTAAATAGTAAAAAATAAAAATTGAACATCGGAAACTAATTGAAGCTTGTTTTCTAAAACCAAAAAGACTTAATTTTTTCATATTTGGGCCAGCTCAGTTAACAATTAGAAACATGAACAACTTGTTTGACTAGCTGCAATCCCTATATGAACAGGCTCAACTATCAGAACTATATAGCTATATATGCATCAAAAGACACAAGTGTGAATGGAGTGGGATGGAATGTAATGGAATATAGAGGAATGGTATGGAATGGGATAAGATATAAATTTCACACCACCGTTTGGATATTTAATAAAATGGAATGGTATATTTTTTAAAAAAATTGGCTGAAATAATATGATTCCATCCAATACCTTCCAATTTGGAGGGAATGAAAAATGGGAGAAAGGATGGAATTGATCCCATCTCCTTCCATCCCATCCCATCTTAAAATCAATCTAAACAATGGAACACTAAAAAATTTCATCCCCTTCCATCCCATTCCATCCCCTACCACCAATCCAAACAAAGCAAAGTTTTGGCCAAGCAAAGTAAAAAATGAATAGCATGAATAAATCAATCAAATCAAAGTAATCGATTACCAAAATGCACAAAAGCAAATCAATAACTTGGTCGTAGACAACAAGAACAGAGTATAAGATTTCGATTTTCGAGAACAAAAGAACACAGTTTCTTTCCCCTCTTCAGAAATCAAATCAAAGTCCACAATTTTCATCTCAAGCCCCCAATTCAAATGAGTTTTTATCATTTTCAGATTTAGCTAACACACAATCAACGATAGCTTCCAAATTGTAATTCTAACTAAAAACTAGTTTTTTTTTTTAACGTGGAACTGAAACACTCAATGAACATAAATAGCAAACTAGCAATCGCAAATTGTAACCCAAAAGTAATAATAATTAAAAACAAACACAGAAAACCTAATTGAAACAAAGCATCGAAAGAAAACAGGTAAAAAATAATTGAAAACAAATTTGATTTGAAGAATATGATACCCGATTACGCGCAAAGCAGAGCAGAAGAGCGAAGAGTGGTAGTGGCTGAAAGGGGGGAGAGAGAAACGATGATTTGATTCTATTCAATTTAAGCTCAACCTACTCGCAGTGACAACGACGTCGTTTTTGTGGCCCCACTACTTCAAGATTCATTTCAATATTCAACCCTCTTATCGAGTTGAAACTTAAATTGGCCCTTTTTATGTGAATCAAACTCAAATGAATGATTATTTTGATTCCAAGTAAGTAAAGTGAATGACTGATATAAATTGTGAATTTTCGATGCTATATGTCATTTGTCAAATTAGTCATTAACGGTCCATATCAGCAGAAGTTAATGAATTTATAACAGATGGAAGGATTAACTTGATTTACAGAATACAAAATGTAAAACTATTTCAAACATAAATTAAAATAAAAAATTAATTCGATTAACACATACAAAATACAAAGTGAACGGGTAATTTGAGATTTAACTACAATTATTCATATTCATATCTTTTGTCCATGGCTAGTAGTACTCTTCAATTTGTGCACTTCATTAATGGGTAATTTAGTTTTAACATCTAAACTTAGCTGCTCAATAAATAGCACAGTGATTTTCACTCTGAGGTTTAACTATGACGATAAACTCATGGTATAACACATATGACAATTTGACAATAAACTGTGAGAGTTTCACTATGAGATTTTCACTCATTAATGTCCTCCATTTTGCATGTACAATATAACACATAGAATATAGTGTGTAAATTTTTAAAATTTATAGGATAATTAATAATAAAATAAAATATATGACAATTTTTTATTGATAGTGAGTGAATGAAAATTGAAAATTATTTTCCTAACCTTCTTACATAATATTCGAGTATTTGGATATCATATGAGGTTTAACTGTTTAAGTCACAATATTACAAATAAAAAATAATTTAAAATATATTTCACAATAAATATTTGAAAGTAAAATATATTAATATAAAAATAATAGACTTAAATATCATTTTGGTCCACTAGCTTTAGACAAATTCTGATTTTAGTCCACTATCTTTAGAATTGTCACATTTAGTCCACTAGCTTTAAAAAAATGTAAAATTTAGTCCACTGTGCTAACGTGGACTTAACGATGCTGACGTGGCAGTTGACCATGCTGACATGGTCGCTGACTTTGTTGACGTAGACATTGACTTTGTTGACGTGGACGTTGACTTAGCTGACATGGCATCGACTTTGCTGACGTGTCGGATGACTTTGCTGACGTGGCAGTTGACTTTTGCTGGCGTGTCGGTTGACTTACCAATGGACTAATAGTGGACCAAATGTGCTCACAATTTTGAAAGCTAGTGGACTAAATGTGATAAATCTAAAGATAATGGACCAAAATCAGAATTTATGTGAAGTTAGTGAACTAAAATGATATTTAAGCCATAATAATATTAAGAGTAAATACCATAATTAGTCCCTTAAGATTAACTTTGAGGACAATTTTGTCCCTCAAGATTTGAAAGTGACAAAATAGTCCTTCAAGATTAATTTTATAGGACACATTAAATGAGAATTTAGTCTCTCTGTTAGGTTTCTGTTAATTGAGTTGTAGTGATGTGTATGACACATTGTATAACATATCACCTAAGTTACGTCATGTTTGTAACTCATTTAACATAAACTTAACAGAATGACTAAATTGTCACTTAAAGTGTCCTATAAAATTAATCTTAGAGGACTATTTTGTTACTTTCAAATCATGATAGACTAAATTGTCCTCAAAATTAATCATGAGGGACTAAATAGGGTATTCACTCTAATATTAAATTATGTAAAATACAGTAATTCAGCTACATAATATTATAACTTTTCGCTAATTATTATAAAACACATATATAAATGAAAACTTTATCAAAAAAATATATATATATATAAATGAAATTTTGGCTTCAGGTTGGAGTCAACTTGATGTATATCATGAATCTTACCCCCAAATTTCACTAGATCAAATTTTAAGAATCGAAGCTTATCGAAGGAGTTTTGGGTAGGGTCGAGCCGAGTATTAAACACCCATGTCTTATTCATTCAATGGAATTAAAGCGAGTGGGTTCTCCAAAAGCAACCAGGGGCAAAATAAAAGCGAGAAAGAGGAAAGAGGAGTTACAATTACAATGGGAAAAGAAGTTTCACAGTTTCACACACTATATTGTGGAGTAAATATATCATTTAATCCTTCAATATTAATATGTAGAATAATTTAGTCCTTCAAGATTTGAAAGTGACTAAATAGTTTCTCAAGATTAATTTTATAGGACAAATTAAATAAGAATTTTGTCCCTCCGTTAAGTGTATGTTAATTGAGTTGCAGTGATGTGTATGATATGACATATCACATAAGTTACGTCATGTTGTAACTCAGTTAACATAAATTTATCAGAAGGACTAAATTGTCTCTTAAATTTACCAGAAGGACTATTTTATCACTTTTAAATCATGAGAGACTAAAGTATCTACGAAATTAATCATGAATGACTAAATATGATATTCACTCTTATATTGTGGCTCGCTAATGACTAATTTTTTGCATAAAATTGTGTAATATTCTGGAAACATTTCCTATGATTATGGAAGAAAAATATTTCCACCGTCTTTTTAAGTGTCCATCTTTGAAATTATAATATTTAGTATATAATTGTCCTTTTTGTTGTAAAACTAATAATGTAGAGGTACAGAGAATGTAGAAGTGAAAGATACTATAACTCGTGGGAATGAGTTATTTATAATGAAAGTAATGAAGGAAAAAATTTTAAATCAAATCCTAATTGAATCAATTGAAGATAAAGAGTCTGTATGGTTTAAATTTGAGTAGAATTATTTTTTAAATAATTGATGTTAAAATAATTGATTTTAAAATAATTGAATTGTGTTTGGAAATGATGTTAAAAAAGTGAATTAATAAATTATTTTTTTCATTTAAAAATATTATTTAAATTATACAATTACTAAAAAGGACATCATTTATTTTAGATTTCTCTTTTTAACTTGAATTGAAGTGAAAACCTCTAAATTTGCTTTAATTTGCACACGAAAATCACTTAGTTCTACTCCTTATGTATTTACTTATAATGGATCGAATGAGAGTACGTAATTCTACTCTTTAATTGTTGTATGTTCTTAATAAAAAAGAAAATAATAATATGCTTGTTTGTTTTCTCCTTATTTTCCCCTTTGCGTTCATCAAATCTAGTTCATTAAAATTATTTTGTGTTTGTTTGGTACAATTGCTATGAAAAGAAGTGATGTACGTTGGATAAAAACACTTTTTATTAAAGCTCCATCTTCTAGCTTTTAGAATATAGGATTATGAGTGTAAAACAAAATTCAATTTTACCTATATTTAACAATTCACTCATTATCTATAAACTCTCATATTTCTTATATTGAGTCCGTTTGGTTTAGATTTGAGTAGAAATATTTTTGAAATAATTGATGTTGAAAGAATTAATTTTGAGAGAATCGATTTTGAAATAATTGAATTGTGTTGAGGAATGATGTTAAAAAAGTAAATTATTGAATTATCCTTTTTTATTTAAAAATATTATTTAAATTATACAATTATACAAAAGGACATCTTTTGTTTTAGATTTCTCTTTTTAACTTGAATTGAAGTGAAAATCTCCAAGTTTGGTTTAATTTGCACACAAAAATCACGTAATTCTATTTTTTATGCATTTACATGTTATGGACCGGATGAGAGTAGTTCTACTCTTTAGTTGATATATTTTCTTAATGAAAAAGAAAACAATAATATAAGAAAAATGGGAGTTGGTAGATAATAAGTGAATTGTTAAATATAGGTAAAATTAAAATTTTGTTTTAGACTCATAATCCTATGTATTACCAAAAAAAAAAGAATCATAATCCTATATTCTAAAAGCTAGAAAGAGGAGCTTTAATAAAAAATATTTTTATCCAACGCACGTCACTTCTTTTCATAGCAATTGTACCAAACAAACACAAATTAAGTTTAATGAACTGGATTTGGTGAACGCAACGGGAAGAAACCAAACAAGCAGACAATCATTTATATTCAAATATTATTTCATAACATTCCCTTTGACTGTTTATTATAAGTATATGTCTTGTTAAAATCTTATGAGAAAAAAATATAAAATGGAAAAGAAATCTTAGGGAAAAATATAAGAGTATAATATCCTCCAATTGCTTGATTAAAAATCTTATCAAGAAAAACTTAGTAGGATAAAATTCTTAATTAAGGAAAAAAGTTACAAAATTTTCTTCTTCTTTATGAAGTATTATTTAAAATGTCATAATCACTGCTTGTTAAGCTTGTACACAACTTTTGTTATCAAATAGGAAGCTACCATATCATTTTGTAATTAACTAAATACACAGTGACTCAATATCTTGAATGAATTGAACCTAATTAAGTTGCTTATTCACTTGAGCTTACATGTCAAATTGGATATCATCATTTATGTATTGCACTAAATATGACTGGAAGCAAGCACTGATTCAAGAACGTAAAGCCTAAGAAAAAGGGAACAGTGGATTTCAGTGATGGAACTAAGGGCAAGATCATTGACAAAAGTAATGTAGGTAAAAGTGATTCGCATCAAATCTCAGAAGTTTTACTTGTCGGTGGTTTGACTCACAACCTATTAAGCATAAGTCAATTTTGTGACAATGACTTAAAAGTTAAGTTTCATGCAAGATTGTTCTTGCGGGAAGAATATTAGGTAATACCTACGTCCTCTACCTAGAGGATCTTTTAGATCAAGATGTGAAATGTCTAGCATCCATTGTAAATGACAAGTGGTTTTGGCACAAGAAGCTGAGTCATGCCCACATAAAGTTACTTTCTGAGTTATCTCAAAAATGTTTGGTCAAAGGGCTTCTCAAGATTCGTTATGATAGTGATTCTACTTGTGATTTCTGTGAAAAGGAAAAACAGACCAAAGCTTCGTTCCAAAGCATGAAAGTAGTGTCAACTACGAGACCACTTGAACTAATTCACATGGATTTTTTTTTATCCTACTAGGCACGCTTCTCTTGCGGGCAAATATTATTGTCTTGTCATCGTTGATGATTACAGTAGATATACTTGGCTAATTTTCTTAGCTTCTAGGGACGAGACTTTTCAAAAATTCAAAATGTTTGCGAAAATTATTTCAAACGAAAAAGGTTCTCACATCACCACCATTCGTTCTGACCATGGAGGTGATTTGAAAATCAAGTTTTTGAAAATCTCTGTGAGAATCTTGGTATTGTTCATGAATTATCCTCTCCTAGAACTCCACAGTAAAATAGAGTAGTTGAGAGAAAGAATCGTAGCTTTATTGAGATGACTAGGACAATGCTTTTGGAAACTGGTTTATCAAAAGGTTTTTGGGCAGACGTTGTCAACACAACTTGTTATATCCAAAACTGTGTTTTTCTTATACCAAGTCTCAACAAAACTCCTTATTTTGTTGATCTCCATGATATGACTGTATCACCATATGTAAACAAATAACATGTTTGAGATCTGTCTTTGTGTGGATCTAATAAATACCTTTCATCTGCATAGCCAATCATAATTGTGAATTGGATTCATATGAACAGAATAACCCCATATTAATTGTCCCACGAATATACCGAAGAATATGTTTAATTCCATTTCAATGTCTTATGGTTGGGGAGGAACTATACCTTGCTAATACATTTACAGCAAATGATATATCTGGTTGTGTATTATTATCAAGGTACATGAGTGCTCTAATTAATGATACTAAGATATGGTACTTGAGGACCTAGTACTTCTTCGCTATCTTCCCGAGGACAAAATGAATCTCTTTTTACATCTAAAGATCTTACGATCATTGGGGAACTTAATGGATGTGATTTATCCCGTGTTTAAAAAATCGGACCGGATTGCCCGGTTCGACCGGTTGAACCGGAAACCGAACCTCTTTCCGGTCCGGATAGGGGAAACTGATTGTTAAAAAATCTGTAAAAAATCAGTGAATCGGTTGAACCGATCAACTAATTTAAAAAAAAATATTTTTTCAAATTTAATAACTATTTTATAATAAAATATAATATATATAATTTAATTATTAAAATTAAGAACTATTAAACCACTAAATCAATTAAATATTATATATTTCAACCTTCAATTAATATTTATAATGAGTTTAATTATGATGCACTGATAGTGTAAAAAATTTTACACTGTCAGCCAATCATTTCCATTGAATGTCTGTGTAAAATTACTTTACACTGATAGTGGATTGAAATTAAACTCATTTATAATACACTTTAATTTTTTTCATATCATATAATTCATCATATGAATATAAATTGTTAGATAAATATATATTTTATTATATACGGTTGAACATCTGAACCTATGAATCATTCTCCCATCCGATTAAATTTCTGGTACGATTTTTAAAATTTTGGATTTATCCATATAAAATCTCTTCAAGATTTTCTGAGTATAAATTGATTGATGAACAAAAGTTCCATTAGTCAAATGCTCGATCTGCAGGCCGAGACAAAATTTAGTATTTCCAAGATCTTTCATCTCAAACTCCTCTTTTAAATCTTTTATAACTATAAGAATCTCTTCAGGAGTTCAATGGTATTCAAGTCATCAACATACACTGCAAGTATAATGAATCCATTTACAAATTTCTTTATATAAACACAAGGACAAATATCATCATTCTGAAATTCCTTCTTAATCAAATACTTATTAAGACAATTATATCATGTCCGTCCAGATTACGTTAGACCATAAATAGATCTTTGCAATTTGATTGAGTAAACTCCCTAGGAATGTTCATTAGACAATGTTAATATCTTTAATCTTTCAGGGTCTTTCATGTAAACATCGTTGTCTAATGAATCATATAGATAGGCTATGACGAAATCCATTAGATGCATATTTAACATATTATATACATATAAGCTAATCAAATATATGAAAGTTATAGCATCAATGACAGAAGAATATATTTCGTCATAATCTATACCAGGCATTTGTGATAAACCTTATGCTACAAATAAGAAGGGATTTTTCATAATTCATTTTACTCATTTCGCTTTCTCACAAATACTCATTTGTATCCCTCAGGTTTCACACCTTCTGGTGTTCGGACTATAGGTCCAAAGACTTCGCGTTTTGTGAGTGAGTTTAATTCAGCCTGCATGGCTTCCTTCCACTTTGGTCAATCATCTACACGTTGATATTCTTCGACGTTTCTTGGCTCAAGATTCTCATTCTCATGCATAATATTTAGCACTACATTATGTGCAAAAATGTCGTCAACAACAATTTTCTTCGGTTCCTTCTTTCCGCTGTAAAGACATAGTTTATTGAGATCTCAATCATCATTATCAACATACTGACTATTTTTCAGACACCTAAATGACTTCTGGCATTTCAATTATGTCAGAATTTTGGACAATTGCGGGAGTCCTTACCATGTCTCTCTCTTTCTTTTCGGATGGAGGATCATTTGCCTCTATTACATTATTTGTCCCTTTTCTTCTTCGAGGATTTTTATCTTTGGAACCGGTTGATCTTCCACGCTTCTAGCATGTGATAATTTCATTGACCAATTGTCCATAAGGGACATCAATTCTAATTTGGACATTTTAAGTTGGTATGCAAGATTTTGTAATGTTTTTTGTATCGAAAAATGCATTTGGCAACTCATTTGCTATTCTTTGCAAATGCAAAGTCTTTTGAACTTCCATATTAAGATATTCAAATTTTAAAGTCTCATAAAGATAACGACGAACGAAAATCAATGCTTTTGCGCGAACGTTCTTGTATGCAGCATTTCCTTGAAAAATAGTATCTTCAAAACCCAATGATTTCAGATTAATTCTAACATCGAGAACCCAAGTCATATAGTTCTTCTCCCAAACTTCAAGGACAACAAATTCAAGATGAGAGAGATTTGGCATAATTAAGAATGTCTTACCACATAGAGAAATACGGGAGAAGATAAGAAAGTGTTATTGATAAATGATAGTCTTTAAGATACCCTTAGGATTCACATGACTATTTATAGTCAAAACATGAAAGAGATAAAATCAAATCATAACTTGAATCTGAATCTGATAATTATATAAACATTTAAAATATTAGTTCATAACAATATAGATAATAATAATAATAATAATAATAATAATATTATTATTATTATTATTATTATTATTATTATGCATTCATGTTGATTTGTATTGATTAAATTTTTGTTGTTCATTTATAAATTTTACTCCCTTCATTTTTTTAATTGTCCAATTTAGAGATGCGTGTTTTTTTTTTTAATTGTCCATTTCAAATTTTAAGACAAACTTTATTATTTTCTTTCTCTTTTACCCTTATTTAATACTCACTATCTCTATCAATTGAGGATAGATAATAACAAAAAAGTAAAGGATAATTTAGTAAAACATATATACATTTTGTTAACTTTAATAATATACCAATCATTACCTAAATTCTGGTACGCATTTAAAATTGGACAATTAAAAAAAATGGAGGGAGTATATGCTGATCCATTTTGTGATAATAAAACATAAAAAAAGAGTTTAAGCTGAATGAGTTCCCAATTCCCTTGAACTCAGTTTTGAGTTTTCCCTTGCGTCAAGAAGCTCACTCCTCTCAGAAACCATGCTTTAGCTTTTTCTCTCTCACTTTTTCTCAATCTAATTCCTTTCCTTCACTCGGAATTTTCCCCTCACGGTTTTCTGTTTGTTTCTCGGGAAATAAATATAAGAAAATAAAATCTCCCATTTTAAAACCAAAACAGAACAAAACCCTTTTATTTGCCCCCAATTTTCTCGAAGAAGACTCGAATTCGAAAGTGAACAACAACAATACAATTCGATCACTCTCGAGCTCTCAACCATGGCGGCAGCGAAACCTCAGAGGACTCCACAGGAAGTGGAGGACATAATCATCCGCAAAATCTTCCTCGTTTCGGTCACCGATTCCGAAGCAAGCAACGCCGATTCAAGAATCGTGTACCTTGAATTAACGGCAGCGGAGATTCTCAGCGAAGGAAAAGACCTCCGTCTCTCTCGCGATTTGATGGAGAGGGTTCTCATCGATCGCCTCTCCGGCGATTTCCCCGGCACCGGCTCCGGAGAATCGCCGTTCCAGTACCTCCTCGGCTGCTACCACCGCGCGCACGAGGAGTCGAAGAAAATCGCCAACATGAAAGACAAAACCCTAAGGTCCGAGATGGAATCGGTGGTGAAACAGGCCAAGAAGCTCTGCGTCTCGTACTGCAGGATCCACCTGGCCAATCCAGAACTGTTCCCGAACCGCAATCCTTCCTCCGGCCCGGGCTCTGCGGCGGCATCGCCAGTGCTGCCGCTGATCTTCGCCGAAGTCGGTGGCGGCATTGACGCCTTCGGCGGCACCAGCGGAGGCGGCGGAGGGGTGAAGAGTCCTCCGGGGTTCCTGGAGGAGTTCTTCAGGGACTCGGATTTTGACAGCCTGGACCCAATTCTGAAGGGACTGTATGAGGAATTGAGAGGGAGTGTGATGAAGGTTTCTGCTCTTGGGAACTTTCAGGATTCTCTGAGAGCTTTGCTTTACTTGGTGAGGTTCCCAATTGGTGCTAAGTCACTTGTGAATCATGAATGGTGGATCCCAAAAGGGGTTTACATGAATGGGCGTGCCATTGAGATGACAAGCATTTTGGGTCCATTCTTTCATGTCAGTGCTCTCTCTGATCAAACCTTCTTCAGGAGCCATCCTGATGTTGGGTGAGCCAAATTTATTACCCTTGTTATTGTTTTTACTATTTTTCTGCTTAGGAGCTGTGAGTTTGATTGCGCATCGTGTTTGGTTGGTTCCGGTTTTCATTATTTGTTAGCTATAATTAATTGAAGCATAACTGCCATTAATAAGTAGTTGTTTAAACAAATTATTTGTTAGCTATAATTAATTGAAGCTTAAGTGCCTTGTTATTTCAGCAATAAGGTTAATTAAGGTGTTAGGTGGCTCTATCTATATCCTTGCTTCCAATTTGCCAGAGTCTATTAGTTGCTGGGAGAATGGGTTACATGACCTTGCTTCTTACTTCAGGCCGACATTCATTTGTACTGTTGGTTGCTTTTTATTTGCAGTCATATACTCTTGGTTCTACTTCATTGTTTTCCGTTGACGTCTACATTTACTCCAAGAACCATAGTTGTGATCTTTATTTGGATGGATTGTAGAATTGGGTTCCTTTTTATAACATATTCTCTCTCTCTCAATCTCTCTCTTTCTCACCCCTTTAAAATCCAGGCAGCAATGCTTTTCTGATGCATCAACTCGACGACCGTCTGATTTACTATCATCATTCTCCACTATCAAAACTGTCATGAACAACCTATACGATGGCCTATATGAAGTTCTCTTCATTCTCCTGAAAAGTAAAGATACTCGTGAAAAGGTACTAGAGTATCTTGCGGAGGTGATCAATTTAAATGCATCCAGGGCTCATATACAGGTAAATTTCTTCCTTATCTACATTATTTTTCCAAAAGCTTGAAGCATGGTAAATAGAAGATAATTTGTTTTGAATAATTCTATTGTATTCCATTTATTTATTTTTCAAGTATACAGTCTTTTTTTTGTCTCACGCATATAATCATGCCCTTTTCGAATAACAGGTTGATCCTATAACTTGTGCAAGTTCAGGCATGTTTGTGAATCTGAGTGCTGTCATGCTTCGTCTCTGTGAGCCATTTTTGGATGCAAATTTAACCAAAAGGGATAAAATTGATCCAAAATATGTACATGACTCAAACCGTTTGAAACTAAGGTGAGAGCTGTGTATAGTAAAGATTAAATTCCTGGTGGAAGTTTCACACATCTTTCTCTATAATTAACATTTGGTATGATGCTGTTTCAGTGGGTTGACTGCTCTTCATGCATCATCAGAAGAAGTTACTGAATGGCTTAATAGTAATAAACGGGCTAAGGCTGGTGAAAATAATCAAAGTAATGATGATCAGAAACGCTTGCAGCAATCTCAAGAGGCTAGTAGTTCTGGTAGTATTAGTACTGGTGAGCTTTCAAATGAAAACTCTGGACATGGTGAAAAGACGGAATATCATTTTATTTGCGAATGCTTCTTTATGACTGCAAGAGTGCTCAACTTGGGCCTTTTAAAAGCATTTTCTGACTTCAAACACTTAGTTCAGGTAATCACATGTCTCATGTTGGGGCAGTGCTACCATTCCATGGCCTCTAACTTTTAATGTTCCCTTATTTTATATCTGATTTGTATGCTTTTGATCCAAGTCCTGTAAAATCTAAACTCTGGGGTCATTCTTTCCAGGATATTTCTAGATGTGAAGATGCTCTTTCAACATTCAAAGCCATGCAGGAGCGGTCTCCCACTCCTCAGTTAGAATTGGATATATCTCGACTTGAGAAAGAACTGGAATCATACTCACAGGAAAAGCTTTGTTATGAAGCTCAGATATTGAGGGTAGGTCTTATTTGTTATCTTTTTTATGTTGCTACCTGTTTGTTCTCTTTGTAAGCATAAAAGTATGAAGCACATACATAGACACAAATACAGTGTACAACTTTACATGGATATGAAGGACTCACCAAAGTTTAAAAATTATAGGACATGGACACTATATGCTTAATTTAAAATTTAAAGAAAAAGATCCATTATTCATAATATCATTTACATAAGCTCCCCTTATGATTAATTTCTTTATTCAACTTTAGAAGTTATTTAAAATTCAAAATATACTCAAAATGTCAGTTTATGCATTATTTATGTTTTTAAAATTTAAATGACCTTATTTATATTGTGTCTTACTATGTAGATTAAAAAATGGTAATATTTAAATTGAATATGTACAAATGCATTTCATTTGTGCCATGTAAGACCTGAAACAAACATGTCTAACATGGTATTGGCTAAACTGGTAACAAGGTGGGTGCATATAATTATAATATGCTCTAGTTTGGCAAGAAGTGTAAAAGTAGAAGCTGTGGATGGTATTATTGTGCATAATATAGTGTACTGCACATCACAGTAGGCTGCAGCTTTACTCTACTAATCTTGTACTAAAGGTAATTGCTTTTATGTAAATGGAGAATACTTGTATGAATATACTCAGTTCATAAATGGGGTTCTCTTCTACTGATTTAATTAGTGTTGGCATTCTAAGTTTTCTTTTGTAAGACTATGTCATTGAGATGGAACCTTAAGGTTTAGTGAAATGAGACTGTATGATTTCATAAAGTGTAACATATTGAACATATTGAAGATTGAATGTTCTTCTGAGTCAAATGCTTATGAAATTTTGTTGCTTGATTAACCAGTAATCTTATGTGCTGATTTTGGTTTTATTTTTCCTTAGGATAATAATCTTATTCAGAATGCACTGTCCTTCTATCGCTTGATGATTGTTTGGTTGGTTGGCTTGGTTGGGGGATTTAAGATGCCATTACCATCGAATTGCCCAATGGAATTTGCTACTATGCCTGAGCATTTTGTAGAAGACGCCATGGAACTTCTAATATTTGCTTCCCGAATTCCAAAGGCCTTAGATGGAGTTGTGCTGGTATACTTCACATCACTTCAAAGAGCTTTTACTAAGAGTAGTCTTCTTTTATCTCCCAAATTCTTCTACTAAAGCAATATAATGCATCTGTATTGTGTTCTACAGGATGAGTTTATGAACTTCGTAATTATGTTCATGGCCAGCCCTAAATATATCAAAAACCCATATCTAAGGGCAAAGATGGTTGAAGTCTTGAACTGCTGGATGCCCCGTAGGAGGTAATTTGGTGTCTTTCTTCTGCATAAAGTTGGAAACTTCAGTTATTAATATTTTTATATTGCTCGTAGTGGGATAATGCTTGGTTGATTTTAATTTTTTTATCGCTAAATCTTGCTTAAAGTCTTCAAGATAAATATAACTGGGCGGTTGTTTTCTTCATTCCCTTTTTTCAGCGGATCATCGGCTACAGCCACTCTATTTGAAGGGCACCAACTGTCTCTGGAGTATCTTGTGCGGAATCTTCTGAAACTTTATGTCGACATTGAGTTCACTGGTTCTCACACACAAGTTAGTTTACATCTCAAGGCTATCATGTTAGCTATAATATTATTTTTAATGAAGTAAGATGGTTAAATAATCTTCTCTTAACTGTATCCTAAACATGTGAATGTGATTGATTAGCAATGTCCACTCATGAATTTTATTTCAAACTGTTCCATAGTTTATTATACTGACCCAATCATGGTTTCTTATACAAACACTTATTGATCACCTAATATGTTTCAAGCGCAAACATAATTGAAATAATTAATCTCTGTTTTGTTGAGCACAAAAGAACCTAGCTAAGTTTCTTAAGGGATGTTTGGTAGCCAATTAAATGTGAGAAATAAGTTTTTTTTTCTCTCTCAACAGCTACTTCGCAGAGCATAAAATTATGAGCTGTTTGAACCCCAAAAACTAATCTTAACACCACTTTCCCTTGTCTATTGCAGTTCTATGACAAATTTAACATCCGCCATAATATAGCCGAACTCCTTGAATACCTATGGCAGGTCCCTAGTCATCGCAATGCTTGGAGACAGGTATTGTATGAGACAAACTTTGAATTTTTCCCCCCTTTTAATCGCAAACCATACTCTGCTGTTTCTAATTTTGCTTAATTTCATTTCCTTTCAGATTGCTAAAGAAGAGGAAAAGGGCGTCTACCTCAATTTCTTAAACTTTTTGATTAATGATAGTATTTATCTTCTTGATGAAAGTCTGAACAAAATTCTTGAGCTAAAAGAATTGGAGGCTGAGATGTCAAATACGACAGAATGGGAGCAACGGCCTGTACAAGAGAGGCAGGAGAGGACCCGGTTATTCCATTCTCAAGAAAATGTCTGTCAGGAATTCTGGTCTTACTTTATCTACACTTATTTCTAAAAAAGATGCCACCTAATAAAACCTAAAATTTTGGATAACCTTGTAGATTATTCGGATAGATATGAAGTTGGCAAATGAAGATGTGAGCATGCTTGCATTTACGTCAGAGCAGATTACTGCTCCATTCCTACTTCCAGAGATGGTAATTTCTGCCTTTCCAACTCTATATTTTTCATCTCTTCATCTCATAAAACAGTTTCAGTTGCTAGACTATATTGTTTGATAGAAATAGTAGCTTGTTATAGTCCTTCTGAGCTAAATCTTATTTTCTACTTGTTCAAGGTTGAAAGAGTGGCTAGCATGCTCAATTACTTTCTGCTGCAACTGGTGGGTCCCCAAAGAAAATCACTTAGTCTGAAAGATCCTGAGAAATATGAATTTCGTCCTAAGCATTTGCTTAAACAGGTTGACATCAACTCTCTTTCAAAAATTTTTATGGAAATTATTCTTTCATGTTAAATAACTATGACAGGAGCGGAAATACACTGTTCTTCTATGGTACCAGAATCGTATCGTATGGTGTTATGATCCATATTTTTGTTGGTTATTCCCCGTTGCTTTCTGTGCCTAGCAAATGGGTTTTGGGAAACGTTCCCCAGAACTAGTAATGTAGTTGAATCACTTCATGATGCAAATCTTTTCTTTTCTTGCATAACACTAAAACCTCCTTATTCTTTGTTCTCTATCTTTTATTAATGATTGTTTGGTTTGTTACTCTGAGAGTATGTTTGTTTGAGGAAAAGTAGGATGGAAGTTAGGAGGGGGAAAGAAGTGGGAAGGAAGTTAGAGAACTTCTCTTATTTGAATGAAGAGAAGTATAAGAGAGAAGTAGGAGAAAGTAATTGAGAAAAAAAGAAATATCAATACTAAATTACAATTTTAATTTTAAAAAATAATGTCTATATAATAAAGTTACTATATAATTATTAAAAATAAAAGTAATTTTTTTACAATATAATAAATTTATTAAAAACTCTAAACCCTAAATCCTAAACCTCCAAACAAACCAATTTCTTCACTTTCTTTCTCCCCACTTCCTTCCTCTACCAAACGGGCCCTGAAAGAGGGATGGAGAGAGTTTTGCATGGGACCTCTTTAAAGGCGATTTTTAGTTACCATTGAATTTCCCCTTCAACCTCTTTCTCACCAGAGTGTTGTGTTTCATTTTTGTTACTTGACTGAAATAGATTGCTAATAACTTTATGTTTCACAAAAATAACTAATTAAATTCTTCATTTGAAGATTGTGCACATATATGTTCATCTGGCTAGAGGTGATACCAATTCCATCTTCCCAGCTGCCATCTCCAAGGATGGTCGATCATACAATGATCAGGTAAGTTTCATGAGGTTTTTAACATGCAGCAGGCTGTTCTCTAGAAGTTGTCTTTGGTGTTCCATATTACTATTTACTATAAGCAGTGCAATCTGATTTGGAATTTATTGCAGTTGTTTAGTGCAGCAGCAGATGTCCTTCGTAGAATAGGTGAGGATGGGCGAATCATACAGGAATTTGCTCAACTTGGTGCTAAAGCAAAAGTTGCAGCTTCAGAGGCCATGGATACTGAAGCTACTCTTGGAGAAATACCAGATGAATTCCTTGATCCAATTCAAGTATGTACTGCTATATGATCTACAATCTTCTAAAGCTTTCATATCATTAATTTGAAAAAAACAAAAAGACAGGCAGGGGGATGGAATTATGATTTAATTTTTTTTACTAGAAGTTTTTACCGCACAACTATAAGACCGGGGGTGTTATGTGGTATTAAATGTTGGGTGGAAAATTTATGAAGAGATCTAGATGTTATTGGGTTAGATGTGAGTATGATTTTTGAAATAACTATATTTTAATGGAATAAACGTGAGTATTATTTATGATAAAACTACGGCATCAACACATCATTTGATTTATATAGTCAACTCTGCCAAGTGGAACAAAGCATTGTTGCTGCTGCTGCTGCTGTTGTTTATAATGACTTGGAGTGAATGATCTTTGGTTTTTTCTTGTGCAGTACACTTTGATGAAGGATCCAGTTATCTTACCTTCTTCAAGGATCACAGTTGATCGACCTGTCATTCAGAGGCATCTCCTTAGTGATAGTGTATGATCTGCTGTTCCTAATTATTGATGTTCATATAGATGGCTGGTTCCCTGGTTTATGCTTTTCTGCATGTTTTATCTTGCAGACTGACCCGTTCAACCGTTCTCATCTCACTGCGGATATGCTCATTCCTGACAATGAACTAAAAGCAAGAATTGAGGAGTTTGTCAGGTCTCAGGAAATGAAGAAACATAATGAAGGGCTAAGCGTACAGAGTACCAAGGACACGATCCAGACTACGAATGGGGAAATGTTGATCGACTAGGTAAAGTGACCCAAATTCCCCCATTGATATGCTTCTATCAATTTAATTTTTTATATTTATGTTTTTGGAAAATTTAAGGTGATGGATAGAAGCTGAAAGGCTGTAAAGATATTTGAAATAGGTAATGTAAATTCGTCAGATTGAATACTATGATGTATCTACACAAGCCTTCAGCCTTTGCTTTTATATTGGTGATTGGGTCATAACGAGCCTTTTGGTATAATGGCAGCACAAAGCTTCATTCAGGTCTCTTTACCTGTTTGCTTGCACTTTAGCCTACTTTTTCTTTCAAGGGGTAAAAAACTATTACATATAATTTGCTTTTTTTTTTGTTAAGATGTAAAATTATGTAGAGACATTTAGAACAGGTCATGTATAACAAGCTCTAGCGTAGCATTTTTGCATGCTGTGGAAGTGAGAGCATACTCGGCCATTGTCTACTCATTTTAGAAAATCTGTTTCTGAACTGAGTTTCGTAGCCATGAGCTCCAATACTTTGATATTTTGATCTATGAGCCCTCATGATTTGACTCAATCTGTTTTTTGGAGTACCCTAAAACAAAAAAAGTGAGGATCGGGAAATAAACAGTTGTACACTTAAAAATAATTCAACTTTCAAAAAAGGTTCACCCCTTGCAATTAACCCATCAAATTGCAACCTCGTTATGTCCGACTTATTTTGATAGCCTTGTTTAGTAGTGTAAAAGCTCACGACATTTCGTATAGATACCATTTATTGGATATTTATCAAACAAAATATTTTTAACTAATCATTTGTCCATCCTCAAAAACACAATTGCTTCGCAATTCCTGACACCAATTCCTTTAGTTAATTATGAGCAGAATGTTGGCTAATTAAGTTTGATACTTTGCTAATTAGAAGTATATGAGAATATGTGATTTGGGTCCAGCATTACCAAGGTATAAACGTGCATCTTACATATCTTAAATCCAGTATCTAGAACTCTAACACACTCAAAGGATAAATGAACTTCTTTCTATTACTTTATTTTTTGGTACAGAAATAAGTGCTTTTATTTTATTTTTTTTATCAGAGGCTTTCCGTGTTATGCAGCACGAAGAGAAATGATAATAATGACTTTTTTTTCTCAATCTTATAAACATTTCACCCAATATATTGGATGATATGACATGGGAGTCCTAAATTGATGGGATTCCACGAGAAAAAAGTCATCCAAATTACATAATTCACTCAGGAGATACCCTCTTTATTCTTTTTTTGTTTTTTTATTTTGCACAGACGTAATACATGTCAACGACAGTATCATGCTTGAAACTAGCAACATCTTCTAATTTCGTCCTTGCTCTTATCTTACACACTTGGTGTCAGATTTTAGGAAGCTGCTACAGAAGGAACGAATATCTGCACTTTTTTCCGACTCAATTGCATCTCCACTGGCGATCTTCCACAAGCGGCCACTCTCACCGGCGATGTTATCTGCACGTAAAAAAACCAGTTATTATGATGTCATCTAGAAATCAGCATAATTCAATTGCAGATCAAACTAAAACTAGAAAACTTATCATAACCATAACATACTTATAAAATGTAACCAATAAAGCAAGAGTATACCCCCATTTTTGTTCCTCATAAATATCTCGGAGGACAAACTAGTCCCTAGAAATTTTAAGATCCGCAATTGATCCCTCACAATTCAAACTGACACTTTACCATACTATACCAAAGCTTTATTCCACTAGGTGGGTCGGCTACATAAATCAAATCACGTCATTGCGCCATGTTTTTGCTTTGATCCATGCACAAGGATTTGACAAAATTTTACAAAGGCCTGACACAATCCTCCTCTTTTATCCGGGCTTGGAACTGACTACGTAAAATCATAGATAAAGTCCGTACAGGTTTGTACAATACAAAATAATAATATACGGACTTGTAAGGAGGGATCAATTAGGAACTTTTCAATAATAAGGGACTAATGTATCAACCGGTATATTTTTGAGGAACTAAAATGGATATTCAGTCATAAAATGTTTTCCCTACTTTATAGTCAAGTATCTTTCTCTTACCAATAAAAGTCGGATGGAAGCAGTCAAGAAGGAAGATTGCGAATGGAGATGACGTCAAAGGACATTCCATTCTGTTGAAGTCTATCCTTGAGATCAGTTGGACCAAACACAATCCCTGGTGTGTACACTCCTCCCTTTGGTAGGTTTTTTCTTTGGCTGAGAAGAACAAGAGCACACTGAACCAGAATTATTGGGGTAGTTACATAACCCATTTCAGGCCCCATCACTCTTGTTATAATCTCCTTGTCAGGTTTTCCGTTCCCCTTCGCAGCAAGACTCTTGTCGCTGTAACCATGTCCAACAAACCACATCTTGAATGACGCACTTTCTACTTCCTCTTCAGAAGGACCCTTCTTGCTGAACCCACCAAGGCTAAATACAGAAGGGTATTTCAAAAGAAGCTGTCTTCCGAAAGATGTGCTTCCTAAAAGAACGACGATTATTCCGAAAATGATGTATGCGAAAACTCGTAGTAAAGATTTTGAGGCTAGTTTCACGCTGAAATGTGCAGGCTTCACTGATGACCAGAAGGCTTTTCTTTTCTCAACCATCTCAGCACTCTCATTTACCCCAGGGAGACCGTGCGGGTTTTCTGTTAGAACTGAAAATGTTCTTCCAACAACTGTCGCATCTGCTGAAGGTAGATCTACTCCCCAAAGTCCCATTTTCTCTTGGTGTTCTATAATTGCTCCTTTAGGAGGGGGCCCAGGGATCTGCAACCATGCATCAAAAATATAAGTTGACAGAATGATGCAGAATATGAAAAACATTAATAAGATAAAGTAAACAATACTAGGTCAATGCACAGTACTAACTGTAGTTTAAGTTAATCACATTATAGATGATAGATCCATGAAATTGGAAATAAAGGAGTTAATAAAACTCAAAATGGCATAGAATCAATCAACTTGCACAATTCACCCCGCATTGAAAATATGATGCTCGGTAGAAGAGATTTGTGTGCTGTATGAGGAATGAGAATCATTCCATGATATCAGCCATCTTAACAGGAAATAACGGCGAGAGATGTTACAAATCCAACACTTGACCATTTGGTCGTGAAAGCTCAGATACTATGTCACAAACCATCTCTCCCGAAAAGCTTAACTCGTGGGGTAATAGTTTTAACTACAACTCATATTCAGCCAATAACAGTTAAACCAGATCTCACTGACATTGTGAAAATACCTAATATGGGATGATGGGATGATGTATTAAATGCTCTGCAGTAATTTCTCAAACCTCAGTGGGTAAGAGACCTTTGCATAAATACAAATCTATTTCTAACACATTATATTTAATCACATAAGAATAATACTGGACTCTATCAACCCATCTGAGTCCTTCAAGTTGTAAACATACTTCATTTAATCATTTTAGTCTTTGAAATTAAGAAGTTAACAGTTTAGTTCCCAAAGGTGTAAAAAATTATTCAAATTAATCCTTTGGATGATTCAAGTCAATATGCAAGAATATTACCTAAGGAACCAACTAGACTAAATTTTTGCAACTTCAAAGGCTAAATTGTTATTCACTCCATCCAAAATTATTTGACACTATGGGAAACAGAGAAATTCTGGTACATTAAAAAATCAATGTATCTGTTCCCCATAGCGTCAGATAATATTAGACGAAGAGAGTGATTGTGCATACACCAAAATGTACCTTAACTTCATCAATGTAGTTGTTCTACAAACACTCCCTCATTTCTAGGTCCCAACAAACTTAAATGGAATATGAACACATACGATATCACATTCATATTCATATCTATACAATAAAACTGAGCTCCACCAACTTTGTTCCACATACTATCATTGTTTCTAGACCCCAACAAAGGGTATGCATGGTTAAAAAAAAAAAACAATTTGTTAGATTGAGAAATGTTTTTTGTACACAAAGAATTAGTCACCATATGCAATAACCCAATATTTTAGAATTATTAATCCTACATTTTAATATTATACATTAATTCAACTCCCCTTTCAGAATTCTGTGAAGTAAATAATGAAAACTGTAAATGAAAATGGTTCTATGTGACGAATAACACAATTAAATATGGTTGAATATTAGATGTTCAGATTCATATCTATGCAAAATCTTACCACGGGCTTTGATCTTGCGGGCCTCGACCCTCTCAACTCCCTCAATTCCTTGGAACTCTCCACAGCAAGAACCGCAGATTCAAAAGTCCCGATGTTCCCAACAACCTTCTTCTCCGATTCCACGCTCAAAAACCCCACAATCCTATTCGGCACGCTCTCCCCAACCCATTGCACCGAGTTGAACAAAACCCCCAACTCAGCAGGCACCGAGTCAAACCCGCAAGCACACACCACCAGCGACCCACTTTCTGCAGCTCTCTCGTGGTACCTGGCCTCGATCCTCTCCATGAACTCCGCCTCGCCGGTGACGTCGAGGTAGTCACACCCTGCGGCGGCGCACGCGGCGACGACGGGCTCGCCATGGCGGCGGAAGGGGCCGACGCAGTTGAGGATGAGGCGGGTGCGGCGGCAGAGGGTGTGGAGGGATTGCGGGTCGGAGGTGTCGGCAGTGAGGAGGGGGATTTGGGGAGGTGGGTTGGGCCGAGAGGCCCATGTGAGGGCCTGGGAGAGCTTTGATGGGCTTCGGCCCGCAAGGGCAATGGAGTGGAGAGGGGAAGATGGGGTTTTGAGGAATTTGAGGGCGTGCTTGAGGACGTGTTTGCCTGTGAAGCCTGATGCTCCTAGGATTATGAGGTCGAATAGTGGCGGGGGAGCGGTGGTGGTGGTGGTGGTGGTGGAGAGTGGTGGTTGTGCCATTGGATTTTAGAGGTTGTTGCCGTTGATTTTAGAGTGGAGGAGTGTTATTACATTACACAAGTCGAGTGAAAGTATCAATGTGCATCAGCACTATTGAAGTATTGAGTACTAGCGACCTTCGTCCTAGATGGTGATTAATAAGCGCGGAGGTTGTCAAAAATATTAGGCAGTGTTTGGTATATGTCCTAAGACAGTGAAGATAGAGACACAGAAATATAAATGGACGAAGACATAAAGGAACTGTGTCTCTATATGATGTTTGGTAACATTGGACATGACACAAAAATATTTTTGTATTGTGTTTGATAATAGTGAACATGATATAAAAACATGTAAAAATGATCTTGGATATACATAATGAGACTTATATTAAGTGATGAAGGGTATACTGGTCATAAAATTTCATTAAAAGGTCCGGTCGATTACAGTCTCTCAGTCCTTCACTTCTAGAATGGACACAAATTTTATGTCTTTTCTGTCCATAGACACAAATTTTTGTCCATCTATGTCTCTGTCTCATAAACCAAACAGGATTAGTCTCTCTCAGTCTCTGTCTTTTGTGTTCTGGGACAGCTACCAAATGCTACCTTATTGCTATTTATTCTTTCGTTACGCATATTATTATTTGAGAGGTACAAAAAAAAAATCAAAACAGTTAAATTACTCAGCTCATTAAAAAATACACATGGTTAATAATACTATTTGGGTCAAAAGTGTTAAAATGAGTTTTATTTACTGTTTTGGTTAAAATGCTATTTCTCAAACATTTATATTATTATTTATACTATTTTTTTTACATAATATTCATTTTTTATTAAATCAATAGAAGTGTGACTCGAGAGACATTTGAGTGAGAGACTGATAGTTTGATATTGAAACCTTTGAAAAGTGAGAGAAAAGTGATTAAGGAGAGAGTAATTATTGAATGATCAAATTTGCACATTTTAAAAATAATATCACCATTCTGTGTTTAAAATAAAGTAGTGTTTGACACATTATTAATTAAAATTACTCGTAATGTAAATTACTTTGTAGATATATTATAACTATTTAAATTATCAACAATCTGTATTATTTTGATTGGTATATACAAATAACATAATCGATAATTTATGTTATCTTTTTTGGCATATTAAAAAGATTGCAATGTATTATATGAATATTACTATAAGAGTTTAATTATGATGCACGACAGTGTAAAAATAAAATTTTACACTGTCAATCAATCATATATATTGATTTGTGTGACTTTTAAGTTAGTAGGGGGTTGAGTTAAAATTTTTTGCTAATATGTCAATTCAAGATTAGATATCTATGTAAAATTACTTTAAACTGACTATAAATTGAAATTAAATTCTTACAATAATACCCTCTAAATGATCATAAAAAAATTAATAAAAATAATTATAGTACATATATTATTAAAATACCTTCTAAAATACATATATTATTATAATATTTTTTGAAATATGTATATTACTTTAATAAAAATATTTAATATAAAGGGTATTTTGGTAATACAAAAAATAGAAGATTACACGGTGATGATAATCTAGATAGACACCTCGTATGGAGGTAATCTACATTACCACATTACCATTATCATTGTATAACAAATCGATATGGATTACCAAGTAATTTAATTAAAAGATTACCGGTCATCTATCTAGATTACCTTATAACAAACGCACCGTAAGAGTAAAATATCATTTTGGCCATTCACTTTATATGCATGATTCACTTTGGTTCCTCATTTTTTTTAAAATAAGTAAATTAGTTCCTCACTATACAAATTATAAATCACTTTGGTCCTTCACTTTTTAAAATTAGCAAATTATATTGGTTCCTCACTTTAAAAATTGTGAATTATTTTGATTCCCCACTTTACAAACAATGAGTTAATTTGGTCCCTCTTTTTGTTTACTTTGATTTCATGAGAGAGACTTACTTGACTCATAGTTTATAAAGTGAGAGACTAATAATTTAGTCATTTTGAAAAGTGACGAACCAAAATGATTTACAGTTTGTAGAGTGAGAGACCAATTTGCTCATTTTAAAAAATGAAAGATAAGATTGAGTCACGCATACACAAAAAGTACATGATCAAAATGACATTTCAAATAAAGTTAAAGAGTTTTTATTCATATTTTTTGCGAATTAGAATATATATAGATGTTAAAAATGGGGCAATCTCAGATTGGTAGAGAACCTTTTATTTTTGATTTACTGATTCTCGTTCATCTCACTAAGTGGTAAAAAATAGATTAGGGATAATTAGTTTGGGGATTACTTAAGAACTTTGAATTGGTAATTTATTGAAAAATGGTCAAATTAGAGTCATTGTATATTATTTTAAAATTAGTAGTCAAATTTAAAATTTATTGTGTATTATATTAAAATTTTTAGCTCACCCATCTTCTTTGTTTCATGGTTTGAGTTATAAAAGATGAAAAGAATTAATATATTGTAAGAGTTTGTTCTTTATAAATTGTTAAATACAATTTTTTTCACTATATTATTATCTAGAGTTGAATATTTTTTTTCTTTTGGTAATAATCTAGATTTGAATATGTCACTATTAGATGTACTAAAATATAAGAAGAATGGACTACTAATTTACAACAAACAAAAGAAAAAAAATGACATTTGACTATAGAACGTAATGTTTGACTGTTGTATATCTCTGTCCTTGATTACATTGTGGGTTGTTGACTTCTTATTACTGTTTTTTCGAAAGTAAATACAGGTTTGAAAGTCTTGTTATGTGGTCCAATAATGAAAGCCCAATGGATCGGTGAAATACAGCCCAAGGAGTACCTCCAATACCCACTATCCTATCAGAATGTCCGCTACTCCCACCGACCCTCAAATTAGAGGGCGTTTGGTGCGAGGTAATCTGCATAGATTACAGGTAATCTTGCAATTAAATTATCTGGTAATCCAGATTGATTCGTTTGTTTTGAGAAAGATATTGGTAATGTGGATTATCCAGTAATCCACATTACCTCCATAGTGGTAATGTGGATTACCTCCGTATCAGGTGGCAATCTGGATTACCACCCCTAGGTAATCTTCTAATTTATTTTATTACACCATTACCCCTCTAACAAAATACGCTACTATTCCTAATTTTATAATTTTCTAACACATCCTAATTTATCTTAAAAACCCACGTAGCCTTTCTTGTTGGTGTTTTTTTTTAAAATTTATTGCGTTATATTTGTTTTTTCTATGTTACACTTTTTGCAAAAATATTATAATTATTTTAATGGATTTTTATTTTTAGTAAATAATTATATTAATGTCAAAACTGAAAAATATTGATATTAAATTTTAAAATATAATTATATTTGATTAATTCATTTTGTATGTATTTTACGTATTTTAATAATATATATAATATAATTATATTGGATTAATTAATTTTATAATTATTTAGAGGGTATTATAGTAATATATATAGATTACCTTGTAATGTGGATAATATACCAAACAAGGTAATGCAGATTACCGGTAATCTTATTTGTATATACCAAACAAGGTAATGTGGATTACCAGTAATTTAATTGGAGGTAATCTATCTGTAAGGTAATCTAGATTACCGGTAATCTTCCTCGGTAATGCACCAAACGCCCCCTAAAGGTCGGGAAATCGTGGAGACCCACGATTGTCATCCTCAAAGCAGAAACGGTTGTAGGTGTCTCTATTTAAGCGGAGCCGGGGTGCGTAGGCAAGGTAAGTCACTACTCTCCAAATCACATATATATCCCTAGCACTTCAACTAACTTGATCATCAAAGTGCCCTTACAAGTACCACCCCCGTCTTGGTGTAGGCACAAGTGAGAGGAAGATGGAAGATCGTGAGCCTCAGGAAACTATCTTAAGTGACAAGTATCAATTTAAAATAAAAATTTAGTACAAATAAATAGAATCTTAATTTGACAGGAGTAAAGACACACATAATAGGAGAAAGGATTCTCAAAATGAAAGATGAAGTAGGTGATAAGAGTCCAAAAGACATGCACAATGGTCATGAGCTTCCTGAAGCTGTTCTATCAAATCTTTGTCAAAGGCTAAAAGTGTCTGCAAGCGCTGGAATCAATTGATCTCAGATCCTCTTTTTAATCGGTGTTATACTTGTCGGTGCAATCACCCACATAGAGCACTTTTATGGGCCAAGCGTTACAACAAAAGTGATTAGAAATCACATAAATTAAAATAGAGTTGAATGCTCCTATGGTTGTGAATGGTTTAATTTTCTCATTCTTGTAGTGTGTTAGTTAATATCTGCTATGAAATTATGAATCATGACACTAGTGGTGTCATTGTTGAATTAAGATTCCTTGTTCAGTTTAATGTCCAACCCAGTTTTCAAAATGTTGATTATGTGAAAGAAGAACAATTTGATATCGTCACATCAATTTTATCAAATCACAATTATTAATTAATTGTACAAGAAACATCACTACTCATGGATACCAAAGAAAAAATCCAATTAAAATAGAAGAATGACATTTTAGAAAATATACTAAAAAATAAATGACAATAAATGAGGAGTGATATTAGTCATTTGAGAGTGATCACTTATAATTTAGGTGAATTTCTACCTCTAATCATTCCATTTTTTTTTATAATCCACTAATCATTATATTCCATTAAATAAATGTGAATCTTCTAAATAAATATCTTATTTCTAATCTTTAGTTTAAAAGAGCTTTATTTTACCATTACAAAATTTATTATTAAAGGAGTGTTCAAATTAAATATCAATTTCTTCAAAATAAAAAAAGTCAAATTTGTCCTTATATAGAACATGACCTCATTCCTTATTGACTGTGCCAAATATCCCTGTCACAATATTCCTAGGACATTGTATGTAACTTATAAAGCATTTTCAACTACTTCAATAATAATTATCTTAAAGTCGCTATTTTTTATAATTAATCTTTGAATTTTCAACTTGCATATGTTTGAAAACTTATATGCATTTTCCATTAAAAAATTGTGCTTAAAAAATGAAATGTGTTTGACTTTTTATCTAGCACAAAGAAATCTTACTAATTAATAAACACCTTTAATTCATTCAATTTATATTATTTATAAAAAAATATATGGATCGGAGTCCATTTGATACATATATGATGAGACCATACATCCAATACCAAATGCAAATTAAACTAGTAATAATAGTATGGCAGCCACACATAAAATTATTTATTCACCAAGTCAGTAACTTGCACACATATGCATTAATGCTAGCTAGACTTGGACTTTATGGTTCCTTATTACATCAAAACACTAATTAAAAATACAATATAAATATAATTTAGACGTACACCTTATAGAATATCATGTTGACATATCCTCATCCAATTAGATAAGTTGTGAATCAAGAAAATCTTACTACATACACATAGAGTATAAGTAATGTGTGCTCAATATTTACGTATACAATCACATATTTTATTTTATAATGTTGTATATTAATGTTATTAAAAAAATTAAAATATATATGTGATTGTATATGTAAGATGAACATACATTAATTATTTAATTTATTATGTTTCATGTGACGCATATAGAAATTTCTCAATACAACAATGTTTCTCGTACAATAGAAATACGTCCAACAGTATCTAACATGTGCTATTACATTTACGTAATGTGTGCTATATGTATAACACATGTACGTATAGCACACATTCTGTATCATGTATAGCACACGTTTGATACTAGTTTGACGTATTTTTGTTATACGATACACATTATTGATTCTTCAATATGAATGTATTTGGTTTGAGGGAGTCTCATTTTCATCTAATAATAGATACAATAATGTTTATCTTACAACAAAAATACGTCCAACAACGAGTATCTAACGTGTGCTATATATAAGACATAATGTGTGTTATACATACGTGTGTTATACATATATAGCACACATTACGTCTTATGTATAGCACACGTTGAATGCTCATTGGACGTATTTTTATTTTTCGACAAACATTATTGATAATAGATATATGGATGAGACTATGTCAATATGATATCTAACAAAGTGGAATCACTTAACTTTTTATAAACTCCATGACTCCTATACTTGGGAAAACATGACAAGCAACATGAAATTCAGCAAAACCAGATTGTTTGCACAAAGTCTCATATTCTTTGACTGTTCTTTCTCTCCCATCAAAAAGAAATTGGAGGTTGTCAACCCAATTAATGAACTTATCCAATTCTGAAGAGTGAATTTCGTCAGGCATTATGTATTCCATGACAATCAACTTTCCTTTTTCTGGCAATGCTTCGTAGCAACATCTATAAAGTCTTAGGCAATCTTCATCACGCCAATTGTGGCATGAAGTCTTGTGTATAAAGATCGATTATCCAACCACAAATAAAAAAAAAATGACTATGGTAAGTTGAAATCAATGGATTATTACTACATTAAATAAGTCATATGCAAATTAGGTATGAAATAAGTTATTGCGGTATATTAGTAAGTGCGTGTTTGGTACGTAGTTTAATGTTAAGAAGAATAATGTTTAAAATTAGGGTGATGCTAAATGAACAATACAAAATCAGCTCAACCAGCCAATAAATGAGATTTTGGACCATAATTATTCAGCCCATTACAATTTCAATGATTATTTGAGCCAAAATCAAAGCCAAAATAGGCCCATTAGCTGTATGGGCCGGTTTTCATGGTCCACTTAGTATTATTGTTAAAATAATTAATAAATTAGAAAGATTTTTTTAGAAGAATTGATTTTAAAAATAGAGCAGTGATATTTGTATATATTAAATTGTATGTACTATATACATATTTTTATATCTAAAGGTGGAGAAGAAAAATTTAAGTATTGGAAAGTATGATATCATTATATTTTGAATCGAAAAATGATTAAGTAGATGTATAAGATATATAAAAGATAATGTATGTTCAAATATCATTGTTCTTAAAACTAAGTATATTTATGTTTGGTTAGATAATTTAAAAGTATAGAAAAGTTATTTTTGTTTGGATGGATAAGATAAAATAAAATTACTTATAGGAATATAATTATCAAAAGATGCCTGATAAAATTTTAATGTGAAGCGGTCAGAAGGAAAAGGGCAAAATATGAAGGGTATAAAAGTAAAATTATATTTTCAATCATTACAATTAGAATAAAAAGTAACATCCTATATACTTTGAGTAAAAGTATTTTCATTGAACAAAGAATGAAAAGTAAAATTGTAACCAAACATATTAAATAAATGTGCCTTTTATTTTTAATTAGCTACCAAAAATAATTAGTTTTGAATAATTCAAAGATAAACCAAATGAGCACTAAATTAAGAGTAATGCTAAATGCACAATGAAAAATCAGCTCAACCTGTCAATAAATGAGATTATGAACCACAATTACTCAGCCAATTACAATTTCAATGATTATTTGGGTCCAAACCAAAGCCAAAATGAACTCATTGTCTACATTGATTGATTTTTCATTGTTCATATAATATTATTGAAATTAAAACGTTTATGAGCTAACCTTAATCATTATGGCGTCGCCCTTGGGTACACTTTGAAACATGTCTCCCATAACGTGCGTTATCCCTTCAAATAATATCATAGATGACTAATTAATTCTCCTTTTTTAATAAACAAAAATAATATATAATAATGCCTATATTGCAATTGCAAATTTGAAATATAGCACAGAAATTATGAGAAATTCTCAAATGCTCACGTAATAAGAACCTGAAAAACATAGATACAATTATCTATATTATTATATAAAGAGAATTTTAAAAAATAATTATTTTTTTATTTATATTTATTAAGATAGTTACTTTTTGAATTATGAAAATAAAACTAAAAGAATTGAAAAAGTAAATAAATAATAAAAATAGCAACTTCTAAATACATATCATTTTAATTCTCTCTTTTTTTCTCTCTCTCATTTTAATTATCATTGTATATTCTGAATGAGTTGCAGTGAGAGCACTGGCATTACAAGTACAGAGATACAGAGGATACTAATCAGTGCTAACAAACTATAAGAGGCTAACTAACTGAGGATTAGGGAATTACTCTATGCGTTCCAAAATATTAGTCATTTAATAAAATTTTTACACACAGATTAAGAAATTTAATAAATATTTTAATTTTATAAAAAAATATTAAAATGACTAAATTACATAAAACATTAATGAGAAAGAAAGATAACTAGTGGTCTGTTAGAGTAATATTCAAGAAAGAAAGAGAAATAATACTAGAGATATACTCCCTCCATTTTTTTTAATTGTCCAATTTAGATACGCATGTTTTTTTTTAATTGTCCATTTCAAATTTTAAGACAACATTTATTATTTTCTTCCACTCTTACCCTTATTTAATATTTACTATCTCTATTAATTGAGGAGAGATAATAACAAAGAAGTAAAGGGTAATTTAGTAAAATATATATACATTTTGTTAATTTTAATACTATACAAATCATTACCTAAATTTCTGCGCACATTTAAAACTGGACAATTAAAAAAACGGAAAAAGTAATAGGTATGAAAAAGTTAAATTAACCTTGAAAGTTCAAAATGATTATTATTGTGAAATTTTTTTTGCTAAAATGTCCATTATTTTAAAATGTACGGAGTAATTAATTAGATCACATGCTACATATTCTAGAAGCCATCTATACACTAAGCTATATGTGTACACTAACAAAGAGCATGTACAATTTTCTAAAAAATAAGACAAATTAAATTGAAGAGAAATTATTATTTATAATTTTGCCATTATCTTCATTTCTATTATACATGATATTCAGGGCAAATCAAATAATTTACATAAAAAATGTATATGCTTTTTATATAAAAAAAAACTTTATTATATATAGATACCTGGATAAGATGGAGCATTTTGTATGACTTGGGGAAGATCAAAATTAATGCCTTCAATTGAAGGATACTTTGAGATTACCATTTTCAAAGTTTCCCCAATTCCACCCCCAACATCAACAAGAAGCGATATTCCTTGAAAGCCATTATAGTTTTCAAAGATATTAGTCATTTGCAAAACAGTGAGATTAGCCATAGTATGGTTGAATACATGGTTATGTGCTGGATCTCCCTCTATACTTTGGTATATACTCTTCCCATTCACTTTCTTGAATACTTCTGTCTCACAGTCCAAAAGAACCTCCTTGAAATTCAGCCTTTAGCAAAACACAAAAAATTTAACTAACTAGTTCACCAACTATACTATTACGAGGTATAATAATGTCATAGTCAATATAATAATTAGATTAATTGAATTCCCTGAAATTTGGTACTCTTTGCATTATCTAATAAGATCTGACCAGTTTGGAATTTTTATACTTATTAAGAAAATATAATTAATTTATATTTAATTTCAATAAGAGAATTTTTAATAAAAGTTACTATAATTTCCCTATATTAGTAACTTCCTTTCGATCCAATATTTTCTTTATCTTTATTAACTCAATTTTTTTTATTAATATCAATATTCTTTGTCATATATTAATACAAAAAGGTATAATAATAAGAAAAATAAATTAACTAATTGTTGAAATTATAAAGAAATAGATAATATAAACTAAAATAAAATAGAGCATTGCTAGAGGCACAATAAAAAAACTAGTCAAAACAGCCAACAATAAGAAATTGGGCCTAAATCACTCAGCTCATTAAAAAAAATACACATGATTAATAATGCTATTTGGGCCAAAAGTGTTAAAATGAGCTTTGTTGACTGTTTTGACTGGAAAAATATTGTTATCCAAACATTTATAAATAAAATATGAAAAGAAACCGTTATTTTGGTATCTCTATTATTTAAAAATCTTAATTAATATTTAATAGGGGTGTAGTGGAAAAATATTTAGTAATATCTAGAATTTTTAAATAGATAATATTAATTAGTAGAAAAGTAAAAAATACAAATTGGACAGATATCAGAGAATGAAAGGAGTAAAACTCAGTTCAACTTTTCTTTATTAACATCTTCCAAATGCATTTTTCATGGGAGTGTCTATGAATACTCCATCTAGCGTTCTATGATGTGTATGTCCTACTCGGTATGTAGGGTAGAACACTTCCACCAATTGTTTAATTGTGTGTTTGTCAACATGAAAATCAATAAAAAAATTTGTATCAATAGCTAGGAAAATTTAGAAAGAGCAGATTCACAACAAAAAAGCCAGTCAAAACAGTTAACAAATAAGGATTTGGACTACAATCACCTATAGCCCATTAAAATAAACTCATAACTAAAAGTGGTATTTGGGTTATAAAGTGTTAAATGAGCTTTGATGGCTATTTTGGCTGGTTTTTGTTGTGTCTCAAACATTTGTAATTTGGAAAGAGTTAATAAACTAATAATACTAGGTTTACTAAATAATAATGTTTGACGTACAACAGAAATACGTCCAACTTGTATCCAACGTGTATTATCCATGTTACATGATGTGTGTTATACGTATAACACATATACGTATAGTAATGGATAGTACAAGTTGGACGTATTTCTACCGTACGTGAAGCATTATTGGTTTACTAAAGTTAAATATAAAATTGAAGATTGAAATTAAAGTTGAAACAAAGAGCAACAACAATACAATAGTAAGACATGATTAGATATTAAGATTACTCACAGTACATTCACAAGTCCTCTTTGTAGGAGAAATGCAGGCATGTAAGCAAACGAGATACTATTCCCACTCTTCACAAAGAACTTCCCAGCCTCAGACAGCCCATAAACCCTTTCAACAACACCATCACCATCATCATCGCTTCTCCGCCGCCGTGTGCAGCACGTGAGAAGCCCGTGACTGGCAAGAAGGCCGAGCACTCGGTCGAGCCGGCGGGGAAGTTCTCTGTGCTGCGCTATCGGAAGCAGAGAAGCGATCTCAGAGGCAGAGAGGCCATCATCATCATCATGAGGAGTTGTTGATTTGGATGATATGATGTCGAAAATGTTGAGATCAACTGCAGCGTTTATGGCTGCTATGTGGAGAGGGCTAGAGGAGAAAAGCATTGCAAGGAGGCATGCTTGTTCCTCTGCCTTCACAAGTTGATTCTCTTTGGGGTTAGAGGAAGCCATCTATGAAATGAATCAGAATGAGAATGAATATTCTTATTGATAGATGTATGTTGTGTATGTTACTTTAGTGGTGCGAGTGTTTAAGCTGCTACACCAACCATATTTATAGAAGAAAAAATAAACACAAATAAGTGGGAAATAATCCCTTTTCAGCTAAAACAATTAACAAAGCACATTTAATATTTTATAATAAAAAACAAAAGACTAGCTATACATATGGTAAAAAAAGAAAAGAAAAAAAACTAGTATACCATGTTAAATAGAATATATAATATAAGTTAAAATAACAAAGGGTATTAGGTTGAATTATTCTGCATGTTTTCCAAATGTTTAGTCCAATCTAAGTTTGACACTCTTGTTAACACCGTCTGAATTAAAACACGTTATTTTAGAATTTAAATTTTATATATTATCATAAAAGAAATTTTTTCTTAGTATAGGTGCAAAAATTAAACACATCAATTCTCTAAAAGCATTTATTTAGACTTGTAAACATATATTTAAAATATTAGATTAATTTTAAAATAGGTAATTTTAGTCTATTTATAACATTATTATTATTAATACTTTTTCTCATATTTAATTTATCAACTAACTATAGTTCTCATGAAGATATCAAAGAAAACGATAATTTTTTTTCTAGAATTTTAAAATAAATAATAAAAAATATAAAATTTTATAGATGAATACTATTAAAGAATAAAATTAATAATAACTTTTTGTTTATGTGTAAGAATATGATCAAATTTTAGTTAGCACAATAAAATTAAGTTCATCATTATTTTATGTGAATGAAGAATAATTATTTGATAGTTTTTCTTTCTGTGTTTTTGTCGTATTATACTAAATTGCTAAGGTGGCCGGTAACACCGTATTAGTCAAAAACACTGTAAAATTATTTTGAGTGTTTTTGACTTTTTTCTTTTCTTGCAATACAATATCAATATATATTGAGTAAGACCTAAACTAGAAGTTATCTATATTTGTGTTGTACATAAATAATATTATGTATACACTAGCCACCATCACGAATAAAAATAAACTCAACTAAATAAATAAAAAATTCAATCAAATGAGTAAATAATCCAATCAAACAATAATTAAAAATAATTTGATAATAGTTAAAAGTTTTATAAATAATTAAATATATTCAGTATGGTGAAAATAAAAAAATAACAAAAATTATTACATTATTTTTTCCTAAAGATAATACATTTATCACTAAATTGTGACTAAAACATTACACATTAATACTAAAAATGAATAAAATGTATTTTTTAGTTAATTTTTAGTTATTATTAAATTAATTTTTTTATTTTTTATTGAGTTTTTTTATTTATTTGACTGTACTTTTTATTTATTTTAGTTGGACTTTTTTACTTGTGACATTGATGAGTAATGGTGACTATTTTTTGGTGAGATGACTAATAGTGACTATAATGGTGTACAAATAGCATTATCAGTTGCACATACGAACAATTTGATCCTTATTTTTTCAAAATACAAGATAATTTAATTTAATACACCGGTCAAATATTTTTATTAAAATAACCGTTTAATCACTTTCTTTGTCATCATGAAAGTCACCTTCAAAGTATTTGGGTGTGGAGATGGAGCTTAATTAAGCAGTTGATTAATTTACCTTCTTCATATAGTTCATGGCCCTATAACTATTGTTACTTTATATTAGGCAACACTTTTTTTATCAAAGACAATCCGTTTATAGGCAATGCACAGAAAAACGATGTTGTCTTTAGATAAAAAATATTGTCTTTAATTTAGTCATTTTAAGCAGCACTTTTTGAACGTTTGTCTTAGGCAAGAAATGATATAGTTACTTAATATCCCATAATTATTAGTACTTGTTGATACCTTGAATGAATGATGAATATTAATATCAATAATGCTAAGTGGACAATGAAAAATCAGTCCATACAGTCAATGGATCTATTTTGGCTTTGATTTTGGCCCAAATAATCATTGAGATTGCCAAAATCTCATTTATTGACTGGTTGAGCTGGTTTTGTATTGTTCATTTAACATCACCCTATTAATATAATTTTTTCTTCACTTGAGCTTGTATGTACGTCAAATTGGATATCACCCATTCGTATTTTGCACTAGTTTCTTTATAATTTGAAAGAGTACAAACTTCCGTCTACCTTGTGTATTTCCAAATTAAAACACAAGCATGTTTCAATATACTGAATTTTATGTATTATGGTGTTTAAAGTAAGTAAATGACCCTCGTGGATGATAACCTATAAGAATTTATGTATTAATCATTTTCATAGGTAGTTTATGTCTGCTCTTTTGTCAGTAATAGTTGTGTGCTTTTTGTTGAACAATAAATTTGCATCATAATAATAAGTTTGATATATGTGTGCTTTTTATGAACAATGTTATATGTTAATTGCATATGTTTACATGTGCGTTAAGTTAAACAACATGTGTGTTTGATAGGAAATGTGAAGTGTTTTTTATGAGCAACATTATGTGTTAATTTGATATCTTTATGTGTGCTTTAAAGTTAAATGGTACATTAATTTGAATATAGTGAATGTGTTTCAGTGATCAATGTAACAATGAATCTAGAAGATCAAATTTAAAAGTCATAAGTCATAACGAAATCAAAGAAGGAAGTTAAGAAGAAAATGAAAATGTAAATATATGCTTCATTGTCTCACATAATTATTCATAAGTCTTACATTCGGGGATGAATGTAAAAAATTTATTAAAAAAAAAGCAATAATATTCAAATTAGGTAGACATAATACATTGAGAGAGTAGTAGCAAGGAGATTGATGATCACAACTATAGGAATACATTGTAGTTGAAAGTTGGAGATAAGAGAGCAGAAGGAAAAAAAAGGAATGGACAGAATAATAGAAAAGGAAAATGATTGACATGAAAAAATGATTTGAGTAAGAGAATGAAGAAAGAACTGGCTTGAGATGAAAAAAATGAAACGAGTTGAGTGGAAAAATTAAGAAAAATCATTAAAAAATGAAAGAATTAGGGTGTGTAAGGCTAATGATATATCTATTAAATGTGTAATCGAAAACTGAGTGTGGACCACTTATTCCATATACAGTGGTTATATATATGTTTTTAGGTCTGACACCTGCATACAAGGCGAGGATGGGGAGTATACCCCCGCTCCCAGCCCTCGTTTCCCTCCTGTTCCCCACCCAACCCCTCCCTTCCCCCCGCCCCCCGGACCGCCATTCCTCATTCTCTGCGAGGTCTTCATAGAAATTCAATGAACAGCCAAAAAGGAGGAGCAGCGGAACCGGAGAAACAACGGCCAGAGGAGGATGAGGCGTGAGGAGCAGTGAGGGTTGGGTTACGAGGCTCGTGGCAGAGCTGCGAGCGGCGGAGGCGAGGCGCGTGCCTAAGCAAAGCAGCGCGGGCCAAGGAGAGGGGAGCAAGAGCTGTGAGGCGCATGACAGAGCAGTGCGAGCAGCACGAGGCGAACCGGCCAGGCGCGATGCAAGGCGGCGACAGAGCTGGGGGCACGACGTGAGAGGTGGTAGAAGCGTAGAGCTGTTGCGGCTTTGAGTGTTTGTATTTAGTATTGTGTGTGTGAATGTGTCTTTTAGTTTTACGGTTATCTTTTAGTCTTTTAGGGTTTGTAATTGTATTTTGTGCATGTCAAAAGTGTTTTTTTTAATTAAAGTGGAAATAGCAGTATAAATTATATTGGGCCACGTATCTTTGGATAAATTATTTAATTTTGTAATTTTAATTTGACCTACATATATTTTTGAGTGAAGTACCAAATTAACCCCCGAAAAATTTTGTCGCTGACAAAATTACCCCCAAAACATTTTAACGACAAAATAGCCCCACAATGATGTTTAACATTTGACAAAAGACACCCGCCGTGAACTTTCTTCAAACGGACGTTAACTACAGTGATGAGGTGGAATACATAGTGCCACCTTGGATATTTCTATACAATCAAAATCCCTAATTAGTGTCTCTTTCCCCAAATTTATGAATTGAAACCCTAAATCATCTTCTACTCTCTTCCTCATTCTCCCTAAAAAAGACACTAATTAGGGTTTCAATTCATAAATTTAGGGAAAGAGACACTAATTATGGATTTTGATTGTATAGAAATATCCACAGTGACATTGTGTGTTCCATCTCATCACTGTAGTTAACGTCCGTTGAAAGAAAGTTCACGGTGGGTGTCTTTTGTCAAACATTAAACATCATTGGGGGCTATTTTATCGTTAAAATGTTTTGGGGGTGATTTTGTCAGCGACAAAATCTTTCGGGGGTTAATTTGGTGTTTCACTCTATATTTTTATACTATAAGATGACTTAAATTAAAAAAATAATATAAATAAATATTTTAATAATTATAATATACAGAGTCATGTGAATCCTTACGAGGCAAATGACTGATCCTCATCCCCACTCTCACGTCTGCTGCAGGAGGAACTTGGTTCCCACCCTTGGAAAAAAATTTTCACCTACGAGGCCCAAACAGAGCAGTCCCGCAAATTCCCATCTAACGGGGAAAATTTGCCATCCATATATGTTGTATATAATTTCTTTTTTTTGGATTAGAAAACAACTTTTTAAAAAAGTGATCAAATTAAATATTAATTTCTTCAAAAAGCTGAAGTCAAATTTGTCCTTAATTAGAACACGAGCTCATTCTTATATTGATTGTAACAAATCTCCTTGTGACCTCGTCACACTATTCCTAGGACGACGGTCACTATTCCTAGGACGCCGCAACTTATAATAAATTGGCTGCTACAGTTTTATTTGTTTTTTTAGGAAATTTATTTATTTATTATTATTTGTCATTTTAAATTTTTAAGAAAATACTTATAATTTTTTTCCAGTTTTATCTATACATATATTCTCTTTTTTAACTCTTACAATTATTATTGCATAAAAAACTATAAGGATAATTTTGTCATTGTATATTTACTTCTATAAAAATTTATGTGTTTTAATCATCTTCTTAATAAGTGTACAATACTCTAAAACGTCAATTAAAATTGGATGGAGGGAATACTTCAATAATAATTCTTAAAATTACTATTTTTTAATAATCTTTGAATTTTCAACTTGAATATGTTTGTGTAGGATGACGGTACCGTACCAATCTCCAAACTCACTTCAAAATTGTTTTTAAAAAAATGGATACGTGTTTGAATTTGTATCTTGCACAAAAGAAATCTTACTAATAAACACCTTTAGTTTATTCGCCATTATTTTTTGTATATAAGACCATACATCCACTACACCAAATACAAAACTAGTAATAATAGTATGGCAGCCACAAAAAATATTTATTCACCAAGTTAGTATATATCTTGCTCACATATGCCATGCTAGACTTGGACTTTATGGATCCTTACATCAAAACACGAATTAAAAATACAATATAAATATTAGCTAGATGTAATCTTAGTAGAGTCTGTATCCTTAACGAATTTAATTACGATTTGATTTGATCATATATCTCTTTCCTATTTTGACTATAAATAAATAACCATATGAATTCTAGTGGAATCGTACCTTGAAAACTATCAATAATATTGTTTTTCTTCTCCTCTATTTCACAATGTTATCGATCAACACAAATAGCTTTCAAGGTAAGACATTTTTTTTAATTATGTCAAATCACTCTCATCTTGAATTTGTTGCCCTTGAAGTTTCGGGGAAGAACTACATGACTTGAGCTCTCGATACTAGAATCCATATGAAATCATTGGGTCTTAAAGAACCATTGTTCAAGGAATCATTCTAGAAGGATTGCGCCAAGACATTAATTTTCCTTCATCACCATCATCTCGATGAGACTTTAAAGGCTGAATACCTTACTTTGAAGATCTTGCAGGTCTCTAGAAGATCATGCAGATCTCTTATTAGAATGGAGGATAGATATGATCACTAAAAGTCGGTGATTCTTCAAAAGGCTCGTTATGATTGGACAGATTTGCGGTTACATGATACTAAATCCATTACCGAATATAATTTTGGAGTGTTCAAAACTACTTTATTGCTAAAATTATGTGGAGGGGAAATAACTGACAAAGATATGTTAGAAAAAACATTCTCAACTTTTCATGACTCGAACATGCTCCTGCATCATTAATATCGAGAAAAAAGATTTACAAGATACTCTCAATTGATCTCATGCCTCCTTGTGGCTGAGCAAAATAATGAACTACTTTTGAAAAATCATGATGCTCACTCTGTCAGCGCTACTCCATTTCCTGAAGCGAATATGACAAATTATAACCCCAGAAGTGGTAAAAATTACAGTGTTCAAAAAATCGGACCGGACCGGACCGGCCGGTTCGACCGGTCCACCAATCGGGAACCGGTCCGGTTGTGAGAGAAAGCCGGAAAAATAAAAAATCGGCTTTGAACCATTGAACCGGTTCAAAACCGGCGAACTGAAAAACCGGTTGGCCCAACGGTTCTCATAAACTGGCCTGAAAAGATTATGTTCTCATAAACTGACAAATAGATGTGATATGTTCTCATAAACCTGCGATGAGGAAGAGGGAAGAAGGAAACAATATTTTGTGGAAGGAGAAGAGGGAAGCAAGGGGGAGCAAGTGAGGGCTTGTGAATGAGGGAAAAAGGGGAACAGTGAGGGCTCGTGAAGGAAGGAGAAATGGGAGGGAGGGAGGGAGGGAGTTAGGGATTGGGTGAGTTTAATTTAAAATTTGACTAACTAAGCTTTTTTATAATGTACCATCATATTTAGGCTTTATTGGTGGGCATGCAGGTTGTCTAAGATGAGACAACCATATGAGTGTTAGAATAACATTTTCTTAAAAATAATATGACCAATGTGTATTTAATTTGAAGTAAAGTTGAAAGGGTTTTTTCTTTTCATATTTTTTACTAATTAGAATATATAGATGTTAAAAATGGGGCAATGGGGAAAACTTTTGCTTTTGGTTTGCTAATTCATGTTCATCTCACTAAAATAAGTGGTAAAAGACGATTAGGATAATTAGTTATTAGAGAATTTTTTTTTTGTAATAATTAGAGAATAACTTAAGAAGTTTGGATTAGTAATTTATTGAAACAAATAGTCAAATTCTAGATACATTGTGTATTTATTTTAAAATTAGTAGTCAAATTTTAAACTCATGGTGTCTATATTATTTTCTAATTTTGAGAAGACCCTATCTTTTTTTTTTTCATGCTTTGAGTAAATTTAATATATTGTAAGAATTCATTTTTATAAATCAATAATGCTAGATGGACAATGAAAAACCAGCCCATACAGCCAATGGGCCTATTTTGGCTTTGGTTTTGGCCCAAATAATCATTGAGATTGTAATAGACTGAGTAATTATGGCCCAAAATTTCATTTATTGGCAGGTTGGATTGGTTTTGTATGGTTCATTTAGCATCACCCTTATAAATAGTTAACAACAACTTTTTTTTTTATTATATTCTTATCTAAGTTTGAGTATGGCACTATTAGATGTACTAAAATGTAAGAAGTATATATATGGACTATTAATTTAAACAATAAAAAAAATGACATTTGACTATAGAATACAATGTTCTACTGCTCTATATGTTTTTCCTTAATTACACTATGAATTGTTGACTTCTTATTACTGTTTCTTTGAAAGTAAATACAGGTTTGAAAATTTTGACTTGACATGAAAAATGTAGTACAAATAAATAGACTCTTGATTTGACATGAGTAAAGACACACTGAATCAAAGAAAAGTTCCTCAAAATGAAAAACTTAGTAGGTGATGAGAGTCCAAAAATCATGCACAATGGTCATGAGATTCCTGAAGCAGTTTTGAAGGAAATTCTTCTGTGTCTTCCTATCAAATCTCTCTCAAAGTTTAAAAGTGTCAATAAGCGTTGGAATCAATTGATCTCAGATCCTCTTTTCAATCGGTGTTATACTTGTAGGTGCAATCATTCACATAGAGCATTCTTATGGACCAAGCACTACAATAAAAGTGACTAAAAATCACATATATTGAAATAAATTTGACTGCTCCTATAGTTGTGAATGGTTTCCTCATTCTTATAGGGTATGTTAGTTTTGAATTTATGAAATTATGTCTCTCGAGAGTAGTAGACATGTCATTTTATTTTATGTTTCCTTGTTTCTTCAATAGATGTTGGATTATGTACTAATGAGTCAATAATAATAATGGAGCAGTTATTTGTCATGTTTCAATGTTAGTTTTGTGCTATTATTTTCTTATTGAGTTTACTGTCAGTCAATCACATCCGTTGATTTATGTAACTTTTTAGTTATTGGATGGTTGCTGAGTTAAAATTTTTTACTAATATATTAATCCATAATTGAATATTTGTGTAAAATTATTTTATACTAACAGTGGGTTGAAATTAAATTCTTTCTTATTATTCATTTACACAACTTATTGTGTTTTATGTTTAATTTAGAGGTAGAAGAGGCATTTGCCTCTTCTTCACGCCTCAACTACATCTTTTTTTTCTACTAGCTTTAGGATTATTGATGTGTTTGTTTTATGATAATGTTTTTTTTTATTTTTTATTGCCTTTGTTTTTTTATAGTATCTGAGAATATCTCCCTGTACTTTAATTTGGATTTGAGATTGCTATCATTAAAAAAAGAGGCTACATGTGATAGCTTTGATATGTACTATAGTGTTAGTCAAATTATCCAGAAATATAATTGATAGAGTAATTAGAACTATTTTGTTGCTTAAATGTTTCACAGTTGAGTTTATCAATAACAAAATTTTTCGTAGAGAATTTTGGTACTTCAACTTATTTTTTACTAAAAATTATGATAAAACATTTGTGATTATTCCCCCTTTTAACAAATGTACGTGTTTTTGGAAATTTAAATTTGTATCCTTATCTCTATGGGGATTAAATTGCTTACTAATTATTCAACTACTTACTGAGATTTGAAATCATACTATATTAACTAATGAAAAGAAATTCACATGAGAAAACTAATGAAAATATATCACAAAATGAAACAAATATTAGAAAGTCATAATTAGACTGTTTAGGATTACAAGAAGTCTCAAATATTTAAACAATTAAATGGAAAAAATTATAAAAAAATGGAAAAGAAATGAAAGGGTAGTTATTGTCCAAGAAAAAAAGATATTATAGTATTTCACAATCGTACATACATTTTTAATGTAACAACATTGTATTGGTAAGCTTATAGATTTTTAAATAATTTGATGTTTCACACTATTTTATACATATGCATCTATATCAAAAACATATATGCATTTTTAATGTGACAAATATTCATGATAAGACTTATAGTATGTGCACTGATAATTACTCTAAAATTAAAATATTTAATTTTAATTCTTTGATATGTAATTATTTAGTTATGTATATGCAATTATATCACAATTGTACATGCATTTTTGATATAGAAGCATATGCATCATTAAACTTATCACTTACAAAATACTTTCATACGTAATCATATATTTATAAATTGTCATCTCCTTTTAGTTAGTTAAATTTTAAAGAGATTAAACTCAAACTTAGTTAAATTTTAAAATAAGAGATCAAAATAAGTCGAGAGTTGCTAAATTAAGGTTTAAATAGAAAGGTTTATCGTTTTATGGGTACTAAATACAATTAATAATTATAATTTCAAAATTTGACTTGATAAATTTTAAAAAGAAACATATCACTTTTTTTATAAGAGCATTGTTAGGTGTGTAAATAACATATATTACATGTAAATATTATATATCACACACACTATATATCACATTTTGTAAAGAAAAATAATGTTTTAACATGTGATATATGATGTGCACAATATACCATATATGATGTGCATAATATATAATATATGATGTGCATATTATATATTCTATGTTGTGTAAAAATAATTGAATGTTTTGGCTAATTTTTTATGAGTTTAATTTTGATACACTGACAGTGTAAATGTATTTTATAATGTCATCTAATCAAAATACTCAGTATTTTTATGACTTTTCAGATAGTGAAAGAGAGAAAATATAATCATGATTGATATGGCGGCACATACTTAAACTGTGTAAAAAAATTATACACTGTTAATAGATAAAAATTAAATCAATTTTTTTATTATGCACCAATAACTTCTATTTTTATAATTACATAATATCTATTAAATAGCCGCATCTATGAATTTTATTGGTATTGAATAAATCATCATGTTAAAGTGATGTATGATATTAAAAGTTGGATTTATAATTTTAAAATGCAGAATTATTATCTTTGGGACTGATGATACCGGTCAATGTAAACAATGAGCTCATTTTGATTTTGGTTTGAGCCCAAATAATTATTGAAATTGTAATGAGCTGAGTAATTATATCTCAAAATTTCATTTATTGATTGATTTGACTGGTTTTTAATTATGTATTTAGCATCACTCTAATTAATTTTATGGTGTACTATTGTTTTATTTCTAAACTTTATTCAAATTGCCATTGGTTGAATGGTTTTGTCGTGTGGGGCGGCACTATTTTCCCTTCACCTACTACGCTTCAACAACAATCCACACCAAACCGCTACTTTTTCCTTGTTTTCTGCTAATTCTGCTTCTTCTTCTTCTTCTTCTTCTGCTCTGTCATCTTCTCTAATATCACAATTTCACAATTCACTCTTTTTTTTTCATCTCCATCTCTCTCTCTCCAATGGAAGCCAAGCTTCTAAGAGCTACTACCTTTTCAGCACCTCGTCTTCTCTCTGATCCTTCAAGACCCTTTTCTTCTTTTGCTCCCAAAACTCCCAGGGGTTCCTTTCCCTTAAACCCCATTTCTGATTTTTCCAAAAAATGCAACCTTTCTATTAAGGCACATGCTGCTTCAATTGGGTGAGTACTGAACACTGCCTTCAATTTTTTCCCATTTTTGGGTCCTTATAAATTTCAATTGTGCACTGAAAAAGTTATTAGATTTTTTTCTTGTTTTTTTCTGCAATTGGGTCCTGGTGGGATGTGATTGGTTTCTGGCTATCTGATGGTTTGGTACATGTTAGTTTCAGTCTTTTTTAAGGATTGAATTGATTTCCGATTTCCTTTTTATTGACGTAATGTGCTCTTTCCATTTATGGTGGACTAGCAAAGAGTCATTGATCAGAAATATTTTACAGCATTGGCCTTTCTTATTTGTTAAATTCAGTAGCTATCAACATTTTTAATTATTTGCCAATGTAGGTAGCTATTAGCCTTCAGTTCATGGTTCTTTGTCAATTGGGTGTTGGTGAGGTTTTATGGATTGAAAATTAGATAATAATCGAGCGATTACAATGGATAGAAAAACAGAATAGATGATTTAAACATGGTTAGCGATGATGATTCAATCTTTTATACCGGATAATCTGGTATCCTTATGGATGAAGATAATGCATTCGGTCAATGTGGTCAGACTCTACTATGGATTTCTAAGCACAATATTCTCCACAAAACCTTTTTTTCATTCTTTGTATGAAGAATAGCTTCTTCATATGATATTATTTTTGCTCGATAAGCAGAAAATCGACAATACCACTAGATAAACAACGCCATCCTAGAACTTCCACTTTCTTGCCCATTGTTTTTCGCAGACTCAGGTCTCTGATTCCAGTGTTAATGATAACTAACATTCAGTCCTTTGACTGCTCAAATCAATTTGCACACTTAGGCCTCCAGCTTTACATGTACTGCTTCCTGTATTTGCATTTGCATTGCATTACCTTCAAAATTACAAGTGCGTAATAGATCTTTATATGAAGGATTCCATCATTTTTGCTTTCCATATTGATGATATAATTTTTTGAATTTGTCCTATTTCTTTTGTGTAGACCGGTGCCAACAAAGAAAAGGATTGATGGGAGTGAAAACCTGACCCTTGACCATATAAGACACTCTTTGATTCGTCAAGAGGATAGTATCATATATAGCCTCCTTGAGCGTGCACAATACTGTTACAATGAAGATACATATGACCCTGATGCCTTCTCAATGGATGAATTTCGTGGCTCATTGGTCGAATACATTCTCAGGGAAACAGAGAAGCTTCATGCCAAGGTTATGGACCTCTAAGCCTGTGTGGCAATGAAATTAAATGATAAAGTGGAGGTTCTAAGTCTTCATATATATATATACATGTGTGGGCATGTTGTGTTTGTGTTATAATTTTCCTGACCGGTTTTCCATTACACTGAAGGTGGGTAGATACAAGAGTCCTGATGAGCATCCTTTCTTTCCTGACGGCCTACCTGAACCATTGTTACCGCCTTTGCAATATCCTCAGGTAAAGAGCATGCCTTAATAATATTCAAGGTTCTTCCTTAAGATTTTGTTTTTCTGCTTATAGTATACATTCTTGTTCAAATATTGGATATCTAGTAGGGAGATGCCTTTTCTATGATGGTAAATTTTCTGTTGACTAAGAAAATGTATTGCATTAATTCAGAGATTCAATTAGATGGCAAAATATCTTCTGGAAATCTTCAATTGTGATCCCTCTCTATCAGAGTTACAACTTATAAGTTTAATGTCTGTGTTGCTGAATCCTTTTGTGTCTAATTGCTTCTTCACTGATGTTTTATGTAATTTGTGAATAGATATTGTGCTAATAGCTTATTCACTGAATTTCTGTGTAACGTGTGAATAGGTATTGCATCCTATTGCTGATTCTATCAATATAAATGAAAAAGTTTGGAGTGTATACTTTAGAGTTCTTATCCCACAACTAGTCAAAGATGGTGATGATGGTAATTGTGGATCAACTGCTGTTTGTGACACAATGTGCTTGCAGGTACACATGTTCATCTCCTATGTCCTTTCTGTTTCCTTTTTTGTATTGAGTGCAATTTCAAGACCAACTGCTTTGATTTTGCTGAATCAGCTGTCTGTTTAATCAATAGGATCATGTTAATGGGATTTCTTCTTTAAAAAGAAGTTAAGATAATGTGAAGACACCCTAAATATATCTTGCTCTCTATGCCCACATGACAGCTCCCCAATCTATGGGAAATTGGGGGAGTAGCTGTGCTTGCCTGTGACTGTACTCTTGCTAAGTTTCATCTCAAACTTCCCAAATTCTGTACATGTAATAAGGAAAGTGATTGTGATGGAAACTAGTATCAAGCACATAAAAGGTGATAAGTTCACTATCTGTATTCGCTAAAAAGAGCCAAGTTTCAATGCGGAGTTCAGCTCTGGAGCATGAACAGGGGAAGTCCTGGACAATTTGAAGAGTCCTTCAACTTGCTAAGTTCTACTCTCAATTTTTGCACAACCAAACTCATGTTGTCTCCCATCACACACATTCAAAGCTGTATTCAAATCCTATCTTGCAAAGCTCGTAGAATTTGCTGCATCGCCTCTCTCCTATGAGGAGGTGGCATAACTAACTCTTGTTGATCATGTTCTATCTCATTTCTTATTATCGGGGCATTCCCACCTCGACCCAACCTAGTATATATTTTGGCAATTTTGGGCTTTGGGTTCCCATCAACACCCTCTCCTCCAAAATCCACCATATTCCCAAGGTGTAAATAGGAAATTGTGCCTACAGGTCAGACTTCAACTCCCAAGAGTTCTCAAATTATTGAAGTTCTTTCCATTTGATGACAACCCTTCATCCTCTTGTTAGTTGACCCTTACTGCGAGGAGCCAAGGACCACTTCCGACTTCACCTTAAGCTCCCATTCATCATTGAGGCAAGCCAGTTAAGGATGGCTGAGCTGTAGGGGAAACACATCTTTTCAGCTAAGAGACATGATATACCTTTTCCAGCACCTCATAGGGCCCATAAAATTGAGAGCTCAGGTTTGGTTTCACCACCTTGGCCAAGCACTGTGAATTGTGAAGTTGAGTCTTCAAGTATAGCCAATCTCCAACTCCAACTCTCTCCTGTGTCTATCTGCCTGTGTTTTTATGTGATTCTAAAGTCTTGCCAACTAATCCTCTAGTTCATCCACTCTCTTATTTTAATCTTCTAGAAGTTGGTTGATCTCTCCAACTATGGATGATCGGTCATCCTCCCTATGTAAAGCAGGAGAGTCGTGGCCATAGGGGGATTTGAAAGGGGCGGTTTTAGTAGCCAATTTTGATTTGGTTTTGTACCAATATTTGTCTCAACTGAACTGAGCCATTGATTCCAAACCTTAGGTTTCAGGCCTGCCAACCACCTTAGATAAGTGCTCAAGCATCTAATGACAAATTTGGATTGACCATCCTACTAGGGTGATGGGCAGTGAAGAACCTAAGCTTAGGCCTAGTTAATTTGTAAAGTTCAGTTCTTAAAATGCTCATGAAGAGCTTATCTTTGTTAGAAACATGGTCTGGGGAAAATCCGTGAAATCCACAATGTCCTTTATTAAGGAGGCTGTTATCTCCTTGACTGAATATGGGTGAGAAAAAGCAATAAAGTGGGCATATTCTGTGAGTCTATCAACTAACACCAATATGGGGTACAATACCTTGGCTCTTGGAGTCTTGGTAAGTCCCCCAAGGAAGTCCATGGACAAGTCAGTTCTAGTTCACTTCAGGATAGGCAGGGGCTGCAAGAGTCTTGCAGATAAGAGGGACTCATATTTTGTTCCTTTAGCAAACCTTACAGCCCTGTACCGAAACTATATCATGGAACTCCTGTAGCATCCTAGGAATTTTAGAGGACCCTTGGGGAATCACTAATTGCCCTTTTACTTGAGGCTTCGATTTTGTAACTGGGACCCTAATGCGAGTCAGTTGTTGCACCAAGTCTTGCAGTATCCTGCTCAGCTTCTCATTTTCTAATTACTTGATCATGCCTTCCTTCAGGAAAGAGCATTAGCTGCTGTTTTTCATTCTCTGCTCTGTATTTCACCTCAAAATCATACCCCATTAATTTGGAGACTCCTCCTGTTCTTCACCTATCAAATTCATGATCGATCATGAAGTTCAAGTCCTTTGGGTTTGTATGCGCTTCAAAATTCCTGTCAAAAAGGTGGTGTCTCCTCTTTTGAATGGCCAGGACAATACCCATTAGTTCTCATACATTGATTTGTTCTGAGCTCGTGTTTGGCTAATTTAAGCCACATATTTGCCTTCTTGCATCGAAATAGCCTCTGTAAGGTGTAAAACACTTGTAGAGCAAGCCTATATGATCTTTTATGTTTATTCAATTGTCAATTATAAATCTTATGAGCTAGGCTTGATTCAAACTGCTGCAAGTGCAGCTGGCAAGTTTCCTTGGTTAACTTTTGTCATGCATTGTTTTGAAAAGTTCAGCAATTTCTCTTCTCTCTAACTTCGGTTAGTAATTGTAAACATTGGCGGTAACCGGTAATATTGCTGAAACTTTTCATTTCTTGTGACTCCAGGCTCTCTCAAAGAGAATCCATTACGGCAAATATGTAGCTGAGGCAAAATTTCAAGCTGCCCCAGATGCATATGAAGCTGCCATCATAGCTCAGGTAAAAATTCCTGTCATAGGTCAAGACTTTGATGCAGTTCTTGTTATTCTTCTACTTTCTTTTGATGTTCAATATCATCAATGGTTAATTTGTTTCCAATTTCAAACATGATATAAAGTTACTTGTTCATCACATTTCATATGCTATAAACTGTTTTCGGTCATGTATAAGTCTATTCGATTACTAGTAGATGGTGTACTGATTTTGGTGGACATGCTTACAAGTTTGAAGTTCATAACCATTGAATATTTCAAAGGGTCATTTTCATTGATTCAACTTTCTGGTGACTTTGCAGGACAAGGATAAGTTGATGGATCTGCTAACATATCCTGAAGTTGAAGAAGCAATTAAAAGAAGAGTAGCGATGAAGACCAAGACTTTTGGGCAGGAAGTGATTGTAAATATGAAGGAACACAGAACTGAGCCAGTATACAAAATAAATCCAAGCTTGGTTGCTGATCTCTATGGTGATTGGATCATGCCATTGACAAAGGAAGTTCAAGTTGCATATTTACTGAGGAAGCTGGACTGAAACATGTATATTTTCAGCTATAACATTCATAGAATCTTTTTTTCCTATTGATGGTACTCAGTTTAGTGGATAACTTTCTTTGAATTATGACTATAATAATTCTAGCTTTTGTAATTAATTAGTAACATATGAGGAAGATAAGTGATTTTCTTTGATGGATATCTCGATCATAGGAAGAAATAAAAAAGATAATGATGAGTAACATTTGAGGAAGTTGATATTTTTTTTGTGTAGTCATTCATGAACATGTTCCTGATGTTTCCATCATAATTTTCATTTAGAGCATGTTTGGTTATTGGATAAAATTATGATACAGATTTTCATTTATGGGGTTCTACGTAAAGTAAATATCCATAAAAATTGTATCCTCATTTTTACTTCCTAATAATCAACATGATTTAGGACAAGACGTAGCGGTATCATTTGATCCATGTAGTTGATCTTATATAGTGGGATAAAGTTTGTTGTTATTGTTGTTTTACTTCCTAATAATCAAACAGTAAAATGGTGTAAATAATAAGTTTTATGACCTAAATATTAGGATGTCAATTTCTTTAGCCATCATTTTAGCATCTCTTAGGTAGTGTTTGTTTTCAATAACTCTGAGGTCAGAGTCAAGGGAGTCAGTGTCACATGAGTCAGAGTCATAATGACTCTAAAATTGACTCTGAACACATCCTCTCATATTTATGTCTTCTTCCAGCACACAGTGACTCTCTTTCAATATAGAGTGGCTCCAAAAATGGATTGAACAAAAAATTGACAATTTTATTCACTGAATCGTTGTGACTCTGTTTCCATCTGCACAATGACTCTCGTACTAAACAGTTGACATAGTCAATTTTTCACTGACTCTCTGATTCTAACTTCAGAGTTAGAAAAAACAAACGCAACCTTATTTTATCATGGTTAGAAGTAAAGGTGGTCTTATTCACCTTATTAATCACATCTAGTAGTCATAAAATACAAGGTGGAAAAAATCACATAAGGCTTTATGACTATGTTTGCATGAGATCTCTGTCCTCTGAATCAAAGACCATAGTTGGTAAGTTGGTCCAACTAAGGCAGGAATGAATGCCTGAAAATTTTCTAAGTAGCATTGCCTACTATGACTATGAGGACTCAAATATCAACAACCATTGACATGTGAGAATCTCAATCTCTAGAGCCTAGAGGCATGTGTTTTTAATCAATAATGTTTAACGTACAATAGAAATACGTCCAACTTGTATCCAACATGTGCTATCTATGTTACAGGATGTGTGCTATACGTATATGCCCATATACATATAGCACACATCCTGTAACATGAATAGCACACGTTGGATACAAGTTGAACATATTTCTGTTGTACGTCAAACATTATTGGTTTTTAATTATGAATGCCTAGTTTTAGATTCGTGTAACTAGCAGTGTTAAATGAATTTTTTCTCATGCTTGCATTTTTTGTGCACCTAAACTGCTGTATTGTTGATTCTCTTAGTCCAAGACTCATATTTTGATTCTATTTAATGAAGCAAAGGAATTTTAATCCTTCATCATTATTGCCAGGCATGATGTGACATCATAATTATCACGTTCCAATGGTTCACCTATTCATAATAATAATACTAAATTGAAATAATAGGCCTAAAGAGTTTATGCCTCTTAAATAAAGTGGGGCTGTTTCATCGCTCATCTTCAAACTTTTAAACATTCTATCTATAAAATAAATGTCGTATTTATACTATAAAATTAGTCATCATTAATTATTATTAGTTATTTTATATAATAATTTAACTTTTAAAATTATTAATCTAAGTTTTAAAATATTAGATTAATATATAATATTAAAAGTTAAATTAATAACTTAAAAAAGTTGAATTATTACATATAATTTTTTTTGTTATGGCTAATTTTATGGTATATATAAAATATTCTCATTTATAAAATATATGAATCCTACAATTTTTATTATATATTTTTTTTTAACTTTTCTAGAGGTATAAAATTATACGGACTAAAATAGTCAAAAATAAGAATTTGAGCTACAATTATTCATTCCATTAAAAATGTATACATGTTTAAAAATGTTATTTGAACTATAAAATATTAAAGCGAACTTCTTTTATTGTTTTAGTTGAAAAAATGTTATTCCTCGAGACTTTATACATGTCTTTTTCAACTCATTTTTTCTTTATCATTTCTTTTACCTTTTTAGATGTATACATTCAATAAAATATAAAATATCATTTTTTTAAAATAAATGCCCTAATGGAAGTTATGAAGATTTGGGACCTAGCAAGATTACCTCTGACCCGTTGCCCCTTGCAAGGCAATAACGTAACCCACCACATAGGCAACAAAACATGTCATGAAAGGAAGACACAAAAGACATATCATGCAGAGACAGATGGTTTGTGACGTGAAATGGGCCAATCAAACAACTTACCATCACATTGACACCCCATAATTTAATTTCTGTTAAGCAGTGTGTAGGCCACATTGATTTTTGTTTAGGAAATATGTGGGCTCACATATAAATGGCTCCTAATATATTAGCAGCAAAATAAATAATTTAGAAAGTGTTTCAATGGAGGTTGAAGGAGAAGAACCAAGAAGGAAGAAGAAGATGCTGGCGCGGCTATGAGGGTTTGTAATGGGGATTTAGGGTTTCAAATGGAAAAGAAAGAATAAGGTAATCGAAGATTTGCAAAACTACAGGTTCAGGGGTTAGGGACTGATTTGTCCCCTATTAGAAATTATGGGGACTGATTTGTCCCCTATTAGAAACTTCATTGCACACATGTCACTTAACGTCATCCATGTAGGATACAGTTAACAATCCACGTAGGACTACTCTGTCACTCATTAACGAGAGAGTTAAAGAAGGGACGGATATGTCTCATGAAATTTAAGTTTAGGACTGCGGGACTAATAAAATTTTATCAAGGACAAAAATGGACACTAAAAAAAGTTCAGTGACAGATTTGGGTATTTACTCAATAATATAATAAGAGAAAAGTTGCAACTTTCATCAATTAGTTCCATTCTGATTTGTAAATTTGATGTATTTTTTCTCTTAAAATATGATGTTGCCATATTTGTAACAAGTACTATAAAATGATTCTCATCCGTTTCATTTTAACTTCGTGTGTGTTTGATTTAACGTTTCATCCTACAAACATATGTTTCATTTTCTCGAATGGTGTTCCTTTTTGTGTCTGGCTTCTTTTTTCTTCTTTTTCATCAACGTTCAATATACTCCAAACGTACGTTTACCAAAAATACTATTGAACTTGCTTCAGCATTCCATTTAGATGACCCTTGGGAATTTATTATGACCAAATTATTTTTCTACCAACCATACCCTTTTTTTCTTCTTTAAAAATGGTTCCTCCATGTTTTAACTACTACAATAAATTTATTTGTTAAAATTTATTCATACATCTCAATTTCAATGATTTTAAAATTAATATAATTTAACTTAAAATAAATATTAATATTAATTTTATACTTTCTCAAAGTTGTACATATTTATATTTTTTATTTTTTAAATCATATAATATGAAAGAAATATAAAGAATGATGCAAATGATGTCCTTTTTAGTAATTTTATATTCTAACATAATTTTAGTTAACATCATCCAAACATTATTCATTTTCTCAAAATCACGTTTGATGAAAAGTATCCAAACAAAAATTACATTAGCCCCAATCCAATTTTGATCAAAATTAATTTTACAAAAGCACATTTGTATCAACATCCGTTTACAAACATTAATCCAAACACACACTTCATCTTCAAAGGTTGAAATTATATGTAAAAGTATTTTGTGACCGAGAGCTGTTTTAATCAATCTTTTGCTAATAAACATAAAATTCTAATGCAAACATAAACGTTTTAAATACATAAAACTATAAAATTGATAAAATAATAAGATTTTAATTTCAATTTACTGAGTCAGTAAAACTTTAAAGTCTTTAATTAAACCACTCACTAACTAAAAAGTCACACAAATCAATAAATATGATTGACTAATAGTATAAATTTTTTTACATTGTCAGCGCATTATAATTAAACTTAAATATTAATTAAATAAATTGAATTCAAATAATTTCTCATAATAGCATGCACCCGCTTACATAAAGATTGTTCACATGGATTTCTATGGGGCCTACGGGAAATTATAGTAAGATATTATTTTACACTTGAGGTACGATTTATGCAATTAGGTGTGAGATAGTGAAAGTTTCCTTTTCTTTATTTTTTTTTTTTTTGTTGCCCACGGTGTCCGGAGCTTCGCCCCGGGTCGCGTACCTGGGAATGGCAGGTGAGGCTCCCAGCAAGGATTTTTTCCATCCACAAGACTCGAACCCAAGACCTTGCTTAAGGGACAACAAGTCGCTTACCACTTGTGCCAATCCTTGTTGGTTTCCATTTCTTTATTTAATATAGGCAGGACCACGGTAAAGCTGAAGAAAGGTTGGGTATCACAATTTTGATGAATCGGATCTCTTATTTCATAGTTATGCTAAATGAACAATACAAAACAGCTCAATCAGCCAATAAATGAGATTTTGGGCCATAATTACTCAGCCTATTACAATTTCAATGATTATTTTGGTCAAAACCAAAGCCAAAATAGGCCCATTGACTGTATGAGCTGGTTTTTCATTGTCCACTTATCATTATTGCTTGTTTTATTACTATGATTTTTTTTTTGTCCAGGTGTCCGGAACTTCGTCCCGACTAATCTGTTGTCCCGAGTTGCGTACCTGGGAATAGTAGGTGAGGCTTCCAGCGATGATTTTTTCCATCCACAAAGCTCGAATCCAAGACCTTGCTTAAGAGACAACAAGCCGCTTACCACTTGTGTCAGTCCTCGTTGGTATTACTATGACATTTTAGTCGAATAAAGAAGAAATAATTTTAATTAATTTGCAGATTCTTATAATTTTATTAAATTTTTAATTGAATCTCTTCTTTAAAAAAATCAATAAGATACATGCGCTTGTTTAGAAAAATCAAATTTGATGATATATTTTAAGTAAAAATTACATTTAATAAAATATCCTTAAAATATTTTGAGAATATTTAGTTAAGTTTGACTTTTTTTATAATGTTACGAAAATACTAAATAAATCTATAAATTTGGATGTATATATTATCATTATTATGTATTTGATGATATGTTGGATGCATCTTATGTTATAGTGAGAGACTTTTTGAATTATAAGCGTGTAAATTAATTATACCTAAGAAACAATATAATGTACATTCGATGATAAAAAAAAGTGAAAAGTAATTAAAGAGTGGGTCAACAAGATGACACCCCAATATTTTTGCTTATCAATCCGAGAGCTTTTTTTTTTTTTTTGTAAAGAGTAATGCTATTTGTACATAGAATAGTGTCATCCACTCATTTTCTATCTATTCAAAAGTTATCAATTTTTATAAAAATGTTGGCAAATTGTCAATATATTCATAAAAGTTACAAACTTTTTAAATGAGTAAAAAATGAATGAATGTGTATTATTGTATGTACAAGTAGCATTTTTCTTTTATAAAGGAGGAAGCTAAGCACGTGGATGTGGTCAAAGCATGATCAAACATGAAAAAGAGAAAAATAATATATAAATTCGAAGAACAGGATGATTAATAGAAGAGTTAAATCTTAAATTGATTATCGTACACTTTATTTTAGTTCTTTACTTTATTTTTTATTTAAATTAGTCCTCTACTTATTTTATATTTTATAACTCAAATTAATCCTTTCGTTATAATTCTATTAAGTAAGTGTTAATATGCACATATAAGTATTTATGTAGCAAATGACGTGTATAGTAGTTCAATATAAATAACACATTTAAGTCCCTCATTTTACTATTTTCAATTAAAAATAGTCCTCATGACTTATTTTATAAAAATCCTCCCAAAATTCTCAAATATCTAAATTTATAAAATTCTCCAAATAAAATAAATTATAATACTAATTAAAAATAAATAAAATCACCAAATATTGATTATAATTCATCACTAACCCTTACAAGTTTATCATTACCAAATCCTAATAGAGGTACATATAAGGATTATTATTGATGAATTAAGATTAAGATTTCGTAGTTTTATTTATTTTTAATTAAGAATATAATATTTTTAATTTGAGGGTTTTATTAATTTAGGGATTTGGGTTCAATGGTTTTATATGGAAATTCTTGGAAAAAATTTATAAAATAAATCATGGAGAATTATTTGAGTTTAAAACACCAAATTCTATTTTATTTTATATGTATAGAAAGGGTCTTATCATAAACATTAATAACAAAATAGAGTTTAGTATTTTAAATTTAAAAGAGTCCTTCATAACTTATTTTATAAAATTATTTTAAAAATTCCCAAATTAAACAATTAAATCTCAAATTTCTAATTAATAAAACCATTAAATTAGAAAAATTATATTTATAATTAAAAATAAATAAAACTATAAAATCTTAATTATAAGTGTTAATATAGACTCTCAAATTCATAATAAGTTCTATAAGTGGTAACATATTAATCATTATTAGATATAGTTAAAAGTTATAACTATATATACTAATATTATAGAGTTGATGTAAGGTTCACCTTATAAACTCCAGATTATATATTATTATTTTCCTATATATAAGTTTGATAAATGTTTTTCGTGTTACTTTTTTTCTTCGGTAATTAATACTATACGTTCACTTTTAAAACAAGCATCATCTATCACTAAGTTTAGCAATAATGTTTGTCGTATATCGAAAATATGTCCAATTAGTATCTAACGTGTGTTATTCATGATATGGAAAGTATGCTATACGTACATGTGATATATATATAATACACATTTCATATCATGAATAGCACATGTTGAATACAAGTTTAACGTATTTCTATTATACAACTATTGGAAAGTAAGTCTCATAAAATACAATTAATACAACCAATCAATGCTCAATTTCAATTATAATGAAGTAAAAGTCCAACTTCTTCTTATCTCTCTCTTTTTCTCTTGTCTCGTATGTCCTCCAACTTCTTCTAATCTCTCTCTTTTTCTCTTGTCTCTTACAATACAAATTCTTTTCTTTTATTTATTTTTTCAATCTACTTCTTTTACTAATTCAACTATATTTTAAAGTAATCAAACTAATAAAATTTAAAAAATTTAAAAATTTAAATATTAAACATTAAACTAAAACAAAACTAATATAAATAATCTACTTAATATTTGAAATAATTCAATCAATAAAATTCAATTCAATAAATTAAAAGCTTAAAAATTAAAACTAAAATGAAATTTACCCAATTAATGTTGTAAAATAATTCAAGTAATATTGTGAAATAATTTAATTATTAAAATTAAAAAATTAAAAAGTTAAAACTAAAAAAATGAAAGAGAAGGAGAAGGACAAGAAAAAAAAAGAAAAAAAATAATAATAACAGAAGACGAGGAGGAAGAGGAGGAAAACAAAACTTTTCTATTTTGATAGTTCTCTCCAATAAATCACTTTTAAATGAGTATTTATCTTTCTATCCTTATTTCATAAGATATTTATAGAAATATCAATCAGTTATAAATATTTATTAATTTATTAATAGATTATATCATTTATACAATTTTTTTAGTTTTCGTGTTGATAATATATATTTCATTTGTTGTTAAATAAAGTGTATATATCATTTATGTATAACTCATATTTTATCTAATAATCATTTCTTTTATTTAAATCACTCTTTCTCATGTAACATGGATTTTTTTTTTTTTAATTTCATATGGACGTCAATAACACATTAATAAGGCGCGAGTTTAACATAAAATCATAGTTGGGTGCCTCCAATGGATTAAACCAAATTATTATCTAAATATTTTTTTTATAAATACTAATTTCACATCATCTCTATAAATAATCTCTCGAATAAAGTGAAAGTGTTTAATTAATGTGCTTGGATCGTTATTGAAATCTGAGTTATTATCATAATATAGATCAATCAAGGTACACAATGCAAGGTACCTTGATTTGTATTTTTAAAATATTAAAAATCAATTAAGAACTTTCTAATTATAAGGGATCAATTTGTCCCATTATATACTTATATTAAATTAGATATTTCATATTTAGTCAAAATGAATTTTGATAAAATTAAATTAGTGTCAACTTTGAATTGCAAATTCTAATCCAAACATAATCAGGTTTTGACAATCATAAACATGTAACCATTTCATATTTTCATCTAATAAATTAAAATTCACCACATTGGTAAAGAAAATATGCTAGGTTCACATATTGGTAAAGAAAAAAATATTTTCCATTTTAAATTGTTTTTTTTTTTCCCGGCAATCCATTTGTTTTGGGAGTAAGTCTACTTACTCCATTAAATATATCTTCTTATAAATACTAAATTTTATTTCAAAATTTCAACCAGTAAATTATACAATATTATTATCTTTGTAATTAAGCATATCATATTTCATGAAATTATACATTCATAAATGCATAGTCTAATTGCTAAACATTTATTTATATTTATAGAACTTATATATGTCCAAATAAAAATTAATGAAGTATTAAAATACTTATAAAATTTTATCGGACATGTAATCTATCTTCTCAGAGTTTACAATTTAATAGTAAGATTGTTAAAATTTAATGGATACAATAAATTATTAACTGAAATAAATATATTAGGCCAATTCTTGGAGTAAATAGATCTCCTCCATTTTTTTAGTTCTTATAATGATTGTCAAGTTATTTATACAATCTCCACAAGTTATTTAGTTCTATATTAAGCAATAATCAAAGATCCATTTTATACCAGCTAACTTCGAATCTGGCGAAATTTTCTCCGAATGTAGGGATAAAAGATCACTGGCTATTGTAGCCCCTTTTGCTAGATCTAGCAAGCAACCACCCTTTGAATTTTAAAATTAAAATAGTCTTTCACAATAAATAATGTTTGACGTACAATATAAATATGTTTAACTTGTATCCAACGTGTATTATCCATGTTACAGGACGTGTGCTATATGTATATCACATATACGTATAACACACATCTTGTAACATGGATAGCTCAAGTTGAATACAATTTGAATTTATTTATGTTATACGCCAAACATTACTGTTTTCACAACTATTGGAATAATATATTTTAATAAATAATATTTTAAGATATGAAAATAACAATATAATCCTTTAAAATTTAACGTGATTGATAAAATAATGTCTCAAGATATGAAAGTAATAATATAACCTTTCAGTATTAAAATTTTATGACAATATGATTTCTTAAAATTGAAAATTTAGAACAAATTGAGACACATATTATCCTAAAATTGCAATCTTTAAGGACCATGTTGTTATTTTCATATCTCAAAAAACTATTTTATCTATCGCATTAAATCTTAAGAGATTATATTATCATTTTCATATTCTTAAAATTATTTTGTCTCTCATATTAATTTTTTTTTAAGAATGAAAATAGGTATTCACTCAGTATATTATTATTTATTATTATGATTATTTTATAAAGCACAAATAGAACCAAAAGCGTATCCTTAAAAGGCCCAAAAAACAGAACATTGCAGATACTGAGTGGGTTGTTCCAGGCTGTGTGTTGGAGAGTGAAGGAAGAAGATAACTTTGCTGAGAAAAAAATTTGCCATAGAAAAAAGAAAAAAATGGAAGGAATTAAGAGAGTGTTGAGATCAATTTCACCATCCATGGTGCTTCTATTTCTTGCTTTCACTGTTCTTGTGATGGTTCCTGAAGCATCTGCTACAAGGTGGACTGTTGGTGGAAACATGGGTTGGACCACAAATTTCAACTACACTACTTGGGCTAAGGACAAGCATTTCTACAATGGTGATTGGTTATGTAAGAATAAATCCTTTTTTACTTCTTTGTGTTTATGTGTGTTTGTGAAGTATGGATTTGAAAGTTTGAGTCTTTGCTTCTATTTTGGTGTGTTTTGCTATACCCCTTTTTCTATATGAACTGGATCTGAACTTGTTCAAGTGTTATATGAGCTAAAGTTTTCAACTTTTGGTTATTTTTGGTTCTTAATTGGCTAAAGTTATGGACCAAGTGAGTCTATGAGCTAATCTTTGAGCTTTTGGTTTTCATTTTTATTTGATTAATCTTTGAGCCTTATTTCAAATCTATGCTACTTGGTTAGGGAATTCACAGATTAAAAAGAGTAAATAATTGATTATTGCAGTAGAATATGTGAGGAATTTTGAGATATTTCTGTATTTTCTGTTGAACTAAATTAAGCTTTTGTTCCAAAATGTGAATTTTTGAAGGCAATGCCAATGAGATTTCTCTTGACCCTCCCTACCCATTTCCTTTTGATTATTCAGTTACCCTCTTTTTGAATCAAGATGAGCTGAAAATAAGAAAATAAGAGGTTGAATCCTTCTTTTTTTTTTCCTTATATTGTCTTGTTCTGCATGCCCAGATCCAGAATTTCTTTATTACTTTCTTTTTTTGGTGATTGTAATTGTAACCAGTAATATTGTAGATAAGGTCAGAAAAAGTAACCCTATCAATGGTTAAACAAGCTCAGTTATATCAATCAATCTTCTGAGATGTGAAACATGTAAAATAAATTGGAGATCTATTTTCTCTTTAAAACAATCTTTTCTATTTCCTCAAGTTCATAAATTTTATTAATTCACCAAATTCAATTAACAAGTTAAAGTGTTGATACTTGAGAGCATTACTATCTATATAAAACCAAAAATGAAGTTAAATGACAAGCAAAAGGTTTCCAAATTTAAAAATTCATTTCTAACTGAAAAAACAGATTGTTAGTAACTGAAATCTAAGTTTAAGCCACTCGGTTTAGGAGCTTGCATAATTTGCTCTAGATTATAGATTTAAACCTCACTACCACTTGATGTATTATAAAGTTCTTGGATGTAATATTGTTTTATCACTACTCAATGAGGTCTTAACTTTGCTTAATATATCTAATGTAAGAACACTAACCCTTTTTTTGGCATTTGCCATGAACATTCTTTTGTGCCTGTTTCCTAATTTTTTGTTCCAACCCAAAGAATGTACTTGGAATTTTACCATATCATTATGTTTTTAACCTAATACTAACTTAGTTTTTTTTCCTTCTTTATAGTTTTTGTGTATGATAGGAACCAGATGAATGTACTAGAGGTGAACAAAACAAACTATGAAAGTTGTAACTCTGATCACCCTCTTCACAACTGGACCACCGGCGCCGGAAGAGACGTGGTTCCTCTGAATGTGACTCGCAACTACTACTTCGTCAGCGGCAAAGGGTTCTGCTTCGGTGGCATGAAGATAGCTGTTCATGTTGAGAACCTACCACCACCACCGAAGGCTGCCCCGGAGAAAGCTGCAGCACCAAAGATGCTTTCTTCCTCAAGCCAAATTGTTCTCTTGCCTGTTGTCTTTGCAATTGGGGCAGCTTGGGATGCATTCATTCATTTCTGGTAACAAGTCGCGATCTGATTTCAGGGCGAGTAATGTTATTTGTACTATACCATTTTCCGCGACAAAATTTGAAGAGACGCTTAGGAGTCTATTTGGTTTCTGTTTTTATTTCTAGTTTTCATCTTCTGTGTTTTATGTTTTTCATAATTCTGTGAAGGTTATAGTGAAATCAGTGAAAACGACAAAATCTTTTTCCTATTTTTACTATTTTTTTCGCAAAATTCTGAAAAAACAGACAACTAAGAAGTATTTCTAAACATTGTTTGAGAGTGATTCTAAATTTTTCTATCAACCAATGTTCAAGGATGACTTCAAGAGTGTTGCTTCAAAGATGTCTCAAAAAGTGGTACAAATAATATTATTTATACAAACCCCTCAAGACATTGTGTCCTAAATTATTATTTTTTTCTTCTTTTTTATATTTTTAAGAAAGCAATTGTTTGCTTAGTTGGTGATATTAGTTGTTGACCTCAAATGGGTCTCAACTCTCAAGAGTGATGTTTAAGTTAGGTAGTTCTTGGTGTTTGATTTTTCTAAGATGTATTATTGTATTTTTTTTTAATTTTTTTTTTTTATGTATGTTATGTCCAGCCTGCAGAATGCCAGAAAACTGGTTTAATTTTAATTTATTGGAGAATTCAATTGCGCAAATTGCGGCAATATTGTTTCCTTTTCTTTTGGACAATAAGACTTTTTGCATGTGGGTTTAGTAATAGTTTATCAATAACACTTGACGTACAACATAAATACGTCCAACTTGTATCCAACGTGTGTTATCCAAGTTATAGGATGTGTGCTATACGTATAGCACATATACGTATAACACACATACTGTAACATGAATAGCACACGTTGGATACAAGTTGAACGTATTTCCGTTGTATGTCAAACATTATTTATAGTTTATTGCTAGCATCAATGCATAAGCACTTTACCTACGGAACTGAAATGTGGTAGGAAAATGTTAGTAAGAAGAAAACGATTGAAGACCATGTTGCGTCTATTATTGATTTCAGGGCAATCCCACAATTTTATACTGTAAAGAATTTAAATCCTTCCAGCATTAGTATATGTTTCTTTTATCGGTTAAGGTACTCACTGTCAGCAACAATAACTAATCATTTCATGATGCGAGCTCCATCATAAATGGTGAACTTCTAGCTATAAGATTCTCTCTATTGTTAGAAATCGAGTATGGATATTCAGGTAGTGTTTGTTTTCAGTGACTTTGGAGTCAGAGTCAAGGGAGTCATGGAGTAAGTGTCACAGAGTCGTAGTGACTCCAAAATTGGCTCTGAACACACTCTTACATATTTGTGCCTTCCTTCATGCACAGAGTGACTCTCTTCCAATACACAGTGACTCCAAAATTAGAGTGAACAAAAAATTGACAATTTTGTTCACTGAATTACTATGACTCTGTTCACTGAGTCACTGACCCTCGCACCAAACACTTAACAGAGTTTCAATTTTTTTACTGACTCCGTAACTCTGACACTGGTGTCAGAAAAAACAAACGCAAGGAAGTCCAGATAAATCTTGTGATTATCGTTATATGTTTGAAGGAAATCAATGAGATTATTGATTCGATAAATAATTCTTCGCATTAACTTATCGTTTGGTTCTAGAGAAAGAAATTAAGAGGAAAGCACTCTGTCAATTTTTAAATAATTATCCACTTTTAATATTGATTAAGAAAATCTTAAACATAGGAAAGTTTAAGTGTCTTTTACTATATTATTCTTAGTACTAATATATCTTTCCTTTAATTATTTTATTATACTCAATCTCTATTTTACTGATAAAAGATATAATTAGAAAATAATGTTGTTTAAAATTTCTAAATTAACAGTTATTTATAGAAAAGTAAATTTGAAAAGGTAAATGACTATTTAAAAATGAAGCGAGACTTCCATTTCACTTTAAATTTACTTTTTACATTTTGCACAAGAGAACTTAGAAAATTATTAGTTTTGGTTTATATTTTAAAAATCTATACATATAATATTTACGAACCTCTTGCATTAAATTCTCTGCCACGTGTCATTTTCTCAGATTTTTTAATTTTTTACTTAATTTTTTTAATAAATATCAATTAAATCCTTTTCTTGATTTAATATATTTATTCATTAAATGTAATTATTATGTTAATTATTGATTGGAGATTTTATATGTCTAATTTATTATTTTAATAAATTATATCAATTAATTCTTGATTGCCATATATGATCTTGATTGACATATCATTTAATATGACAAATATGATTAAAACATTTCCTTTAATATGTTACCATATATATTTGAATAAAAAGGAAAGATATGTAAACTAACATGATGAGTCTTATTTTTTAAAAAAGAAAAGGTTTTAAAATAATGTTAATCCACTATTCAATATATTGGACAATATAACGAATATGATTATAATAAAAAGATTTGTATTTATTCATCACTAATATGTTAACATATATATTTAAATAAATATAATTTGAATAAAAAGGAAAGACTTAAAACTAATTTGAGGCTTATTTTTTTAGAAAAGGGAAGGTTTTAATCAATTATAATCTATCCTACATAATTTTAAATCATCCCATTTTTTAATGATTTAAGGAATTAAGGATATATATCAAGAATCAATTTAAGGATAAATATTAAGAATCAAATTATGCTGATTAATCTGTTTTCAAAATTAGGCCAAATTTATTTCCTTAGTTGACTGGTGATGTAGAATATAATCCTTAATTGATTGGTTTATTGAAATTTCCATTTTTTTCATCTATTATCTGTCTATTGATCTACTATAAATTTTTTCCCTACTTTATTTGACTCATCTCCATTCAGAAATTTCCAGTGTGTTTTTTTACTTCTTTCTACTTTTTTTTACCATATTGGCATCTTCTTCTCCTTTTCCCTTGAATCTATGTCTTTTTTTTTTGTTTCCCATGGTATCTCCCAGTCCGAATGGCTAAGGACTAATTCCATTTAAGGGTTTGTCGCTGGGCATTTAAGGGTTTCCCTTGAATCTCTATCTCTTTTTCTTTATTTTCTATGATTATCTTTCTATGAATGTCTTCTTCTTTTTCATTCCAATTTTTTTCTATTTTTTAATCATTGTATCTTTTTCTTACTATTTATTTTTTATTTTCTTTTTAAATATTAAATTTTCTTCATCTTCTACAATTTTTCTTAATTATCTCTTCTCTAATTATTTATATGAGTTTTAATTATTTCTCTATTTGGTTTCAGATCAAGCTTCAACACAGTGAAGAAGGTAGACTGTAGAAAATGTACAATATAATCCTTCAAGTTCAAGATTGTTGTACATTTTTATTAATATATCTAGATTTTCTTCACCTATGTATTTCTCAATATTCTAATAATATTTAATTTTCAATATAAGAGTTTTTATCTATTATGAAGAATTCTCATAATATATTTTTTGAGTATAAAAAATTTTCAATATTTTTATATTTCTAAAATAATTATCATGGTTTTTTTCAATTGAGTGTTCATCTTGATTTTCATAACAAGATTTATCTAACAATATCATGTACCTAATAAATTTATCTTTTGCAATTGGTTGCTCACCTTAATTTTAATTTTTAATTTTTTTTTGTTTTTATGTATTAAATATAATGTTGATGAGATTATATTTATTAAAACTTATATTTTTATATTCTATTTAAATTTATTATTTACATCATATATATAAGTTTTGATTTGTCTTATATATATATGTTTGTTATCTATTTTATGTAGGTATGATATTGAAGATGCCATAAGATGTTAGCTAATTTTGATCTTTTTTTTTTTATCTTTGATTATATTGTAATTGTATTCATATGTAATTTTGTCATTTAGATTTTTTTTATTTCCTTAATTGTTTATACGATTTTAGTTTCTATTTAAAGTATGAGATTATATATGCTATTTAATAGAATCATCTATCTATACATATAATATTTACGAATCTCCTACATTAAATTCCATGTCACGTGTTATTTTCTCAGATTTTTTAATTTTTTACTTAATTTTTTAATAAATATCAATTAAATCATTTTCTTGATTTAATATATTTATTCATTAAATATAATTATTATGTTAATTATTGATTGAAGATTTTATATATCTAATTTATTGTTTTATGGGTAACTCTTATATATCATTAAATTTTTATGTTAATAATTATTATCATTACATATTATCTGTATAGATGATTCTATTACCGTACCAATCAATATTTAAATGGGTTCGTAACAATCAATACTAATGGAGTGGTGTACTGCATGGGACAAAATATGAGTCAATCACTATCTAATTAATCATCAATTTCATCATATTTAATTATATATAATGAATTTTAGTTTTAATTTAGAACTAAATATGTTAAGTGCATTATCAATAAATTTGATATTAAATGCATTATTTATTTAATCAAATATATTAGGTAACATAAGGAATAAAAGGAAAACAATTATATTATACTTTTATTGATAGTACAGGGAAGAACAAAAATAAGATTTATTGATATTATAATTCAAATAAAAATCTACCGAGTATATTATTCCTAACAATAAATTTAAATTTTTATACAATTATTATCAAATTTAGATTTATACCATAACTCAAAAAACAATAAGAGAGGTTAGTAAAGAACAAATAAAATATACAAATCATAAGTTAAGTTGTAAGGAAATGAGTATAAAACCCGTACTCAATATGAATACGGGTACAAAGTACAATAATTTTTAATATATGTATAAGTTTTTATATTATCATTTGTGTTTATCATGTTTTCATTATGTTATAATTTTAGTGTATGTCATTTAAATATTAAATATTTTAATTTTATAAATAGACATACATTTCAATATTTTAATTTGTTAAAACTAAAACAAATACTTTTAAATGATACTCATTTATTATTCATCCATAAAAATAAAGATTAAATAGACATAAAATAATTAAATATGCATTAAAAATTGTAAATGATATTAATTTGAAATAAAGAAGAAGGATATAATTTTAATGTATTGTCAATTAAAAGTGTTTTACATGTACATTAAATTAAAATTTCATTAGGATGACTTTTCAAGTAGTGAGAAAAGAGAATATATTAATGTAATGCATAATTAGGTAACTGTGTAAATCAATTCACTGTTAATGTAGACAAATTAAATCCAAAGAAAAATAAATGCAAAAAAAAAAAAGATATTTAAAATGAAATAGAGGGAATAATATTACTCTCATTAACTATGCAGTACACAAAATTACTAAACTAATATTAAAACTCTTTTAAAACAAACCACAGTATCGTATGTTATAATTGAATTCTTCAAGGGACCAAATAATGATACTTTTAGAAGATCGAACTAACGACCTACTCTATATTATAATCATTTTATTTATTGTGTAGACTTAGGTACATCACTTAGGAAAAGCAGGGGTGGCCATAACATTATTGTTGTCGTTTAAAGAAATGTTCAGGCTAGCTATAACCTATCATTTCATAATTTGCTTGTTTAGCGTGCAAAGAAGCTTACCCTAATGTGCCTATCATAGACCCTTTTGGTCTAAAAATTAAGGCCTTTTCTTTTTTGGTTCTTAAGAGCTCCTAGAAGAGCTAAGGGGAATGATGAATGAGATGGGTATGTGGGGATCGAACCTCTGACCCAGCACTCAAACCCTTTAGTCACTTCGACCAAGGGAAATGTCAGTTGAGCTACACCTCATTGGTTTGAGGCCTTTTCATTAGAGCAAAATTCTTCTTTTATAACCCATCATGTGTACTACTTCAACCAGATTAAAAATGGAGTATGAGATAGTTATAGGATTTAGGGTTTAGTGATAACTTGTAAGATCATGAGATTATTTTGGTGAATGTATCTGATGGGAACACACTAACAGTTTTTTGTGATCACTATGATCAAACATGTTCTTGATTGAATTTCCAATCCAAGAATTGCAATCAGAATGTTACCATTTGCCCCTTAACCAAACACACCATAATAATCAAAAGATAACACTTTAATCCCTTTATTTGCTATTCCAAATCAGGATATTACTCAACTATATCATACATTACAGATTACATGTTAACTTCGTCTTACATTTGTCAAAACAGAATGATATTCTAGTTTAAGGCTTGTCCCAGCTTTGTCATACACACCAATCAAATTGACTCTTTTCCTTACCATACTCAGATAGTATGATTAAAAAAAAGTACTGTTAGTGGACCTTTGTGATTAGAAAGTGGAACTAATTAGTAACAAGAATGCATTATAACTTTATAAGGCATAGTTATCAGAAATGGACCGGAACGATCGATTCAACCGAAAATCTGGTGACCGGTTGGTGGTCCGGTTCGGTTTGAAAATCAGATTGATTCTACAATTATACTGGTCAACCTTGGTCAAACCCAGAATGAACACTGAACCAGTTCAGGTTGAACCAGCTCATGAATCGTTGACCATTGATGCTAGCATTGACCAAGGGATTTTTTTTAAATAATTCAAAAATTCCAGGGAGATACAAATGCACAACACTACTAAGCTATGCACTTTCTTGTTCTAAAGTGTTGCATAAAATATATTTATTACATAGAAGGTTAAATATATATTATAAGAGACTGGGTCAATTATCTGTCGGTTCGACTAGTGATCCACCGGTTGAACCATATGATATAAGGTGTTAGCGGAGAGAGTATTGTAACTCTTAACCCTAAAGAATATGTTTTGTTAGAGGATAAGAATGTAGTGTAAATTTTGATAAATTTTACACATGAACCTCATCTATGAAAATTTTACAGCAAACATGCCCTAAAAAGGGAGGGTATCAGTTCAGTAGATAGGAATTCTGGAACCAGGGACAGCAAAGAACTTCAGAAATATCCCTACACCATTGTGAATAATAATACACTTCCATATTCTTTTTCCATTCTTTTCTTGCTCCATTTTGGTGCAATTCTATCATAGTATTACATATGGACATAACACAACCAATTTCTAGTGACAAGCAAAAGTTTAACATAGAAAATGATCAACTGAATATCTAAGCTCAGCAACAGAAGAATTTACACTCACAGCCAGAAAGTTGTTGCATATCAACCGGAACCAGGGTCAAGTACAGGAATCCTGCAATGCAAACTGATAGATTTATCAGTTTGGTGCGTACCAGGAATGAAGAACTGGAAGATCACTGTCAAACAACTGCCCTGTGGCGCAATCCCGTAGAAAGCGCAATCCGGTTTGGCCAAGTGACACTGGAGACTCTTGGCAAAGTGCTTTATACTCACTTGCACAGATTGAGCATCACCTCTCGAGATTGACCTCAATGACCTTGTCTGAGCACTGAGGTTTTGATCTTCAGCAGGAGCATTTGCTTTCTCCCCAATCACCAACAGTTTCCGAAACTCAGCGCCCAGACTGATCAGTGTTGTTGAAACTTCAATGTGTAAATCGCCATATTTACTTATAAAGACATTCAGCACATCACCTACATACTTCATTCGATCCACAAAGTTTTGCATTTGAACCAAACCTGGCACCTACATTGACAAAGTAACATGATTGGAGTCAAAGAGGGCATAGAGGTTAAATGAAAATTGGAATAGTTCTGTGACTTATATTGAACAATATAAAGTAACCAGCTAGTAACTTCTGAAATCAGACTAACTCATAATGATCACCAAATTCTACTCACACTACAAATATGGATTTCCCTCTAAGTAAAAATTCATTTTGGTTCTTAACATGTGCTTTAACCCTTTAGTCTTTGAAATTGCCAGAGATTCAAATTGGTCTTTAAGATAATGTCTATGCATAGGAACTAACTTGAATTGTCAAAAGGACTAATTTGAATCAATTTTTGCAACTTGTGGGATTAAATTGACAATTTCTTAATTTCAGGGACTATAATGAAGCACATATACAATTTTAAGCAGCAAAATTAACCCCTACTCATTTCACTCCCCTTAATTGAACCTCTCATATCCGAGAATCCAAGTCCAAAACAAACTGATGAAGTAGCTTATGATAAATCTTCACTCTAGTCTCTAAAATGATAAGCAAATGTCATAATAGTCCCTGACCTTAACGAATTCACTATCAAGTCCAAAGAGAGGACTAATTTGAATATCACAACTAAAGAAAGTGAAATTACTAAAATCAATGACTATTACAACAAGCACTCATGAGTAAAACCTCAATTTAGGCGAAATTGTAAAATGTAAAAAGTCCATAATTACAGAAAATTTACTCAATTTCACTAACAAAATCATGAATTCATAAACTAATTTGACTAATTAAAAGAAAATGCAGTGATAACCTGAACAAGCGTCTGAGGCAAATCCTGCGCCATATCCAACGCATTCTGCAGCTCAACAACCTGAGCCCTAGACAGAGGCTTCGAGATCGGCACATCCTGAATAACCGCCGACTTGTACCCTCTCGTCTCGAACGTCAGGAACGGCATCGGCTGCGTGCAGTTCGGTGGAAGCTTCTTCACGAGCTTGATCTGTAGCTTGTTGTTGTTGTTGGCGGCGGCGGAAGTGGAGGAGGAGGCGGCGAACTCGGAGCACACGGCGGCGGCGCTACGGACGGCGCGGTGGAGGAGGGAGACGTCGACGGTGAAGGCGATGCAGTCGTCGTTCTGGCTGGAGATGCGGTAGTCGTCGAAGAGTGCCTCCTTGCGGAACTGAGCGACGGACTGGAGGCCATGGCCGTTGAGGAGGTTGTGGAGGAAGGCGGCGTGGTCGCGCGTGAGGTACACGTGACAGGTTTTGCCTAGCTTGTCGAGTGGTGGGAGGAACCTCTTCTCTAGGAGGTTTACTCCGTTTTCGGTTAGAAATGCTTTGAACTTCATGATATGGGTTTTGTGTGTCTGAGGGTGACCAAAAAGGTGATAAACGGAAGAGGAAGAAGAAGAAGAAGGGTTTGGGAGGGAAACTTGAATTTGGTTAGTAGTTTTGGCTTTTCGGTTCGCTCCAAAGCGAGGGATCACACATCACTTATAAGAAGAGTTTAAATTTAAATAGGGAAATACTTCCTCAACCAAAATAGTAATAAATATATTATGCACAGTATATATAATATAAAGTGTACGAAATATATTACATATTGTGGCATCATCTTTTTTTTACAACATATGATATATATTATGCACATCATGTGATATATGGATGTGCACAACATGTAATATTCATTGTACAATTTATATTATATAGGTGTGCACAACTTGTTGGCTGTTTTAGCTAGTCTTTTTTGTTGTACCTTTAGCCATGTTTGATTAAATAATAAGCATTATTACATGTACAATAAAAATTCAACTAAAACAGTAAATGAGTTGTGCATAATATATAATATAATATATATTATATGCACACTATATATCACATAATATTAAAGGTGACAAATCGAAACATTTTATCGCAGGATATAATAAAAATGGGATGGAACAGGATAAGTCATATTTGTTAAAGGGTAAAAAATCTCATTTCGTCCCCGTCCCATTTTAATACGGGATGGCAGGTTGGCGGGACAACCTGCTTTAAATTCAATTTTTCAATAAAATATGAATTTTGATTCGGTACCTAGGAAAATATTGGGTACTATTACCCAATAGATGTATGTTCCAAGTAGTGATTAATTTATAGATAAAATTAATTTAAATTTTTAAATTTAAATAATTGGTAACCTGTTAGGCAAGTAATCTTCAAAAATTAATTTAATTTATATTAATATTCTCTGACTTTATCAATTTATGAAAAAAAAAAACTCAATCTATAACATACCGCGAGAGAGAGAAAGATGAGGTGTGATCGGGAATGAGGCGTGTCTATGGAAGTGTTCCGTACCTTTGCTCCGGTAGGAACTGTCGCCGGTCTCCAACTCTTCGCACAGCTCCTCTCCAAGGCGCGGGGGGTGGTTTCCCTGAAAGGACTCCGAAGCTTAAGTCAGTAAGTGCTCAAGGCTTGGGAACTCAACTGAGAGCGTACCTGGTTCATGAGAGTGGCACCCTATTTATAGAGCGGGATGTGGGCTCCTTCCGCGCTTCCGCTTCCGAGCGACTCGGGATAACCTCTATCCCGCTTTCTGCGGCGTACTAGGTTGATCCGCGTAGTGCCGTTACAGCGCGGGTTACTCGGCGTCATCATCCGCTTTGTGGATAAGCGTCCGCCCTTTTCAGGGGAACGTGCATATCTCTCCCTCAGGTCGGATCATGATACCCGGACCCGGGTTTAGCTTCAGGTCCTTTAGGTCGGGTCGGGTCGGTGAATCCGTACCCGGATCCGTTTGCGACCCATTAGCAATGGATTACCCATTCCTTATTGGGCCTTGATCTGGACTGGGCCCTTCTTGGGGTGTACCCGAGATCTGACCTTGGGCTCCAGGTAGGTCCCTTGCTTGACTTGGGCCGTCCTTTGTTTGGGCCGTAGTTGGGGTTTCGAACTGGGCCACCGAATTGGGTCGCAATCCGCGGTGTGAACATTGCCCCCAACTCGGAGCTCGGGCATGGGTCGAGGTTCGAGTTGAAATGCCAAGGGGTGCTTCGCAATTCGTGCCCACCTATCTCTGACACACGTCTCTTCACGTCGCATCGTGCCGCTCGATGTGTGACATGTGTCAACCGAAGACGAAACGTTTCCGAGATGGCTTTTTAGCTTTCCGAAATTGCCCCTGACTTTGGCATGCGAAATGACGAAGATGTTCCTGACCTTTGGCGCTATAAATCGCGCGCTGGGCACTGTTCCTTCATCTTCCTCCTTTCAAACTCTCTCGTTCTCCCTTTCTTTCCGCGATCCCAGCTTCCTTCATCCGACTCGCGCTCCCCATCTGCTCAGAGGCATCGCCGCCGTGAGGTGCACCGGAATCTCGCCGCCACCATTGGGCGCTTTCTCTTCTTCGAACTAAGTAAGCACTTCCATATCCTGAGTTATTGCATTTTCTTGCATTTCCTTCCCTGGGATTTCTGGAGTTTTTTACTGGCTTTTGAGCTTGCTAGTATTAGCGCCGCTTTGACTAGGTTCATGGCATCCCTTTCTTGTCTTTTGCTTATGTATGGGGTCGCGTCCGCCATTGACGCTTCTTCCTTGCCTCTCCCATTTTTGCCTGCGTCTTCATCTCTCAAGGGATCTAGACATCGGGCTTAAATACCTCGGGCACCCTATGCCGGGTTCCGTTTTGGATAGTTCAATACTTCCAGGAGAACCTTGATCCTTCTTAGGAAAGATTATAACTCCTTTAGTTTCATAACTTAGTGTTTTAAGCTTTTGTTATCTTCGGAATGGTGACGTCGGAGCTCGGTATCCCCTCATGGGGTCCGTTCTTCTTGCCCTTTTTCCTTTCGTGGGAAACCATGTTAAACGTCAAACCCCGTTCTACGAGGACAGTTGCTAAACTGTTTAACTGGTTTTCCTTGTAGGTGATGGGCAAACGACCGAAACCTGAGCTCCGACGTCCCCTTCTCCTTGACGATTCTTATGATTGGGCCGGAGAGGAGGCTTTGGGCATCGCCTCCGTCGTCGACGAGACGTACGCCACCGCCGTCCAATCCTGGGAGGAGTTCTTTCTCGAGGGGGCTCATGGCCAGTACCTCATAGAGGCCCCCTCGGAAGATGAAAGAGTCCCTTTCAACCGGGGTGATGAACCCGAGGAATTTTTTTACTTCTACGACCTCTTACTAACTCGGATCGGGATTAGGATCTCGTTCACCGATTTTGAGGTGAAGATTCTCCGGATTGCCGGAGTTGCCCCGAGCCAGCTCCATCCGAACTCGTGGGCCATGGTGAGGGGGTATGAGAGGGTTTGTGAGTTCCTCGGGGTCCCTCCCTTCCTGAGGACCTTCTTTTACCTCTTCACCCTCACGCATCCTCACGGATCTGAGGGGTGGATCTCCTTCCGAGCTCATTCAGGTCGGAAGGTTTTCACCCTTTTCATTCCGAGTTCTCGCAGCGGAAGATACATCACCTTTTTGGTTCAGCTCGGAAGGCAAGTGTCGGTTCCATTTATACTGGCGCCGAGATGTCCTCTCCTTGAGCTTGGAGGAGGAGGATCTGACGGACGCCGAGCTAGCCTTGGCCAATCTCTTTCTCGACCATTGTCGAGCAAAGAACTTTTGTAGAGAATACTCTTCATACTCTTGTATGTTTTATATTTCTACTTTCCCGGGTTCCCTTTTGGGTTCGTGCCAATTTTATATACATAGTACATTTTCCGGGTTCCCTTCTTGGGTAAATTGCACGTTTTTCTTTAACTTGTGTTTTTCACGAAGCTATGTTTTTTGTGCTAAGTTTTAAGCTTAACCATCTAATTTTATAACCAGCTCGGATTTTAGCCAACTCGGGGCTTTAACCAACTTGGGTTTTAATTTAATAACCAGCTCGGGTTTTAGCCAACTCGGGGCTTTAACCATGGGTTTTAATTCAATAACCCGCTCGGGTTTTAGCCAACTCGGGGCTTTAACAAACTTGGGTTTTAATTTAATAACCAGCTCGGATTTTAACCAACTCGGGGCTTTAACCATCTTGGGTTTTAATTTTAAGAGCTTTCGTACTTTCTAGGTTCGTCCGAGCTTATTGTACCGGAGTTATTTCCTTCTTAGTACTTAGCCGTTTTTCAATTATTTATAACCTCGTACATTGGGACTTTCGCAAGCGCCTCATATGTCGGGTATGTTCAGTGTGTTAAGCGTTCTTATACACAATATTTGAAACACTTCCCTTATGCGCCCGAGGTGTGTCTCCACCTCGTTCGTCGGGTACCCATTGGAACTCGATTTCAACTTCCGCTGGGTCTTGACCGGCGTTTGGTTTCTTTAAGTATCGACCAGAGCTCGGGGTTGGCCGTAGCTCGGTTCCTTTCACGCGTTTCGTTTCTAAGTGTTCACGCGTTTTTGTCTCGCGATTTCTCTTAGCTATTTTAAGCTTTCCTTTACCGGAGCTATTTCCGTATTTAGTGCGTTTTCCGAGCATAGACATGTTGGGCTTATTTCCTTAAGATAATTCTATGGCGTCGGGATTAGATGACCTCATATGTCGGGTTTTACAAGAATTAAAAAGGAGAATATTTTTATTAATATTCTTCCCGAACTCGCCTCGTTAAAACCTCCTGGGCAAGCGCCTGAGGTAGGAAAAAGAGTACGAGCTGGGGTACATTTGTTACAAGTAGAGTTTCCTAAGGTTCGTGGCATTTCACGACCTCGGAATTTCCGCCTAGGGTCTCTGGCTTGTCTTCCTTTTCTTCATCTTTTCCGCCTTTGATCTTGTCTTTGATCCTGAGGCTGTTGATGTAGCATTTCCGAGCTGTGACCTGGCAGCCCCTTACTGTGACTACTGTTCCGTCCTCGGTAGGGAACTTCATGACAAAGTGGGGAATTGATACTGCCGCCCCGAGTTTGCACAAAGCGGGTCTCCCAGTGATCATGTTATAGGCTGAGTCTACCTTTGCCACTATGAAGTCGATCTCGACCGTTTTCATGAGCGGCTTGGTACCCATTGTGAGGTATAGGGCGATGTAGCCATCTGGTTTGATTACATCATACCCTGAGAACCCTATGAGTTTCTCGTGATGAGCCTTTAAGTCGGAGTCCTTCAGGCCCATCTCATCGAATGCTTCTCTGGTCAGCAGCTCGACCGAGCTCCCTGTGTCGACCAGGACCCTTCTTATCTCCATGTTCCGGGCTATGACCGACACTACCAAAGGGTCAGCGTAGTCAGCAATTACCCCGGGGTTGTCGAGGTCCGAGAAGGTCATTGGAATTGAGGCTTTTTTCGGTGCCTTCGATTCCAATTCCTTTCTATCGACGCTCATTATCTCTTTGAGCGCTCTTTTTTTTGCTGCAGCGGTAGGACCTCCTCCTGCAAAACCCCCCGAGATAGTGTGGATTGTCTTCACTACCTCGGAGCTGTTTCCGGGGTCTTCCTCCTGATCAGTCTTTCGATTTCTCGGGTTCCTTTTTTCGTCCCCCGGGCTAGCTTCTCTCCTTCTCTTGGGTCCCTTCTGGTCGGACACGTACTCGACGAGTCGGCCAACTCGGATAAGCTCTTCAATGGCATCTCGGAGATCGTGACAGTCCTCCGTTCGGTGGCCATATTGCTTATGGTATTCACAATACATACTTCGGTTTGTATTTGCCCTTTGCCTCATTGCCTTAGGCTTGGGTAACCGTTCGGTATGTTGTATTTCCTGGTACACCTCACTTATCGACCGAGATAAGGGGGTGTAGTCTGAAAACTTCCCTCTTCGGGTCGCTCTCTCCGACTTCGGGCTTTTTTCCTGAGCCCTCTGAGATCGGGGGTTTTCTAGCCGTCTTTCTTCGGCCATGTCTTCAGCGGACTCCTTTGCCATTTTGGCCATCATCGCCTCCTCGGCCCTTATGAACTCGGCAGCTCGGTCCTGAATTTCCTCCATGGTCGTAGGCTCCGACCTGGAGAGGGACTCGGCAAATGGCGACCAGCGGAGCCCGTTTATGAGCAGGGTGATCGCATTTGACACATGCAGATCTTTCACTAGGAGCGATTCGGCATTAAATCTTTCGAAATATGCCCTGAGCGGCTCCCCCTGCTTCTGCTTGATGTTCATCAAGCTTACAGCTGACCTCGGCTTCGTCTTCTTGGTGGTGGAATGAGCAAGGAACTGGGTAGCGAGGTCGGAAAAGCAGCGGATCGACCTCGGCGGAAGACGGTTATACCACTTCAGGGCCGTCTTCAGCAAGGTGATCGGGAATGCCCGGCACCGTTCCTCATCTACCGCTCCGTCGTAGTCCATCCAGGACTTGAAGGCCTCCAGATGTTCCTCCGGGTCGGAGGTCCCGTCGTACTTAAGTCCTGGTGGGGTCCGACCTGGGGGCATCTGGTATTTTAGGATAAGAGGAGCTAAAGGACCTTCTGCACGGAACTGGAACCCTCCTCCTCCTCCGCCGACCGTACTTCGGTGCTCAACATGGGTTTGGGAGTGTTCTAGCTCGTCGTAATTTTGGGACTGTTGGTCCCTTTCCCGAGATCTCCTTCGGCTGTCCCTTTCGTCGCGTTCCCGAGATCGACGCCTATCGTCGGATCCCGGTCGCTTCTGCCACCTTTCCCGAGAGTGCTCCTTCCCACGGGACTCGCCAATCTCGTGCTTTTGCTTCTGCTCAAGCCTTCGAAGGTGCTGAGCTAGGTCCTTGACCTTTTCGCGTTCTGCGTGGAGCTTCTCTTCAACCTTGCGATTGCGGCGTTCCTCCCTCCGGAGTTGTTCCTCCAGAGGGGCTCGCTTCGCCATCTCTTGCTCCAGAGCACGCAGTCGTTCTTGTTGATCCCGAATTATCAGGACAGTCTGTTGCAGGTCGGGAGTCACGGTTGGTCCGACTTGGTCGGCTCCTACAACCGATTTCAGCTGCGGGCGTTTTTGGACTCCGTTTGTGGCTCCGACCGCCGGATCATCCAGCTGGGTGACGGCTGGCGGTGGGGTTGCTCGTTGGTCTCGTGGACCGTCTCGCAATGCCCTTCCGAGGTTTCTGCCATGCCGTATCCTGGGTTACCGGGGTGGACGATGCGAAATGTGGTTTTTGTTCTAGCCAGAGTTACTTTTGCAACCTCGGTCCCTTAGAAGGTAAACCGACCTTAATTGAAACTGTGTTCGGTCCCCGGCAACGGCGCCAATGTTCCGTACCTTTGCTCCGGTAGGAACTGTCGCCGGTCTCCAACTCCTCGCACAGCTCCTCTCCAAGGCGCGGGGGGTGGTTTCCCTGAAAGGACTCCGAAGCTTAAGTCAGTAAGTGCTTAAGGCTTGGGAACTCAACTGAGAGCGTACCTGGTTCATGAGAGTGGCACCCTATTTATAGAGCGGGATGTGGGCTCCTTCCGCGCTTTCGCTTCCGAGCGACTCGGGATAACCTCTATCCCGCTTTCTACGGCGTACTAGGTTGATCCGCGTAGTGCCGTTACAGCGCGGGTTACTCGGCGTCATCATCCGCTTTGTGGATAAGCGTCCGCCCTTTTCGGGGGAACGTGCATATCTCTCCCTCGGGTCGGATCATGATACCCGGACCCGGGTTTAGCTTCAGGTCCTTTAGGTCGGGTCGGGTCGGTGAATCCGTACCCGGATCCGTTTGCGACCCATTAGCAATGGATTACCCATTCCTTATTGGGCCTTGATCTGGACTGGGCCCTTCTTGGGGTGTACCCGAGATCCGACCTTGGGCTCCAGGTAGGTCCCTTGCTTGACTTGGGCCGTCCTTTGTTTGGGTCGTAGTTGGGGTTTCGAACTGGGCCACCGAATTGGGTCGCAATCCGGGGTGTGAACAGGAAGGTTGCGGTCATGACCATCGTATTCTGTCGGTACCGAATTATATTTACTTTAACATGTATTAATAGGTTAAACACACAATTGGGTACTGGTACCCAACAAAAATATTAGGTACCGAATAAATGCCCATATTATATTGAAAATATGCATTTTTTTTAACAAAATAAAAATTTAAAATACATAAAGTCATTGCAATATATATACCATAAGTTCACATAAAATATTACAATATATTGTATAATACATTTTGAAAAAACTGATTGAATAAACTAGAAATAAAAATTAGGAACTCCTTCTCCATGATACATATTGAAACGCGGGAAGAACATATTGAAGAAGCTAGAAATGAAATTATTTAAAAAAACCAGAAACTAGATGAAGAACAATTTGAATAAACCATAAATCAAATTAAAAAATCACAAGAAAAAGTGCAGGGAGACGGCGAGGCCCAAGGAGGCCGAGGCTGATAGAGGCGTGCTGACAAAGGCAAGGCTGACGAAGACGACGTCGTGGGAGGCGACAGCGCGACGAAGGTCGTGCAAGGCGAGGGCGAAACCAACGCGACGAAGGCTAAGGGAGACGAGGGCGGCGCGAGCGAGATGAGACACTAGAGTGGTGGTGTGGGTGACTTCCTGACTGAAGAGAGTGGAAAGCACCAGTCACCAGACCAGAGCGGTGCCATGTATGAGTAAGGATCAAGGGAGATTCGGTTGGTAGGAACTAGGGAGTGTGTGTTTGAGATTTTAATTTTAAGGGTTAGGGTTTAATTTTTAGGGGTTGAGCTAATTAAGTGAAATTAAGGGTAATCGATTACACTTTTATGGTAATCGATTACAGCCTGCGCAGTAAGGGTTTTTAGTCACGTGTTGGTCTCACAACGTCTTTTAAACTTGCATGGCCGTGTTATTCAATTGTAAACCCTAATTCTTTATTTCAGAAACGCTCCAAACACTCTCTTTAATCATTGTGCCTCTACCCGTCTTTCTCTCAAGAACTCAAGTCATAGTCATTCCACAACACCAAACTTATATCAAACATTCCTCGATCACAAAAACAATTACATATTCTTAATTTTGTCATCAAAATACACTTTTCTACCGATTTCAATTCTTGAAAAGGAGTCATTTTCATCATCCTACCGTTCGTGAGGCTAGTGAGAGAAACAGAAACAAGTTTTACGCCGAGAAATGGTGTCATAACGCATTGCATTGGAGGTCTTCAAGAGGTAGGGGTTCTAGGTATGCATAATTATATATGTATTACGTGTGTATGTTGATAGAATATTGATTGAATCATTGTACACTCGTTTTTTCCGCTAGGGTTCGTGAAAGGGTTATATTTTACCGAATGATTTTCACAGAAAACATGTTTTACCAATTGAAAAGTGATTATGAATGCTTTTTACCAATTGATTTGTGAATGTCTTTGTTTTCTACCTATTGGAATGATTCTAGATCAAAGTTTTAGTCATTGGCTAATAAAAAACGTGTTTTGAAACCTTAGAATCTGATTTCCCGCGTTTGTAATCGATTACCACGGGTTCGTAATCGGTTACAAGCTGAGAATTTCCAATCGTAAGAAAACATAGGCTCTGTTAATCGATTACATAGACCTTGTAATCAATTACTGTAATCGATTACAGCGAATCTGTAATCGATTAAAGCAAATATGTAATCGATTACAGCGCTGTAATTTCTACGAAAATTAACTGTTTTGAACCTTTATGTGTCCTAATGTGTTCTACGACTTGTATGCATGATATATGTGAATTGTCTATGATATATATGTAATATTATGAGTATTTTACATATTGTTATATATTTGTGCAATGTTAATATTAAATATGTTATATGATGATATGGTGTTATGCAAAGTCAACGTTAAATAAAAAACATTATAGCTTTCGGTCACCAATGGAGTTGGTAAGGGAGGGATGACAACATTAGTCACTGACTTCATTGGTAAGGGAACCATCTCCCAAAAGTTTAGGATGAGCTCATGCCTATAGGCCGTGAAGGAAAATAACATCAACATTATAATTTAGTTTTGATTATAGCATGTGATAAACAAAAGGGTAATGAGAAACAGAACCTGGAATCAAGAATTAGAAATCATTATCTTGTTTCTCGTTCTTTGTTGCTCCTCAATCAATAGTTTCTGAGTCACTGAAAAGAGAACACAGAAGAGAGAAAGAGTGGAGAGTGTTTACTGGAGAGCCAAGAGACAGATACGTTAGGCTAGGCTAAGCAGCTTATTTATATTAATTTATTCCTAATAGGGCGGAATAAATACTGTCAACTGGTCAACAGTAGGGACTCTCCAAGGTTAGATAATGATGGGTCCAGCCCACCTATCATCAGCTGGCCCAAACATAATTTCTTTCACATTTTCACAATAATTTTGACAATAATATATTATGTAGCTCAATAACAATAATATTAATAAATATAATAATTGCTACATAATATTTAATAAATGAATTGATCTGGATAAATACTAATTTATGCTAGTCCACCAAATAATTATCCAACAATCTTCCACTTGGACTGCATAAATTAGAGCACGAGATTAATATCAATTCAGATCAATTCATACAATATTTTGGCAATAAAATTAATCTGCACTATTTACTAATTTGTGTAAGTCCACAAAATAAAATTCCAACAGGCCGGTGATGTGAAGGATATGTACATGGGGGTGGTAGGCCAAAAGATTAATGCAAGATAAAGACACAGAACGTTATGTCATATTGTATTCCCTGTTTATGTATAGTAGCACTTAGTACACTACACTCCACGTTTATTTATACTTATGTTATGTAATGTCATATGTACTTATAAAATGAGCAAGACGCACTTAGAAAGACGTTCTGGAGAAAGATTATTTTCGAACTTATATCTCAAATGAATTCATACATGCTTCACCTTTTTCTTAATTAAACTCAGGGCAACTTACTCTACTGAGTTACTTTTCAGTACTCACCCTATGTTTTACCCACCTGGATCAAACTGAGCAGGACGTTGGAGTGAACGAGGAGCCCGCACAACTTTAGTTTCATGTTATAGTCTTTTATGTTACAGACATGTTTATTTCCTTATTCAAACGTTATGGATTTTACGCATTTATTTATTTATGTTTTATTAGTCCGGACCATTGTTAGCTGACAACTATTTATTTATTTGTATTATTGTGGAGTCTCATGAGTCTTGATTTTGGGCTTATGGGACGACACGTAGTACCTATTCATGTTTTATTACCTTATGAGAGTTTATATGCTATGAGATGTTTATTCAGTTTATGATTGTTATGCATTTTATATTATCGATTATTGTATGCGTAAAACCCTTATTTTTATATCGTAACGTCTTTTGGAAAATTTTATTCCCGCTTATTTTTTGTGTATGTTATGTTAAAAGAAACAAGCTATGAAATCATGATGTGACCCTTAATAATTGGTCTAAGATGACTTAAACATTAAAGGCTAATTACTTGGGGGTTACACGTTGTGCATATTATATTATATATGTTGTGCATAATATGTTGGTTGTTTTGACTGATATTTTGTTGTACACCAAGTATTTACCTTAAATAATTATCAATTATCTGATCAATCCAGCTAAACCAACTTAATTTGAAGCATTTAGATTGTATTGGATCAAATTATCGATTTCATTCAGATAAATTCCGATCAATCCAACTATTTATTGGTCCAGATTTTGGATTTAAAAATTTTTGAACTGAACTACTCGACCAACCCAGATTGTTTTTAATGATTCTTTTTTACAATTTGTGCTTTTTTTTTTTTGCAAATTTATGTTTAATCAGATATCTAATAATTCGAACTGATCTAGTCAGAATTCAATCGAATTAATCGATTCAGATTTACTAATAAAAAAATGATCAACCCAATTTAATTTGAATCAAGCTCAACTCAAAGTGGTAGGATTGAATTCATTTTCCCATCAAATATGATCCAAATTGACCCTACCACGACCCTACATATTATTAATTTTTGTGTGACATTTTAGTCCTTTACATTTGAGCACTTATTTTACCTCTTTCACATTAGTTTGCCAAAGTACAAGGCAAAAACCCATACACTTTTTTTTTTGTACTGGACCAACGGTATCCCCTAGCCTGATAGGCAAATGACTAATCTGTCGCAGTGTGAAGTTCCATTTAAAGGTTTAACGCTGACCAACGGGTTGCTGCATACACAAGGCGGTGATCGAACCCCTAACCCTTACTTAAGCGGACAAGTGAACTAATCACTTTACCAATCCAAATTTGTTGATACACTTTTGTTTATGGTGAAAATGTCCCTGAAATTTTCCATTGGTTTATAAGTTCAAAGCCCAAGCCTTAGACAATTAAGTTAGACCCAAACCACATAGCCCGAGGAGTAGCAAGGGACAAAAAGATTTGAACTTTGTTTCCATTCATAGAAGCAACATGGGATCTCGTGAGGACTAACCTCGAGAACAGCATCTTACAACTTACAAGAAAACGCCTTAGTCCCGTCTTGCTCTATTTCTCACATTTTACACCACTCTTGGTTTTCTGCCGTTTTTTTTCTGTGTTAATAATGATGATATTCTACCGTCCAATTTTGAATGTTTATTGACAATTTGACCATTAATAAATTTGAAACTATAATAAAGAAACATTGAATGAGTGAAACTAATGGGCATTGTATTTTTACATGATCAGAGGAAAATAGATGTTGAATAATATTTTTTCTGTTTTTTAATTATTCAGTTTTAATTGCACATAACAATTTAGGATGAGTGTTATCGTGCTTCAAATTTAAAAAAAAATTAAGTATATTTTATAATATTATATTTACCATTTATTATCTTTCTTTTTAGTTACTCATTATATCAATTATTTTTCTTGTGCTCCCTCCATCTTCTTCATTTATATATTCACTTTGAGTTGTTTAGATTTTTTTCTTTTAATTTATATGTATTATTTTTTTTCTTGTTTTACTCTTAATTAATTTCATCTCTTCTATCAATGTAGACTATCTTCATTAATGAAAAGATAATACACAGTAAAATATATTATTCCTTCTGTTTTTTTTATTTGTCCACTTAAAAGTGTAATATTTTGAGAATGTAATATTTTATTAATTTTGAGAGTGTATCAATTATTACTTAAAAAATAGTGAAAAGTCAAAGTGAATGACAAATAAAAATAGACGATGAAGTATTAATTGTAACACCCCTGAACATCATAGCTCTAATATATATATACATTACATTTAATAATTTCTGAATTTATCTGTTAGAGTAATTTTTACGAGTTTATGATTTTAATAATAATATGAATGCGTCATTATATTTCCATGCATGAACTATATGATTATTTTTAATGTTCATACATCTATATATATATATATATATGTGTATATATATATATATATATATATATATATATATATATATATATATGTATATATATAACATAATTTACCAACACGTGTGCATGCGCGACACGTGGCACTTTCATGCAAATTATGCAAAAACCATACAACACCATATAATATTTAATTAAATGCACCTAAAATATTTTTATTCAATGATGAAATTTTTGGACTCACCATTTTATATTTTCCAGATCGTATATTTTATTTTTGAGCCGAGACATTTTTACAAGTGAAATTACCAAAATACCCCTACATAACCCTAGACTACACCACTTAACCTACACATCAAAAATTCAAAAAATACCCTAACCCTAACCCTAGCTAATGTCACGGCCAAGAGGAGAGAAATGGAGGGAAGAATTTGAAACCAACCACCTAATTAGTACACTAATCTTACTTTAGGGGACACACTTTATTCTAAACCTCCACCCATTGGCCATCAAGAAGGCAACAAGATGATCATCCAAGGGTGGAGAATCAAACAACCCCTCACCTAGCCACCCCAAAACCCTCGGCCATTTCTCTCTCCCCCTCTATATATTCTAAACTCAAATAATCAATTTTGCACACTTAATCAATCTCAAGGGTATGGTAAGACTATGCCAAAATCTCCCTAGAATTTTCTCTTAGGAATTTTTCTATTCAACCCCTCAAACACCAAGCCAAGCTCGGCCATACCACCACCACCATCCTTACATCATTTTATTTTTCATCTACATGTTCTAACACCCTCAAACACTATATTCAACCCCTCAAACAACCACACACTCACAAAAATCAACCCCATTTTCCTTGAAGAAGCTCGGCCATAAGGAGAGGAAGAGCAAGCTCCAAAAACAACAACAACAACATCCAACACTCCTAGGGTCTTGCTTTAAGGCTTTGTTTGGTTGGAGGGAATTTGGATGGAAAGAAAGGGAATAGAAAGAAAAGAAAAGGAAAATAAGAATTCCCTCCCGTTTGGTACGAAGGAAAATATGGAGGGAAAGATGAAACAGTACAAAAAATCAGTGGGACCCACACAAAATTTTTTCTCCTCTATTATGAACGGAAAGTTGAGAGAAATTAAATGCAAGTGTTTAATATTAATATTACCCTTCATAGTGACCTTTCTTTTATTCTTTGGTGCAGATTTTTCTTTATTCATTATATTTTTTTATTAGTCTGAAAAATAAATTGTTGAGATAATAATATTTTGAGTAATACTACATGTACACCATAAAATTAGTCACCATCAGCCACAAAAAGTAATAATCCAACATTTTGAAATTAGTAATCCAACTTTTATTATTATACATTAATCCAACATTTTTAAAAGTTGGATTACTAGTTTCAAAATGTTGGATTATTACACATGGTGACTGATGGTGGCTGATTTTGTGGTATACACAGATCATTTTTCTAATATTTTAATAATACTTTTTATACATATAAAATGAAGTTGAAAAAATTAAACCTATATATTTTCCTAAATAATTTTGTATAAGTTTGAGATTAATCTTGCAGTCTAAAATAAATTTATACGTTAATTTAATCATAACATGTTAAATCTAATTATCATTCTAGTTCTAATATTTAAATTTTAACTTTAGTTTGTTTATTATTTAATCAAAATAGATATTCAACTAAAAAAATTAATTTTAACTTAATAATATTATACTAAACTATATATTAAATTCTTAGTATTAAATTGCTATTAAATTGTAAATATTATGAATAGAAATATTATTTATTTATTAAAAATAGATAATTTTACAATTTTATAATAATTATTAAATATTAAGGATAAAATTGTCATTTTATATCACTATTTTTTCTCTCCTCTCTCTTTTCCATCCAAACAAACAAACATATATAATAATCTTTCTGTTTTCTTTCCTCTCATTTTCTATTCAACCAAACACATCTACGGAAAACTAAAATCACTTCAACTTCTTTCCATTCAACTTCTTTCTCCTCAATTTCTTTCCTCTCAAAATTTTTCCATAGCCAAACACACCCTAAGTGAGTCATTCTCTCAAAAGTTTCATTTTTATTGAATAAAAATGCTTTTTAATGAAAATAATCGGCAAAAATATTTTATTTGAGCAAAAATAAATTATTCTAAGTGTTCTTGAGTTTCTCAAATGAGATCTACCATTTAAAATAGATTTTGATGGTGTTGGTGCATTATTTGAACATAAAGCTTGATTTTTGGTGTTGTAATGGATACATGCATGCATGCAAATGGTGCTATGAATAAAATGTATATTTTGGACCCCTTTGATAATGGAACCCGCGGCCATGAGGACTTGGAAGAGAGTGGGTGTTGTTCCATGGACAAAAATGCTTGAAAAAGACCTTTAATAAAATATAGAACTTGAAATAAAATAATAGTATTAAAGGGACTCATAAATAAATATTAAGAACATTATTTGCTTCTGGAATATTACTTTATAAACTCAGATCTGGACCAAGAAAAATAATGGTATTGGTACACCCTAAAAATGAGCTAAAAAGATTAGTAACTATGTAGAAATGTGTCTTTTAATGTATTAAAAATGATTCTAAAAATAGGATATCTGTAAAATAACTCTCCTAAAATAATAGTAAAGTTTATTTCTCAGATCTGAAAATTTATTTGATTTTATTTGGTTAAAAATGCTTTAAAAAGTATAGTTTGTTCAAAATAATGCCAAAAATTAAAGTAAATGCTGTAAAAATCATTTTAGTAGTTTTACATTATAAGATATTTATTTTCAGCCTTAATAAAATGAATATTTCAGTTCTGAAATTTATTTATAATTTATTGGGAGAAAAAGGACTTAAAAATGGATAGTTTTGAGTAAAATGGTCACTTAAAAATACCTTATGACTAGAAATATTATTTATATTATTTGAGAACATTGAGATATTAAAATAAAGAGTTTTTATAAAATAAAAATGGTGGATTATATTCTGGAAAATATTTTAGTAAAAATATTAATAAGAAAAAGCTTATTTATGCACATAGTTTAGGAAATATTGGGATAATATGCCCTTAAAAATATTTAGGAGCTTACCATTCTGAAATAATAAGTTTTTAAAGCTAGAAAAAAAAAGTTACTGATTTAAAATATTTTATCATTTATTTGATAATAAAAGGTATTTTCTAACATATAATTTGTGAAAATACACCTAGAAAGTGCTTTTCTTAAAATAAATGGACTAGTAAAATAAATATGAACCTTATTTATTATTTTATTGATTAAAATATAATTCTTTTGGATTCTGTCCAGATTTAAATAATAACTTAGAAATAATTTGTTACTTGCTTACTAATGCTAAAACTAGTTAAAAATAGTTAATAAATGGAATAGGTAATTAGAGAAAAATAATTTGATATAACCAAGTGGACCCACATAGGTTAGTAATGTTAATGATAATGTTAGAATAATTTTAAAAGGGATTAAAAAGTCAAGTTTTCTAGTAAAACTAATGATAAACCGTAAAATTGTTAACACTAGTTATTTTGTTTAAAAATAAGGGAAAATAATGGAATAAATAAGAAATTATTTCTGAAATAAATATTAATTATAGGAGATCAGAATTTAAAAGTCTTAATTAATTTATAATAGAGCTTGAGACTTTAGGAAAGATAAAACTATACATTAGCTAGTTTATAAAGAATAAAAGTATAATTAATTAAGTTAATAATTCAAAATCCTTAAATATTAAATGGAATCAGCAAGGTAATGATTTAATAAATATTCATAATAAAGAAGATTAGTTTGGGATGTTTCATAAAACATTAGAAGAGACTTTAAAAAGAATGCTTTATAATACGTAAAAGAGAGTGTGTCTTGAGAGGATGGAGCAACGAGTAAATGTACTTCATGCATGATGATCGAGTTAATTATGTATTGTGACTATGAGATGTGGAATTGATTGGTGAACAATAATGTAGTGATGAGAATGATCTAGAATGATGAGATGAAATTTCGGTAATAATTATGATTGTTGTAGTACACTGTGTTATACTGATACTGAAATTGACTGATGATATCTTGAGACTAAGTTGGATGAGATGTGATTGACTGTTGATTGGATTGTTTGGTTGATTGTTTGCTGTGTATTTTTACCGTCAAGTGGAACTCTCGATTAGCCTAGATCCAGCCGTTCTACAGATTGAACGGTGGTGCATTGCGCATACTCACGGGATAGGGAGGCTATGGGGTGAGATGTGGTTCTCATGCATTGGACACTTAGGCTACTAATGAAATGGTGGTTGAAAGTATATATATATTCCGGGTGTTCCCGATGTTGATGATGAATTGTGTAAGCGTACGCTCATGAAAGTGGAAAACGGCTAATCCCTAGTTCCATGTAGACGAAGAAGTTCTAAGCCGACGGAGCTACCTAGGAGACCTTATTAGTACGACCTAAGGAGGACTCTAAGGTGGTGACGTTAGATAGAACTTGACGTAGGGTGCTAGTTACGCGATAACCTAGAAGAGACCTTAAATTCCCTTAGTTCGGGCAAGTAGGATGTTTGACTGTTCAATGTAACGCACCTCAGTTCTTTAAAAAGATAATGTATAGTCTCTAAAATGGAGGGTGTTACTTTGAACAGCTGGAGTTGGCATAAGTGGTACCAAGCCTGGGTATCGGCAATGATTCACTGAGAATTTTATTCTCATACTCGCTTTCTTTCTTATGTCCCAATTCCAGGAGATGGATCCCCCGCCGCCCGCCGTTGACCTGCTATCTGTTCGTTATCACCCAGCTACAGGGTACATCTCAGTCACATCAGCTGTCCCGACCACCTTTGGTTTCTACGTGGCGGACCTTCCCCCATGGGATCCCCCGCCAGAGCCATTTAATTCCTCAGGCACCTGTTGGAGCTGGGCATCCTCCGCCTGGTGGACACCATGCACCTCCTCCACCTCCCGTGCACATGCCGGCTCAGGGACCCGAGTCTCATCCTGGTTCACCTGTGTTCGCCGAGGACGACATTATGGGTAACCCATTTCTTTGGTTCAACCCAGATGATTATGAGCCTGACTATGTGCCGGGGGAGGGAGCGTCTGACCACGAGGAGATCTTGGAGGCGGCCATATCTCCCATGAAGGTCGAGGAAGAGGACGAAGAGGAAGAAGATCCCGAGGAAGACCCTAATGAGGCCGAGTGACTGTAGCTGAGGATTTCTTTTTATGTTGCTCTTTTAGTACTTTATTTCTTTTTGTTATGAACACATTTTGGATGTAAAGGTCATTGTTTCGACCTGTTTGATACACTATGGTTGTAGTTTTCAATACCTTTGTACTTCGTACTTTTGGGGTTTTGTTTCTCCCAAATATTTTGGATGATATTTAATTTTCAGCTTTATTATCCCTTCTTCCCATCTGTTGTATGGTTTAATTCGTTTCGTCTTTCGTTCGCGTATAAAAAAAAAAACTCGTGTTTTCCGCTGTTAGATTTAGGATGTTACATTAATTAAGAATATAATTAAAAAAATTAATAAAATTTATCTAGAATTCAAATAAAAAAGGAAAGACAAAATTTTTAGATTGGACAAATAAAAAAATGGAGAGAGTTGTTTTTTATACTTTATACGGTCTCTTTTAAATATATATTTTTTTCAGTTATGCATGCCAATTAAAATAATAATTGAATTACATTGAAAATCTAAATTCTAGAATATAAATAACAAAAATATCTCATTATCATCAATTATTGTAATCTAAATATCTTACATTCACCAAGAGAAAATTAGAAACCAATGCCAAATGACAGTCATATATCAAATGGGGACCCACATCCTATACTAATTAATTTCTATTTTGGGAAACAAATTACACTATCTAAACTATATTGAAAATTAGACTACATTTTATACCATTTGAAATCCATACACTATTGAACATTAGAAAAATCCACGTTTTTTTTTTATTCTAAACACACCTTACCGTAAGCCAAATCCCAATACAAGCCTCTTCCGCTTCTTCCCCCCTTGCGAACTGCGCTCTGTCTTTTCGTTTTCTTCTTCCAAACTCATTCTCATCAAAGCTCATCTTGGAACTAACCAAAATGCATTCAATACAATTTCGGAACTTCAATTTCTGATGTTATTCTTTTTCTATATATATATTGTGTGTTTACATAATGATTTGGGTTGATAAATTCTGTTTCATATCACATTCTCTTAAATTTTGGTCCTGTTTCTCTCATCTTTATTTTCTCGCGCTTGGGCTTCAAATTTATCGTCTGTTCTGTTCTTTGAATGTTCAGATACTTGGCAAGTGCGAGTTCCTGCTCATTAGTGGTAGAGTCAAGGATCGTAGAAGATGGATCGGAAGTAGACTAAGAAGAAGAAATAGACAACAACAGTTGCATCAGAGTTCCTTCGACTATGTAGTTCGTCTCGCCAAGCTTTCTCCATGTTTGTTCCTTCTCTATTTATTCATTGGTTTTTATTTATGTCTCTGTTTTTTCGATCTTTCTCTCTGATTTAAATTCTTGGTGGTGGTGAGCTTCACAAACTCTGTTCTCTGTTTTTCTTGCTTCGTTTTTCTTGATTTTTTATTTTATTTTTTAGATAATGTTGATGGTGGATGGTGAGGATGATGATGAAAGTGAAATTATGGTGATGGTGAGATGATGATGAAATTGTGGGTTGCAAGATTTTCATTTGATGATTATCTTTAACATCTGATTTACATTACAAACCGGAATATATCATGTTGCAGATAATTTATTTGATACCATTTTGCCAATTTATTCAATTCCATGCTTTAATTTGTTCTTTTCTCATGCATATTTGTTTTGTTAGTATTTTTTTTAATTCTCTTTATTTTTTGTTATGGAATGGATGTAGTGTGTTCAATGTAGGTTATAGAACTCCATTTTTTGTGTGTAAGTGATGGATTAGTGTTTTTTTTACTTTTTTATTCTGATTTTATGATTAATTCTCAGTTATTATATCTTAATTCTAGAAATCTTTCTCCTTCATCCCTCATTGATGATTGTGAGATGATGATGAAGTTGCTGAGAATGATGAAGATGATGCTAATGATGTGATGCATAAGGTGAGATTTCTAACTCTTCTTCCATCTTTTGTTCTCTTACATTTTTGTTTTGTTTTGAACGTTTAATTTGCCTACCCCTTTAACCATTTCAGTTCTAATTTTTTAAATTTCAGGTAAAGGTTTAATTTCACATTTGTCATAGGTTTTGCAAGTGTGTTCCGTTAACTTCTAATTTTATTGTAAGTACTCAATAGAATCTCAAGGTAAATAATGGTTACCCATTTTTTTTACATACCTATGTTGCTGTTTGGTAAAGTAGAAAACTTCATGCTTAGTGGAATTAATGCTTTAAAGAATGTGATAATTGTTTTATGAACTGTTACATTAGATGGATCATGTGCAGGGGTGGTGAACATTTGATATTTTAATGACAACCTGTTGCATGCTGGTGGATTCTAAAATCAACGAGTTTTCCTTAACTATAAGTTGAAGTTACATATAGAGGTGAGATTCTGATTTGTTTTTAGATGACAATGGGGTGGTGTATTCTTTGTTATAGTAGATTTTGATAAGTCATTGGGATATTGTGTATGGTTTAATTTTTAGTTAGCATGAGAATATTATGTATTGTCCCAGTTTTAGTTTTTCTGCTGTTTTTTTTGTGTTGAAGAGGTTGGTTAAGAGTTTATAAATCAATTTTCTTTTGATTTTCAGATTTCATTAAAATAAACTCTTTTGTGATCCTTAATATGGTATGGTTTATATAAAATATAGATTGTGTTGATATACTCTATTGGTTTGGCTAGATTGTTGCTTACATGGTTGGTGGTCTCAAGTAATTAAATAGGATAACTATGTTAAGTTTGTGTTTTTTACTGATATAGTTTAATGAGTGTTACTGTAAATGGGAAACATTTGGTTTCTGAGTATTAGTTTATGTAATGTGCTTATAATTGTCATGTTAGTCTTCAATTTGTCACATTACTTACAACTTTATTCCTTCTAATGTAAGGTTTATGCGTCTGTTACTTGGGGGTTTATTGTCTTATATGAGTGTTGTTATGAGTGAGAGTGGATGTTTCTTATTATACTAAGTGAATGTTATTTTATGTATGTTTTATCTTATGACAAGTGAAACTTATTGAATGATTCCATGTGATGGACCTGGCAAGTGAAAGCAGTTGAAATAGTGGATGAGGACAAAATCTGTGTTGCAGACATTTTGGGGTCAAGGTTGTCCGGAGAGTTCGAGGATGTAAAGCTTCTTGATGAACTTCTTAAGTTGAAGAACAAGAACAAAGACCTTTTTTTATGAGTTTCTTATCTTAATTTGTATTTAGCTTTTAAAAAGGGGTTGTGCTTTCTATTTTTTCTATATTGGGGTATGTCATTTGTTATTGAGAGTAGGTTACTTCTTTTTTTATTCTTTTTAGTGAATAATATAATACAATAGCTGAGGCTTTATGTTCTTAAGAGATGAGATAGTGCGTAGGATATACTGAGACTATAATGTTATTAAATAATGATATAGATGAGGCTATAATATTTTTAATTGATGATATAGATGAAGCTTTGATATTCTTATCTAATGATATAGATGAGGCTATATGTTTTTTTTGGTAGGTTAATGTTTAATCATCAATGTATATAGTATTGTAGGTAGGATATTTGGTTTAGAATTTATTTTATATTATTTTGTCCTCTTATATAATTTGTTTAAATTAAGCTATTGATTTTTTCTCATTTAAAAAAAAGTGAGAAAGAATTATTTTTTTATGACAGGATCATATTATGACAATTAGATTTTAGATATATATATATTAATATTTTTTTTATACAAAGATCGTATTGTTTGAATAAGGTTATAAGTATGTTAGTCTATAATAATTCATATATTATTGTACATGGTATTGATTTTTAATCATTTTAGAAAAAGTGAGAAGAATTAATTTTATATTTTGTAATAGGATCATACCTTAATAATAAATGTTATTTGGAATTTACATTAAACAACTTTATTTATAATAAGATTTTATCCTCAATAAATTAATATGTGTTATTATATAATTATTAATATAAATTGGCTGAAATTATTTTATTTATCCGTACTAAGTGATCTATTTAATCACTATTACTTTTATTCTTAAAAAGTGAATTTTTACCAAAAATTATCTGATTATAATAGATTAAGAAAAATTCTTATGTAAACTTGATTCATTTTGTAGAAGTTATTGATTTTTAGTCTTATCTTGGATAATGTAGTCAGATTTTTATTTGGAGGGCTATTGAGACTTTTGTTTTGATTAATAGTTGTCATTTACGAGAGGATTTTATTACTTGCTAATTAGTAGTAGTCTTTGAATCATACACATGTTCTTAAATTCTTATTTATTGGAACTTAGAACTAATAGTCATATGTACATGTAAAGTAGTCATTTAAATTATATTCAAATATCCATAGTTGATATTCCATAACAATTGAGAAATGTGAATATTTTTTATTATTTTTTGGGAGAAAAATAAATTTAATTTTTTTTAAAATTCCAATACAGGATATTACTATTTTTTGTATGTTAAAAATTATTAATATAGTAATCCATTTTTAAATATGAAGTTCCAGTTGTATTTTTTTATGCATTTCTATTTTTATATTTTATTATAATGGGGTGATACATATCAAATTTTATGACGGAGTGATATTATTTTCAAATATTTTTAATATAATAGGGTGATGCATATCAAATTTTATGACATTGCTAAACAATTAATATGATCTTTTTTTTGAACGTTTATTATCAATTTAAAAGAATATGTTGTATATTCATACATTATAACAACAAAATATTACCTTTTTTTATTTCGATTTACTTTTAGTATGGGAGGAGGAAAAAAATGGTAAAGGAGGATGGAGTAGAACGAAGAGAAAAATATACCTCGAAAAAAAAGAAGGTACTTGGATGTGAGAGAAAGAAAGTGATGGAGTAAGATAAAATAATTTAATTTTTGTATTTTATGTCAATATATATGTATTTCGTACAAAACATTCATGTGATTGATTAACGCTTGAAAAGAGTGTACATAAAATATTATTCTAGCTATAATTTAATAGCACAATTTATATATTATACAACTATAATATATTAGGCATCTAAGATTAGACATCTAAAATTTTTTCTCCATTAATAAAATTGTATTCTCATTTGTATGTTAAAAAATGAATTACGCCCCGTACATCGCACGAGTTAAACGTACTAGTTTATCTTTTCTCCAAATAGATAAAAAATAATAGGAAAAAAAATAAATCTTCTTAAAATTGTAAAAATAAATAAATAAAATAGATCAAATAAAAAATTATTTAAAAGGAACATAATAAGGAAGTATTGTGTAATCAATAGCTGTAATTTAATTGATGAATTTTACAAATTGGGGTTAGTGAAATACACATGTAGTAACATAAATGTATTATTTTCAATTTGAGTACTATTTCTTAATGACACAGTACACGTCATTCTCGAGGCACATACAACTTTGCACTGGCTGGATCCACTTCCTCCGCTATTTAAGTCACACAAAACGCACACTCACATTAGTACAAAAGTAATTACATAGCTATTGGTGCTAGTAATTATTGAGAGAAACTGCTTCTTGGGTTTTCATTTTGTGTTTGGGAAGAGAGAAAAGAAAGTGATGGGAAATTTGAGAGTTAGCCAGATTTTGATGTTGGTGGGTATGGCGGTAGTGTTACCATTGGGTGTGATGGGAGTACTTCATAAGGTTGGAGGCTCAAAAGGGTGGAAACCAGATGTGAACTACACTCAATGGTCTGAACAAGAGCATGTCTTTGTTGGTGAATGGCTTTGTAAGTAATCAATTATTAATCCTTCTTCATCAATCTCTCTATCTCTTGTTAATTCTCTTTGATTTCCTAGCTTGATCTTGCAATTATGAAATAAAAATTGAGTTTTAATCGGTTTTTGTCATGTTTTAGTTTTATACATAGTGCAATTGCACTCTTGTATTTTCTTTGGTTCGAGTACTCTTTTTTCTCTATACGTTACTATTTTCTAGGTTATGAGGTTTTTTAATGAGACTCATTCTATTGGGTGGTGTTGGTGCTGATAAAGTTTCTTCCTTTGTTCATGAATTTGTTCTTGGACACTCATGGCTGTTATCAATCGAAAAAAAACATACGTGCAATTGTTTCAACTTTATTGTGGTTCAACAAAATGGGATGAAGATTGCACTTTGTAACAAGCCGTTTCAAGGGTGTTTTGTTTAATTTCTTTTGATTGGTTTTAGCTATATATTGGGTATGCAATGTTCACTTCGAGTCATATTTTTTCTCTTGTGTTTCTGAATTACATTCTTTAATTACAATGAGATTTTGAGATTTTTAATTAAACAACTCATACATAATATATATATATATATATATATATATATATATTTATATGTACATTTTCGTTTACATATTTTATTCACCTAGTTTATTATCTTTGAATTTTGACGTAATATTATTTTAACACTAAAACTTTTATTTTTAACTATTGGATTGGATATAAACATATGTATATTGTACACTATGTACAAATATTGCTACTCACACACACATATATATTTATATAAGAAATATTTTTTTTACACCACAATCAATTACCATTAACCACCATATATATATATATATGTAATAATTTAAATTTTTAAAATTATTAATCAAATTTTTAATATTATACATTAATCCAATTTTTTTAAATTTGAATTAATAATTCAAAAAATTGGATTAATATTACATATAATAACTAATGATAACTAATTTTATAATGTACATATAGCATTACTTATTTATATATATATATATATATATATATATATATATATATTACTACTAGAAAAAATGCAGATGACTTTTACTTCAACCCTTGTGAGTTGAAGCATTTTCAATATAATCCCATGCATTATTCAAGTATGATACAACTATTTTCTTTTATAGTTGAAAAATGCTAGTAACTTTATATTTGCCCGAATTTAGCTGTTAAAAGGATGCATCATGCGTATGAATTCTTAAAAAATCTTAAATGATATTACATCAGAATGAATCATAAATTCCGTCAAAGATTTTAGTTTTGACAATTGTTTTTTGAGGGTGCAATATTACTAGGTTGTGATACATTTTACAATATCTTAGCCTATTCAATATTTATTATCTCAACCTGCGTAGCATTCCTTTACTAGTAGTGTTGTGTCAAAGATTTAATTTCATGACCTTTTCTTATTTAGAGTATTGGCCAAGGCTGCCACTATCATATTTATTAAAGGAGATAAGATAAGAAAAGGAAAAACCGCATACTTTTCTTTTTTGTTAAATTCAGAAACATTACTAATTAATTTAATTACTATTGGTAATTCAGGTATAAGTGTAGCTGAAATGTACTTTAATTAATTTCCATTCTAATGAAATAGAGTTATCTTTAATTGAAAAGTACAGCAATAACTTGTAGGAAGAAAAAGTAAAAGACGTAGAATGACTCAATAGAAGAACAAAATCACAACAGTAAAAAAAATTAAAATAAAAAGAAAAGAGAATATTTTCCTTTCAAAACGATAAGAATACAGCTTTAACTTTTCAAAGGAAAGACCAGCACATGAAACACACATGGCACATTCAACTCACTAATTTAACGCTAAAATTGGAAACACAATTCACCATACGCAATTCGAAGCTTCATTGAAAAGGTACTTTAATTTGGATACTTAGTATCATTCATTATGAACATATCAGACCACAAAGGAATAATGATTATCGTACAACAGAAATACGTCAAACTAGCATTTAATATGTGCAATACATAAGACATAATGTATGCTATATTGGACACAGTGGATACACACATTACGGCTTGTGTATAGGACACGGTAGTTACTAATTAGATATATTTCTGTTTACGATAAATATTATTAAATCACAAAGTGGTACTCACTTAATATGCATTATATGCGTTTCTCCCTCCTTGATTTTCACTATATGCAATTCCTTTATATGAATAATAGGTTGTAACAAAAAAAATCATTTTGTATTAACGTGCATTTTACGTGTAATAAATGTACATATAATAGTGCATATTTATTATCTATACTATTATATAAAGAGGATTTTAAAAAATAACTATCTTTTTACACTCATTTAGATTATTACTTTTTGAATTCTAAAAATAAAAATAAATAAATAAATAATAAAATAACAACTTCTAAATATATTTAATTTAACTATAAAATATTATTAATTTTACAAATGAAATGTAAATTAATAGTATTACTAACTATTTTAATTACTCAAAAAATAAAAAAATGTGAATTGATAAATCAAATCGCCAATACATATTAATGTTTGTGCATCTTGGTTGATGTTAGTTGTTTACTGGACACTTTTGTATATTATATATAAAATTTAATCCATATTGTATGCCTAAGTCAATGTTTACATATAATGTGCTTAACCTCTAACCTTTATTTTTTTTTGGTGTTTGATCAAATTAATTAAGTATTCAACTTTAACAAGTTGTACTTCAACGTTCTGGAAGTGAACAAAACAAGCTATGAGAACTGCATTGACACAAACTTCATAAAAAACGTGACGCGCGGCGGCCGCGACGTGGTGCAGCTAACGGAGGCACGGACATACTACTACCTCTCTAGTGGTGGCTACTGCTTTCACCAAATGAAGGTTGCTATTAATGTTACTCAAAGACCTGAGCCATCACCAATAGCTCAAGCACCAGCACCTAATTCCAATAGTGCTTCTCTTATTATGCACTACTCTGTGTATGCACATGCACTAATTGGATTTTTGTTGTTGTTAGTTATGTGGTTTAATTGAGTTTGTTCTCAATTGGGATTTTAGTTTGTGAAGAGATAGGGTGTGTGTGTGGAGTGTGGACTATATAGCTAGGGTATTGATTAAGGATGCATTGTTTGAGTGAAAAGTGCAAACCCTATTTGGTTTATTTTAAGGGCTTATAGGTCTATGTTACTTTAGCCCATATAGGGAGAAAATGGTGGAATATTGTTTGTGGCAAAATAACAATTTGAGAAAAAGATTATATAAATTTGTGTTAATGATAGTTTGTTTTATTTATTTGATAAAGGTCAAAAGCACCTGGATGTTGACATTTGTCTTGGACTAGTAACAATTGAACTCTTAATTTCACTTGACAAAGTAATCTTTTTAAACAAAAAATAAATAAAGAAGTACCTCCTTGAGGATTATTATTTTACATATGGAAATTAAAGTTCTGAAAATTGGACTGGAAAATGGATCAGTCAAGGAAGATGTTCAAAAATTCAAAATTAAATCGAAGTTTAAAGTTTGGGACATAATAAAGTAAAAAATTCATAAAATGTAATCAAGTTTTTTTTTGTTTTCCTTGGGCCTTCTTTGTTTTATTTTTCAGATTGCTTTCTTTTATAAGTTTTCTTGTTATAGATTGATTTTTGAGTAAATGATAAATTGGTCCCTATCGATTTTTGTCGTGGACACATAGGCTCCTAACCAAAATAAACAGTAAAATTATCCTAACCAATACAAATGTTAGACTTATAGATCCCTCATTTACTTTCACCGTTTGACTCATAGGTCCCTAACCAATACAACCAAGGGACCTATGAGTATAACATTTATATTGATTAGAGACAATTTGACTATTTATCTTAGTTAGAAGCCTACATATCCACGACAAAAATCGATAGGAACTTATGTAATATTACAGGGTACCAATTTAACACACTATAACTTTTATAACTGTCATGACCACTCTGGTCAATTGTAAATAGGTAAGGACCAATTTGGACATTTACCCAAAAAGAAAAGAAAAGATAAGATATGTGTGCCAGTGTGGTGCGTGTGAGAACTGGTTCAAATTGTCACTTGTTCACAGAACACAACGTTCTCTCTACCAAGGTTTCAATTCAATTCTATGGCTTCCATTCACTGCACATTTTCACTACTCCCTTCACTTCCGAAACTCCCCAACCATAACCCAATTCGACCCTTTTCGATTAATCCACAAAACCCAAAGTTGGGCTTGTTCAGAATCAGAAGTAGACCCTCCAATTCCTCCTCATCCTCCCCAATTGTTGATGATGCCGTAATGAGCGTCGACAATCTCCGTCGCTTCATTCAACTCAACATGGGAAACTGGAACGGCTCTTTCTATGTATGTATCTTAACTATCCTTCGATTCCAATGCCCAAAATGTGACCTTTTTTATTTTTATTTGTTTAGTTTTTATAAAAAATAATCTACTACTAGGATAAGGAGTCTTTTGAATTCGACTAATATGAAGATATGAACCTTTTGTGCTTTTACTTGTTTTGCTTAATACCCTTTTTATTATTATTATTCTTATTTTTTTGTAGCAATTTGATTCTTGTGGGAATTTGTTGCAACAAGTGAGTACCAAGCTTGCTGCCAGCTCTTATGGTGAAGATGAACTCATGAGCCTCATTCAAACGTAAGCACTAAGCACTTCTATTTGGATACCCATTTTATCTTTCTTGTAAAAAATCAAGGGAAATTGATATACAACTAGATGAATTTCGATTTTATAGCATTTGAGATGATTTGATGCTTCATAAGGAGAGAATGGAGTGAGTATATGTTTGTTGGTAACTCATTGGAATATGGGATATATATTTGTTGGTCATCAATAAATTGCCTAAGGTGGAGGACAAAATGATGAGCTAATACGGTTTTTCAAAGTGAGACATCAGCATATGATCTTTAGCTTCTGAATTTATATTGAAAAAATTGTAAATTATGAAGCTGTTGCTAACAGCTAATTTGCTATATAATTTAGTTATTGTGCTCCTTGCAGGCTGTATATTAAGCAACCATCATCAAGCACTTCAATATCTGGAGATGATGATGATGATGATGATGAGACAGAATGGGCAGAGTACAAAATTAAGGAAACCAATATGTTTACTGTTGATAAATATCAACAAGTGAGATATTCTTTTTGTTTTTTGTCCTTTCGTTGTGATCCGATTGCTTCTTTAAAATATCCATTGCAATTAGTTTGCAGATAGGCTTTTTCCCATCTGAGAGAGCATTTGCGCTGAGGTACCAAACAGCTGGAATGTTGGAGACAGTATTAAGGCAAGGGGTTCTTGGAGAAGATGACACTGGTGAAGAATCACCTAAGTAAGTCTTTCTTCCCTAGAAGAGATCACCCATCACTGTTTGAATTTATTTCTATATATAGGTTTGTTGGTGTACTATTGACATTACTACGCAATAGCTAAGGAAATCAAGGCTTCAGTAGGTGGATATGGTGGCATGACATGCATTATGTGTTAGTATAGCCATTACTTAGAGACTGCTTCCTTTGTATATTTTATCTGAGCATTTTAATAAAATGCATGATATCATCAACTTATGGATGTTTGATTAATACATGACTTAAACTGCGTCGTGTTGCATAGCAAATTAGGGCCAAAGCTCCTAGTGTAACTGTGTAAGTGGTAATTTAGGAGTTTGGTCTTTGGTGTAGGTAGATATGCTATGCTCTTAGTAGCCTTAGCAAAAGTCAATCCATAAAGAGAGAAACAAATTATTTAACATCTACTCAAGATGTATATCTGTAATTATTACTCTTGGTTATAGTTATTGTCAACTTGATAAAGTGGTGGTTTCTTTAGTTCTTTGTAACATGCTAACAAATACTGCAAATTTCTCACCAATAAGAAATTTATGCTATGGATATATAAGCAAAATCTATAATAATGAAAAATTCTATTTTTCAACTGAGTTATATTAGGTAGAGTTTAATATGACTTGAGGCTAGCATATATCATATGGTCAAATCGGCAGAGTATGCAATGGAATTTTACAAAACCTCAGAGTTAGATCTCTTTTGATTATCTCTCAAGTTTTCTTTGGTTTTCCAGTTTTCCTATTCCTCTTTTAGTCTGAGAACCCTCTTTTAGTTGATTGGCATGTCGCTTATCATCATATAAAAACTGCACACACATTATATTTCAACCTTCATCGGACTTCCTTTACAATTATGTTGCAGAAATCTCAAGCTTCCCTCTCGTCGACCATCTGTTGTATGTGAGAATTGTTTGTATTCTCTACAGAGAGATATGCGAGCAAGAGCCTTTCACATTTTGGAGCCAAAAGGCACTATAGATATGCTTATCGTCTTCCTAGAGGAAAGAAGTGATGGTTCTCCTCCCCTTCTTGACAATATTAAGGTGAGACTAACTGTCTGATTATATTCCACTTTTCATTTTTCTCTTTGTGTATGTCTACTGCAGATTTGCCTCCAGACACAAGCTACAAGATATTTTGTTTATACAAGACTTCATTTAAAAGTTCTACCATTTTTTATAGTTACAGTTTAATACACTTTTCTCACTCCCTGTGAATTCATGGCAGGACGCGAATAGGATTACACCCTTTCTCGGTAGGTGGAAAGGTCATTCCATTACAAAACGAAGTGGTGTATATGGATCTACAATTGCTGAAGCTGATACTGTTGTGTTACATGAGATGGCTGACAATGGCCAACTTATTCAGGTATTTTGCATCTTAAGAACACATGCTGCATATTTATAGTGAAGTTGTGGTTTAATATAGTTCTTAAAATGTATAGATTTATGCTATTCACTAGTAAAAAAATATTTAAAATAAAAACTTCATGACACGATGCGTTATTTATGTATCCGTTTATCCAAAGTTTTCACACGTTTTACTTGTTAAAACTTCATTCTACTATGTGGGACATTAGTACCTCTTGACTAATGAGTCTCAGTGGCATTATCTGTCTCTCCACTTTCACACCCCACTCCATTTGGGATTTATTGGTAATTTGGTATGTTTGGTTTGAATTATATTTTATGAACTAGTCATTTCTTAAAATTTGTATCAAAAGAACTTTCGCTTTTCCTTCATATTTTGTGGACAAGAAAATGTTTTAAAATTAAGAGCAAATCCTTGAATTAGTCCTCAGAAAGAGTTGGAGGACATTAATTTGCTACTTGAAAGATTTGTGATATCAATTTGGTCCTTGAAAGAGTTGCTTGCAGGCTTGCAGCATATCAATTTGGTTCTCAAAAGATTTTTGATGTCCATTTAGTCCTCAAAAGATTAAAATTCATTTCAAGTTGATCCAAACTTTTATTAATCTTCTGGACTAACATGAATTGAATCTTAATTTTTGGAGGACTAACGTCACAAATCTTTCGAGGACCCAATTGTCAGTATGACTCTTTTGATGACTAAATTGATGTTCCACAACTCGCAATAATCAATTCGAGGTTTTTCTTCAAGATTAACACACCTTTCCTAATACTTGTGGATTTTGTTGTTGATTTTACCACTTGGTATCTCAGGATGTTACCTCTTCTAGTTCAACATCTGAAGGGGAAGATGTTACCACCAATGTGCATTGGACTGGCACAATATCAGACAATTTGGTTACCTTTGATGGAGGCTACCAGATTATACTATTGCCAGGCGGCATGTACATGGGGTGCCCTTGCGATATAGCGAAAAGCGTGGCGGAATCCAAGTCTTTCCATTTAGAGTTCTGTTGGTTGGAGACTCCTCACAAGAGGCAAAGACTTGTTCGCACATATGATGTTCAAGGCTTGGCTGTCTCATCTACCTATTTTTCTGAGACTAAATTGTGAATAAATAAGTCTACTTCACTTTTCTGCTTTTATGAAAATGCTTGTCTTCTTCCCTATAAATAGCTCATACAGTTTTGATAATGAAGAGAACCCATGTAATACTAATATTTAATGTATTTGTATCTATTTTTTCATTACATTGACGACACTGAAGATTGAATCTATGACCTCATAGATACTACTTAAAGAGTAGTGATATTTGGACATCCAAAATAGTGGTTTAGTGTTTTTGCGGTGGGAATGTGTGTAGTTTAGGAGTCTAGCAGAGTTTTGTAATTTGCTCTGTTGGTAACTCTAGCTAAACCAAATTTGTTCTTTGTTTTAGTGAATGCAATTAGAGATATCAGATATTAGAATTATTGCCTTACTAAAAAGGAGTTTATTTGTACATTTTAAATCTCTTTCACATCTAAAGATTAAAAGTAATAACTTGGATATTAAAATGGGATTCATACCAAAAGGTATCAAAACAAGTGTATATGTATTAATAGAGACATGGACAAATAATAGTGTAAAGATAGACTATAATCTTGGTAATAATGATACAAGTGGATAAATTTCTTAAACAATTGTAAAGGAAGAAGAAAAAAATGTGATTCTATTACTAAAAACTTAAGTGAAGCTTTTAAATAAATAAGAAAAGATAGATGACTGAGTAATCAGGTTGGATATTAGCTGAATCCTTAGGTATATTGAACCAATCTGATTCACATACACCTATTTCTCATTATGCTGAAGGGGAAAATTTAACATTATTTGAATTCTTGCCTGAGAAACTTTTGTATGGTTCTGGAATGTATTTAATAGGTGCTTCAAAAATATTTATAATCACTAGTTTTAATTTATAATATTAAAAAATTATATAACACGTATGTGATTTTAAATATTTCTAAAACACGTTAAGTGTCAGTTTGATTATGAAAAAAAAAATATCATTGAGATTAAAAGAATTGGGTTGATAAAATGTAACATTATTTATTTTACATTTCGTTTCTAACAAAATTTAACTTCAAAAATAATTAATTCTAATGATGATTAAAAAATTTTGTTTTTACTTTCATTATCTAATAACAACTCCCTCTGATTCACATTTTCAAATTTCTTAAATAAAAATAATTTTTTTATATTAATTATTTAAAAATAATTCTATCAAAAGATAAATAGATCCCAAATATACTATAGGATCAAGTAAAAATTTTTAGTGTGATTTACTTAAAGAGTTTTGCTAACAAGTGCCCTTTGTTAAGGAAATAAAAAAGGAAATATTCATTTTGAAAACATGTATTTTTTATATTTTTTATGAAATGGACCACCACTATATTTAAAAGTTTTTCTAAACTTATTATTTTAAGTATCCTTAGCAAATGTCCTAAGAGCACTAGTTAGAAAAAAACCCTTTCTTAAATTAACCATAACAGCAGCAAGAATCATTTTTGGGATCTTGAATCGGCACTTATACTCTGAAATTAAAAATTCTTTTGGTAAACTCCTACTCCAAGAAGAATCAGCATATTCTAATATAATATGCTACCATGGAGATCCCAATGCTCACATCACATCTGAATCAACATTAGCATAACTTCAAATTCACGTCTTTACTACAAGACTTGTGTTCTTTAAATAGAAAAACTGCTTTTTAACATGTAAGATTTCATATGTTAATAAAATATCTATATCGAATGTAATAATGATCTTCTATCATTGATTCATTTCTCTTACATTACATCTAGTAATTTTACATTATACATGACATTATATTAATTTATGAGCATTGTAGAGGTACAACAAAAAACTAGCCAAAACAGTTAATAATAGGAAATTGGACCTAAATCACTCAGTCCAATTAAAAATACACATGGTTAATAATGCTATTTGGGCCAAAAGTGTTAAAATGGGTTTTGTTAGCTGTTTTGACAGAAAAAATATTGTTCCCCAAAAATTTATATTAATTTATATCTTAATTTAAAAATAAAAAAATTATCTTATTTAATAGTAAATGAAGTGTAAACTAGATTTACATATAATAATTTTCTTAGTTACAATACAATGAAACTATGGGGGCATTGTATCAAATAAAAATTAGGAGTGTTATTGGTACATAGTATAGTATCCATAAATCTATTTTTCATCCATTTAAGTGTGTAACTTTGATGAATATGTTGACAAGTTACAAATATATTCATAAAAGTTGCCCAATATTTGAATAAAATAAAAAATAGGTGGAGGAGTAATGTATTACGTAAATTTAGCATTAAATTTAGCATTTTCCAATCAAAATACAAATGATCCATTTGGCTAACACGTAGCTATCTTATAATCCTTCCAAGGACCTTCACCTAGACAACACCATCCTCAGAAACAACAAAACACACTTCGATTCATTAATTCATTCATACAAATACATTCATACATTCCTATTTTATGTCAGCACATAGGATCCAACAATGAAAATCTTCACTTTCTCAATGTCACTGACCATAGTTTTTTCGGTGATGACCATCATCATCAACATGGTGGAAGTGACTGAGAGCACTCCCATTCCAACCACCTTAGATGGCCCATTTGACCCGGTGACTCGCCGGTTCGACTCGTCACTCAGAAGGGGCAGTGATGACTTGCCAATGACTCATCCAAGGCTCAGAAAGAACGTTACTTCAAATTTCCCTGAACAGATTGCCCTTGCAATTTCTTCATCAACTTCCATGTGGGTCTCTTGGGTCACTGGTACTTCACCTCATAAACTCAGAAATCTCAAAAAAGTTTCTGTTTTTTGAAGATTTGTTCTGTACTCTTAGATTGTTTCCAAGGTCACCAACACCCTTTATTAATTAGTTGCTAATATTTCACCATAAATCACCAGCTTCAAGCATATTGAGTTTACATTGTTGTTTGTTTTTTTTAGAAAGATTTAATTTTTATAGACCGAATGAGTTTTGTGTTATCATGTAATAAGATATTGTCAAATAAACAAGAAAAATGTTTTTTTATACATCACACAGCCAGTCACCATCCGCTATCATATGCAATAACACTATACATTAACCAACATTTCAATAGTTGGATTAATAGGTTTAAAAAGTTGAATTATTACATATGACCGATGATGGCTGATTTTGTCATTTATTATTTAAAGGGTTATGCAAATGAAAATATTAGAGTTCTACAGTGTCTAAACGTCAAAATTAAGCTATGTCAAAAAGTAGAGTATGTTAGTTAATAACTTAATATTAATCTATTATGTTTGTGGTGTTCTGAAGCATAAACCTGTTTGTTTTTGGTTAAGGGAATGCACAGATTGGTCTCAATGTGACTCCACTTGATCCAGCATCTGTTAAGAGTGAGGTGTGGTATGGGAAGGAAAGTGGTAAGTACACAGGTGTTGGGAAAGGTGTTTCACTTGTTTATAGTCAGCTTTACCCATTTGAGGGCCTCTGGAATTATACCTCTGGTATCATTCACCATGTGAGAATCGAAGGTATGTCGAGTTAGTCACTTGTTGTTTATGCTCTTTCTCAGATCAGGTGATGCCGTGATAGTGTTTGGAGAAGTGATCAGTGGTTCACTGAATTGTTGATTGTTGAAGAAATAAATGAAACCATGTGTTCTGGTAAAAAAATGCTTTGTATATCGCGCTAATATGAATGATAAGGAACACGAGATTGGTTGATTTTGTAGAGCTTATGTCTGATTTGGACTACTATCTGGCTGCACATATATAACAAGTTGCTGTGTTGCTTATTTTAAGTTTTTTGAATATCCTAATAGTAATATGAGTGTATATCTGTGAAATGGAGAGCAAATAATTTTCTACGGAGGTAATCTTTGGTTCTTGGATGCATTGCTTATGAAAATTTGATGCCTGACCATTGACATGATTGGTAAATCAATATTGAATTACTGTATAGAAGTATTTAATTGGCCAATGAATTAGTGAAATATTAATTATTTTGATAAGATTCCTCTTTTTACTATGATACTCTGTGTGTATGGTCTTCCAAATTTTCTCCTTTCTGTCAGCTAAGCATGGAATATGCATAATTTTGTTCACTGCAATTTCAAGCTGCTCTGTTGTCCGTTCTGGAGCAATTTTTATATTCTTTTATTGTGCTTCTTCTATTCTTCTCCTCTACCATGTAACAATATGTGATCATGTGTTATAGATGTGATGGTACTCATTTTTTATTATAAAAACTATAAGGTTGCCTTTGTTTGTGGAGACACTAGGCACAGAGACAATGAGGACATTGAGACAATGACACTAGGTTCTAGGACATTGTGTCCTGTGTCTCTGTAATGTGTTTGACATTGATACACAGGACATCAATCTAGTTCTTGTACCATGTTTGGAGTAAGATGCACAAGACATAGTGTCACTGTACAAATGGAATTGGAGGGTTAATGAATGGAATTTCGAATTGTTTAAAAGGATAAAATCGGAAGAAATTTTCATTAAACTCAATCCGTGTTCCATTAAAATCCGTGTCCCATTGTGCCTTCTAATGAAGAGCACACTGAAAAGCCATTTTGTCTGCCTCTTTAGTGTGTCCATGTTCTTAATTTTTTCTGTGTCCCTCTTACCAAACGGATGACACATTGATTGTGTCATTGTCTCAATGTCTATGTGCCTAATATCCATACAAACCAACACAGCCTAAGATTCTTATGGGGGTGAATTGGAAGTAAACCAAGTCAATGTAGTGAACAAGTGCAATGACTCAAATTTGTTATTCAGTTTGGAGAATGGTCATAGACATTTCTTTCTTGTTGTAGGTCTTGAACCCGGAACCAAGTACTATTACAAATGTGGGGATAATTCTATTCCAGCCATGAGCCAAGAACATGTTTTTGAAACTGTTCGAAGGCCTAGTCCAAATAGTTACCCCAGCCGTATAGCAGTCATTGGAGATTTGGGTCTCACAAGCAATTCTTCCTCAACTATTGATCACCTAACTTCCAATGATCCTTCAATGATTTTAATGGTTGGAGATTTGACATATGCAAATCAGTATTTAACAACTGGTGGAAAAGGAGTTCCATGTTTTTCCTGTGCATTTCCGGATGCACCAATCCGAGAGACATATCAACCCCGCTGGGATGGGTGGGGAAGGTAACCTACATTATGTTTTGAGTTTTATTCCTTTGAAGAATTATGTGATCTGGCCTTAGCTGAAGCATAGTTATATATGTCAAAATAAATAAATAGCCTAACCAAATTTTACTTTGAGGCTTCACTTAGCTCTTGATTAACCTTTTGGGACCCCTAAAATTTGGTTTGCTGCATTATACAGAAACATAAATTTTTTGTAATCTGATTTTAAAAATATCCTTATGACCCAAAAATGCAACAACAACAACAAGCATTATCCCACTATATGAGGTCGGCTACATGGATCAAAATGTCATTGCACTCTATCTTTATGACCCAAAAATGCAAAATACTAAAAAATTACAATAACTAGAGGATATATTATGCCAAATACCTAATAATCCTATTATCCATATTCATTATCACTTTATTCCTATCGATTCCCCATCAATATGTTCTAGTCTTCCATAGTCATCAGTATACATGGACCATGTTTTCATAATAGCATCCAATCTCATCTAAATCTTTTTCATTTTTTGTTATTATATTGGATTTTCTTTCATTCAGTAGTATGTGAACCTGTTAATACTTTATATCTATGCCCATCAAGCATTTTCTTGGTCAATGTATGGTAGATAATGTGGTGAAATATTAGAATCTCTTCTACAAAATAGTTAACTTGCAAACTTCTGTTGTTAGTAGGAAATTAAATTTGTGATTATCATTTGCTTATTGGTTTTTGACAAACATCAGGTTTATGGAGCCTTTGACCTCAAAAATTCCAATGATGGTTATTGAAGGGAATCATGAGATTGAACCTCAAGCTGGTGGCATCACATTCAAATCATACATGACAAGATTTGCAGTTCCTGCTGAAGAAAGTGGATCTAAAAGTAACTTATACTATTCATTTGATGCCGGGGGTATACACTTTATCATGTTGGGAGCATATATTGATTATAATAGTACTGGTTAGTGACACATTTTACTTTAACTTATGTAAACCAGTCAGTACATACAAGTTTTAGGTAGTTTCAACTTGAAATATTTCTCTGGATCTTCAATGTAGGTGCACAGTATGCCTGGCTAGAGCAAGATCTGCAAAGTGTAGACCGTAGCGTAACCCCTTGGCTGGTAGCTGCATGGCACTCTCCTTGGTATAACAGCTATGCTTCACACTATCAGGAATTTGAGTGTATGAGATTGGAAATGGAAGCTATTCTCTATCAATACAGTGTTGACATTGTTTTTAATGGTCATGTAAGTTAAAACTGCTCTATTTGTTGTTATCTAAGAAGCACGGACACGGAGACACACCAAACTGAAAAATCACAAGACACGGACACGACATATATATGAATATATAATAAATATTTTTTAGTAAAACTTCTATTACTTTGGGTTAAAAATACATATTTAATTTAAGTTTTTTTAGTCAAGTAAATTTAGGTTGGATTTGATCTTAAGTTCCTTCATAAAGTATGAAAAGATCAAAAAAGAAAAAAATGTGTCATGTCCACGGTGTACCCGGCTTGTGTCTATAGTGTGTCACGACGTGTCTGATGCGTATTAGACAACGTCCACCGTGTGTCCAACGCGTGTACGATCTAAAAAAAAATTATTTTTTCTCGGACACGTACGGATGCGTGTCGGAGACGTGTCTACCACGTGTCCACCGATTGTCAGTGTCCACCGGGTGTCAGACACGTGGACACGCCTTAGCATCAGTGTGTCCGTGCTTCCTAGGTTGTTATCAATTTTAGAACATCAATTTATTAGTATCATACGATCATGTTCAAAATATCCCCAAGATTTCTCCTCTTCATGTTTATATACATTTTTTTCAATTGACTTGTGTAGCTAATATATTGTTGGGTTAGATATATGTGAGAGATAAATTATTTATTTGTCTGCCTAAGTTCTGAAACAAGAGCATTTCTGTAGATAAACTGAATATATGGATGTTGTTTTGTTGTCTTTTGTATGAAAATCTATTTAGGAAAGTATAGTTAAAAATATGTAACATTACCTTCCCTCTAGCAATCTCACATATATCTAGGTTTGCATATGCTTGTTTGATTTGTTCTGCAGTTCATAGTCATTGCTCATATCAGCTCCTTGTGCAACCAAAGTTTCCCCTAAGTGGATCTATTTACTACTCCATTGAGAAAACAATGTGGAGCTTGTATTATTGAATTTGTCTGAGCTAACTCCTGTTTTAAGTTGTTGAATCTTTGAAAATCATATGATGATCATAATAATCTACATGCAATACTTGGTTCTAAATAATTTTGCGTCAGAGTTGTTGCGGTAGTCTTGGCTCTCATTCGGGTTTAGGAAATAGCTTACAACACCGTCATTGAGAAGAATCTAACTGTATGAGGTTCTGAAAGAATTGAGTATGCGCTTTACACCACCATTTTAGGTGAACAATATGGAAATCAATGAATGATGAATGTGCCTGCATGAGAATTGCGTCCTGTATCAGTGAGTTACAAATTCATATAGGATTGTTGCTTAACTCTATTCCTTTTTTAAGAACTGCATTATTTCTTTTGATGGTTAGTGCATTTTCAAGACCTAAAAATGTTGAAGATTTCATACCTTTTGCAGAAGTTTGAATTCATCATTGTGGGAAGAATTATCTTCAATGGTGTTTTCTTAAATAAACCTTATTTTAGATGTAGTTTTCTCCTATGGTTTATATAAATAGTGTTGCATGTTGTCCATCATGCAGGTTCATGCTTATGAACGGATGAATAGAGTTTATAATTACACATTGGATAAATGTGGACCTGTTTACATAACTGTTGGAGATGGTGGAAATATTGAGAAAGTAGATGTTGATCATGCGGATGATCCCGGAAAGTGTCCTTCTGCTGGAGATAATATACCAGAATTTGGAGGAGTCTGCCACTCAAATTTTTCCTCTGGTCCTGCTAAAGGCAACTTTTGTTGGAGCAAACAACCTGAGTGGAGTGCATTTAGAGAAAGTAGTTTTGGACATGGAATTCTTGAGGTAAAGTCTTCCGTTTTAGAATTTTATTCTCATTTTCTGGATCCCTCTTGGAAGGATCTAATAATTTTGTTGATATGGACTAGAGTTCAATTCTCTTGTAATATTCAAGTAGTTGTGTGGTTCGGCTATTGTTTTAATTATTACATAATAATAACATAAATCTTTATGCATCCAAATTTATTTCTATAAAGATATAGAAAAGGTGGCTTAGTGCACGAGGCTCTCACCTGGTGAGATCTTTGAGGGGTAGATGTACGCACTACACAGCCTTGTCTAGCTTTGCTGAGAGACCATTTTCAGGATTTGGACTCAAGACCTCTAGGTCAAAAGTCAACAACCTTACTGTTGCTTCAAGGTTCACTCTCATGGATCTTAAAGATATAATGTACCAAAAGAAATCTTGCTATAGTTTGGAAGAAACTATCTTTGAATAGTATACCTTTGTAGTATTATTACATATTGTTTTCAGTCTACTTTATGACATGGATATAGACATTTAGTCCTTTAATTCTCATGCTTAGGATGTTATTCCTTTTTTCAACTATTTACCTTCCTATTTTATTTCAGGTGGTGAACTCTACATATGCATTATGGACTTGGCACCGAAATCAAGATAATTATAAAACAGATGCAGTTGGTGATCAAATATACATTGTGCGACAGCCTCAATTATGCTTGAAAGACTCAAAAGTATTATTTTCATACTGAAGCTTTAGTCTTCTGAAGAATTTTCTTGATTATGAAACTATATGTGAAGATTTTATTGCTTTCCTTTTTGTCTTGACCAACATACATAACTTCTGCACCTTCATATATACATCCTCCCATTATAATGAATGAGCACAAGAGGTTTCCCCATTTCAAATTTTATATAAGATTAATTTTGATGCACTCTTAGTGTGAAAGAATTCTACACTATCATCCAATTATATGCTTCTGTTTATAAAACTTTCAAAGTAATGAGTGGTTAAGTTAAACAATTTTACTGATGTGGTAATACATATAATTGAATGTTTGTGTAAATCTTTTTCAGATCATATAAATTAAATCCATTTTATTACAAGTTTATATCAAGAGCATATACACACAATATACTTGACATATTGAATGCATACTAATGAAAACTATTTCCAAATGCATGTGGTAGCTTAGGATTGAGAGAGATGTGTGAAATTTGAAAACTTGAGAGTACACTAGACTCCTTATAAAGTCGAAGCACATTAGAAGTGCCACAGGGTGGCGATACCACGTAGATAATGCCAATCCATTTGGCACTATCCACATGGACTGAAAAATTATTTTTAAAAAGAAAGGTCACTCTCTTTGATAAAAAGATTGAAAAGTGTGGTATTTTTTAAAATAGTCAAAAAGCATGTACTGATTCCCAACTCCACTACCTTGTACCACCTAGGTCACTCTCAATGACTTTCTTGGGTAGACATGACATATTTATCTTGTGCAGTGAACCATTAAGATTAAGATAGGCATGTGTTTGACAAAATCTTCCTGGTGGAGCCCCTAATTTGTAAATGTCAAACCAACTTTCAAATGTATTGGTACAATGAAAATTCTACATTGTAGATCATGTCCACTCAACAATTCAACTAAAACTCAATCCTTTTTGTCTTCCATGATGGAAACAAGTCAACCAAATCTCTACCTGGTGTAGTTGGGCTCCTTAAGCATATAGTCAAGGATTCGATTCCTGATGATGTGTATGACGAAGGTCTAGTGGGCAGAGGTTTACCCCTTGATGAGAGCTCCCTCTCGATTAGTCACTGTTGTCAATGATGAATAGCAATAAAAAAAAATCTCTACCTTGTGTTCCAAGTTGAATTGATGCATGGTGCAAAATTTTACTAGAAAATTTGTTTGAATATTAGTTTTCAAAGTTTAAATTGTTTTAAGTTGTGTTTTGTGTCACTATAGTGATTTTGTTTGTATACACTCCAGGAGGCTTCTACTTGCAACTTTGCAGATTAGCATTGAAGCAATGGTTTTAATTTCATCTTCATTTAACTCAACTATTACTATTAATTTTCTTTGCTCTGATTCAATTGTTAGTTTATTATATACTATAACATTTAATTCATTTTTTGGTTTTTGTTGATTCAATCTTCCATTGCCTTTGTTAACCAATAATGCTTGTCGTATAACAGAAATACGTCCAACGAGCATCCAACGTGTGCTATACATAAGACGTAATGTGTGCTATATGTATAGCACATATACGTATAACATACATTACGTCTTAGATATAGCACACGTTGGACGTATTTCTGTTGTACGACAAACATTATTGTTTGTCAACAGTCACAGTCACCATCACAGCCATTGCGTCCGCAGGGTTCATCCGCTTTGTCAACTTCTTCTAGCAGCCTCTCTCAGGTAAGCTCCATTCTCTGGTTCTTCAGTCTAAGGAAACATTTTTATGATTAAAGAGAGAAATGGAATCAAACCAAGTTGAATTTGATCACCCAGGATTTCTCTATCATATCACAGTTCCTTGGAGTCCTCTTTATATTTGGTCTATATTATCAGGTAAATCAGATCTTGTTTCTGTGTCTATCTGGTGTGTGTGAGTGCATTGCCATATTTTTGCTTTATGATGTAATGTCTTTATATAATAAAGTAAAAGTTAAGTATTAAGTAAATTATGATCTTAGTAATTATAAAAAGACATTTTTCTCTTTAGCTTCTGATTGTTTTTTTTTTTTTTTAATATCTTTTTGAAGCTGGATTGGAGCTAGTTATTGGTCAATCCCTCATCTGAATCTTGCCAAATAGAGGTGAGGATATTGTTTTGTACTTCTTTTTTATATTCATATCCATTTGTCAATTTGCGCAAGATTATGTTTTGTTATTGTGTTTCATTGTCTGTATTTCCCCTTTTTCAAGATTGTATGAAGGCTAAGAAGCATGGAATAGGCGTGTCCACGTGTCCGACACGCGGACGACACCGACTTACCGTGGATACGTGTTCGAAAAAAACTAGTTTCTTTAGGTTGGATATATGCTGGACAATGTCTGAAATACACCGGACATGTAGGCACAAGCCGGATACACCAGGGACATGGCGAATTTTTTTTTTTTCATTTGTACGAAGAAACTTAATATCAAATTATATCCAAGTTTACTGGACCAAAAAATAGTCAAAGTAAATATGTATTTTTTGACTCAAAATAAGAGTAATTTTATTAAAAACATGTTAATTATATATATATATATATATATGTTGTGTCTGTGCCCTGTAATTTTTCAGTTTGGTGTGTCTCAGTCAGTGTTCGTGTGTGTGTTGGGTTTCGTGTCCGTGTCAGTGTTCGTGCTTCTTAGGATAAAGAAAATGCTAAAGATACTGAGAATAATACGAACTTGTTTTCAGTTCGCATTTCATATTTTCATTATTTCCTTAATAAAATTTTGAAAAAAAATACAAACCAAACTTACTTTAACACTATTGTGAATTTTTTTAAAAAATAATCAAGGATGTGTGTAAAATAATCCACAAATCCATGAGAATTTGTGATTAGAGATCTTATCCGTGATTGTCAACTTGTCATCCATTATTTCAGGCTTTAACTTGTCTGCTGTGCAACTTCAGCAATGATAGGTTATACCATTTGCATTTGGTACTTTGCCATGGAGCCCTGTTAAAGAAGTTTTTATTTTTTTCATTTTTCTCATTTCGTTTTCTATATTGTGTAAGATAGGTTACATCAGAACAAGATCCAAGAAAATATGTTATTTTGTAAAAAGACAATGTATAGTATGAAGTGTGAAATATTCCACATAATATTTAACTTCTGAAACTCTGTGGTATTGTTTTCATGCTAGTTCCAAGTATAACTCGTTCAACTAGTAATTTTTCATATAGTGTTTTTGGCAAATGAGTACAAAGTTAAGTGATTTTTCATATCTCAATGAAATTCATGGATGAGTTATCTTGTTTAATTAGATCTTACTATTTTTAATTTTTATATAATTAATTAAACTCTAAAAAAAGACGTTAATCATAGTTAAGTTCTTAAAGATTAATGGTGAGTCATTTGAATATATGACATTATTTGGATGACGGACCATAATCCTACATGACGGTCTATAACAATCCAAGAGTGAGTTAGAGTGTGTTAAGTTATGTCGTGAACCTTTTTCGACTCGATTCATTAACAACTTAATAAGTCACACTGGTTAGCTCATAAGCTGAAATTGAGCCAAGTATTTGAGTTTGTTTATTAAATAGATTAAGCTTGAGTTTAATTATGTTCGATTCATTAGTTCATGAGTTGGCTTAATAGTTTAATTATACAGTATCAACTAATCATATGCATCATTTCATTAGTTTATTTGTTATGTGCAACAAATAATATATATTATACACATTACATAATATTTGTTATATATAACATATTGACTGTTTTAATTATTTTTCATTGTACATATTGCAATGCTCAATTAATTAACTATCAAGATTTCACTTATCATGTTTTGATCCCATTATATATCTGCATTTTTTCTTAAAATATCATTGTTCCTCAATTTTACAATACTCACAAAAACATGATTGCGACTTGGGCTCCTATTTATCTTGCACGAAATAATTGTGCATGCGTGATAGTGACTAGGGAAACATTTTACTGAAATTAAAGAATCAATTTTTATAAGAAAAAAAAAAGATAACAAAGAAAGAAACCACACAAGTCTCATCCTGATTTTGATGTAAATTGTCGGTATGTATTTTTATATTATTTTATCTTTTGAGAGGCTGCGCCTAATTTTGTATGTTGTTGTGTCTCAATTTCAACCTCTCTATTCTACTACCACTCCACCCGCCCTATGAAATAATATATCTTTCTAAAAAAATAAATTTATTCAATATTATATGTTATTTTATAACTCTAATAATCAACGCATTAATTAACTTCTTTTCATATCTATTTTTCACATAAATTCTCATATTTATAACTATTATAATTTGTATACTATTTTATTTTCTATTAAGAATGACAGTTTAATTTCAGAATTTGATTATGATAACTGACGGTGTCAGTCAATCATATTCGTTGATTTGTGTAACTTTTTAGTTAGTGGGTGGTTGAGTTAAAGACTTTTGCTGATGTGTCAATCCATAATTGAATGTCTATGTAAAATTACTTTACACTATCAGTATATTGAAATTAAACTTTTAATTCTCTAATATCATTTCTTTTATATGTATTTTTAGTACTTTCTCTGTCTACTTTTAATTGACGTTTTAGAGTATTGCACACTTATTAAGAATGTGATGAAAACAAAAAAAATTCTATAGAAGTAAATGTAGAATGACAAAATTATCCTTATAATTTTTTGTGCAATAATAATTGTAAGAGATAAAAAGAGAGTGTATGTATGGATAAAACTGGAAAAAGTCCGTAAATGTTTCATTGAAAATCTAAAATGACAAATAATAGTGGACAAATAAATTTCCTAGAAAGACAAATAAAAGTGGACGGAGGGAGTATGATTTATTATATATTTTTTAATCTAAGTGTCATAATCTTAGAGGTTTTAATATTTTCTTGAAATCCATGGCAATATAATATAGGTACCTATAATATAATATAATCGATCTGGCACTTCACATCCACATTAAATTCGTTCCCTCTACTGTCTCTCTCAAACATGCAAGTTGCGTTTGAGGTTCAATGCATGTGTATAAAATCTATTCAAGCTAAAGTGAGTTGTACATAGCCATATATAAATAGAACACGAAGTTTATTTTGTAAAATATCTTTATCCATATATATTTATTTTGTAAAATATATTATTTTTCAATTGATTATTATATTATGTGAACTATTTTTTTATTTTCATGTTAATTCTTATTTATTATTATATAAAATGTGAATTCTATTAAAATATAAATCATATCTTATCCAATAATCTATCTATATAATATACTAATAAAACACAATAATAGTAATTTAATTACTAATTAGTCTTTTCATTAAAACAGTTACATTGTGTCACCTAGGATAATAATATTGGTATCCTTTTGAAATTTATTTTATTTAATGCTACAATATAAATATAGAAAATAATATTCATCATGTTACTATTTTAATTTTACATAATATATCTTAAATTATTAAAATATTTAATTATTAATAGAAAAATGTTACTATGTTACATAATATTAACTTGCTTGAAGTAACTTAAAATATAATATATATAAACTAAAATAATTTTTTATCTAATTATTCGATTATTCACTCTAATTAATCCTATATACAAAATAGTTTTATTTTATAATTTTTTTAAATAAGGGTGATTTTTTTAATTAATCAAATTTAATTGTCATAATTTAATATTAGACATGATTGATTGACTATTACAGAAAAAAATAAAACATAAACCACTGTTATAAAACTTGGACCAACCCGGCCGGTTCGACCACGAACCGGACATATGAACGGGTCAAGTCTCATATTGGATCGGGTAAGCATACAAACCGGTGTGACTCGGTGTGACCCGGCCGGTTTTCAGCAAAACCGGTGATCCGTCCGGGATTCAAAACCCGGTGGCGGTGGGTTATGTTTTTAAATAAAAAGAAAAGATTCGGCTTCCATTCCGCCCCACTGTCATCGTCCACCCCACCATCATTGCTCTCATTGAACTCAAAGACCATGAGATCGACTTCCTCACTCCCTCTTCCGCGCCGGCAGCCTTCATGGGCGGCACCTACATTGGCGGCCTCGAACCCCTCGTTGCCCTCCACGTTGGAGGCCTCTCCTCGTCCCCACGCTCGTTGCAGTCAGTGTGCAAAAAAAAAAAACAAATCAAAGGCAACAAGAGGAAAAAAAAAACAGAGATTGAGAAGAGAAAGAAGATTGGCGGCGATATGTGAAGATGAGAGTGACATGATTCAATGACTTATCTAGCTAGGGTTAACTCAGAAAGAAAATGGAATGGGTCTAGCTCAATCTAGCGCAAAACATATTATATTTATAATACTCATCAAAAAATTTTCCCAATACAATATAGAATGATGAGTAATAAGCTTTATATGTACCAAAACCCACTGCCACAAACATAAAAAAAAATAAGAAACTACAAATAACATAACCAAACTATAAGAAATAATTATACACAAGTAATCTATGTTTTTTATGAATTTATATATATATATATATTTTTTAATGTATATATAATTATTAAATTTATATTTAGCAAATCGGTTTAATTACCAACCGGTTTAATTAGCAACTGGTTGAACTCATAATTATACGTTAAAATCATGTAAACTCATCCAAATAATATATATATATATATATATATATGTTATTCCACCCAAAAGTGGGGTTAACATAGAGTAGTTATGATATATTAGGTCTGATTATGATAGGTACTGGCAACGAGAAAATAGTAAGAGTATTGTTGAATAAAAAAGACAAAGGGATACAAGAAGTTCAAAGCACTAAGCAGCTCTACTCCCAAGCCTATGATCTGCGAAAAGATAAAAATGAATATCCTCCTACCATACAGTTATACCCCTCTTCTAACAGAATGCACACTTCACACACACACCCAAATCCGTTAGGACATTATAGATCCCACAACAATGCCCAAATCTGCACTAGAATGGTTAATTCATCCTAGACTACCCCTATACGTTCTACATTTGTACACTTTGAGTCCCTCTGCTGGAAATTAGTCTTTAATATATCTCCCCTCTTGAACTACTACATTGTCCTCAAGGTAGGAATCTGGAATTTCCTTCTTTATACCTATTACAAGCTCCCAAGAATTCTCGAACTCAAGGATATCTTTCCATGTGACTAACACCTCTGCTGCTCCCTTTTCATTTTCCCACATTATTGCTAGAACTTTGGAGGGCTGCAACTTTAGTTCCTAGTCAGTTGAGGGCCCTAGAGGTAAGGGCTGCCAGGTTGCATAAGGGGTCAAGCACTTCTTGAGCAAAACCATTCAAAAGAAGATTAATGTGTGGATCCACATCTTGCAAAGGGAGGAAAACATACTTTCACGGTAGATCTTTCTGACCAAAGCCATAATGCTAGAAAAGTAAAATCTTCCTTCTGAGTCCCAAAACCTGGAAAAGAAGGGAACTAAATTTGCATAGTTGAATTGTCCCCTAAGATCCCCTATCTTTTTAAAGGTGGAGGATAGTACACTCACGCAGAGAAGGTAATGTCCTCCTGGGTCCCATGGATCTTTATGCAGCAAGGAGCAAACTTTATGAGATAGTATGCCTAATTGATCAACAACAAATCCTGAGGTCACAATTGCAAAATGGTTGGGAGGAACAAGTAGAGGAACAACCCTTGCATAACACTTGTAACCTGTTGACCTTTCTTGTTCAACCTTTGTGCAACTACCCTGAATGGTATCTCCATTTGTGTCAAGCACATTCTCCATTACTCTTAAACACCAATTAGACTTGAAATCATTGTCAAGTAGTATGGCAATAACATCAGTGAGCTGGCCATAATGCGATGTAGTTCTAGTGTTCCACTCATTCTAAAAAATTCTTCATAGATTTTTCCGCAACATTATTATTCATCCCACACTGAAATAATCCAACACAACCTGCCCTTGACTACCCCATGTTTGGATCTTCTCTCCTGTAAATGTCTATAAGTTGGCTCTTATTACTTCCAAACCCCTAAAACATAATGGTAGTCCTTCCCTCAACAAGAGCAAGAATTTTAAGGTTTATATAATCCCTATAGACCATGTCATAAGCAATTAACCATATCAATTGCTTGAGCCAATTTATGAATTCTTCCATCAGTTGAATGCAAGAGTAAAAAAGAAAAGACATTCATGAAAGTTGTAGGTTAGTGTTGATATAATATTGCATGGATTCCCTCAATAACATGATTTTTTTGGACAGGAGAATCAAGTCCAATGACTGCAATCTCAAAATCTATTAATAATAACATCACTAACAACACATCACCAATCAAACCATAACTCTCTAAGGCTATCACATCAAACTTTGATACCTCTGCTACTTTGGTCATCAATAAATAATACCTTTCATAAAATCCAATAATGGCATTGCATTTCACTGCAGTATCTGATTTGATCACATTTCCAAATTCATCAAGAACTACGAATTTCATCAAATGAAGTTGCTTGACAGTCACTAATCCAAATGTATCTAACCCCGCAAAACAAAAATCCTTTTTTCCAGCTGATGTCCTTTCCAGTGATGTAGAGGCCGATAGAGCAATATACAGGAGATTTTTGTTGCAAGACACTCGAGAGATCCAATTCCAACATAAGTTCCAATGCAATGCTTGTTTTCTTCTTTTCATTCACCTTCTTGAGCCCATTATTGGAACCCCGTTCTCTTGTTTGGGCCCAACCTGGTTGTTGTTGTCCACTTCTCGTTGCCCAACTCATTTTTCCCTTCACGATAATTCTGTCCGTAGGTTCAAAGGGCCAATTATTTGGAGTTACCAAGTTACTAATTTCCATGTCAGCATATCCATTATGTTGAGGCCCAAAAGTATTCTCGTGTTTAGAAATTAATTCCTTATTTGGGGCCTGGCCCAGTAGGTTTTTAAGACATGTTTTATGAAATTCCATAATCACCCTTCGATGCTTCTCCTTCCTTGTGCCGCAGCTAAAAGTTTCTAACGCATAACTATTGCGCTCTTCTCTGCCATGGGGTTTGGCGGTTGAGGTTGAGGTTGAGGTTGTGGCAGGTGGTTGGCTAGAGTTCGAGAAACATCATGAGCTATGCACCCTAGTTGCATACTCCACTCTCTTCCTCCGTTCCTTCCTTCTCGCGACGACAAGCACCCACAACTTTAACATATGTGTCGTGAACACCATCGAATCTGGTGGTCCCAGAGGTATACACAAGTCATCACTGTCGTTCTCATGTAACCCACCCTCGACGATGCCACTGGCATGCACACGATTCTCTGCTACAATTTTCACTTTTGCCATTGATTCCTCTATCTGAATTGAAGCACAACACTAAAGTTGGTGCTCTGCTTTAGCTTCCTCCAGTTGAAGAACTTTTTCATCCTCTCTACTTTCTGTGCTATCTTCTACCTTTAGCTCCATATTCATCGAGAATGTATCCCTCATCTTCTCCTTCTGTCTGATTTTAGAGGGGGCTTTCCTCTTCATATCCACTTGATTCTTCGCCATTGTGTCTCTCCAGTAAAACGGAGGCCGAATTTTCTCCCCATAACCCACATGTCCTTGCATGTCCTCGCCCAACAAGAGAGGGAGAGTCAACTTGCGATCTCAATCTCACTTTCTATAGCGATCTCTTAACCCCTCACGATACCCATTCGATGGCCGAAAATTCATGAGGCTCTGTCCCAGTGGTGCAGACGATCCATGCAGGAACGAACGGAGCTCTGACCCCTCTCGGTCTCTGGACCTTGAGTTTCAGTGCTCGCTGTGGTGGGGCAAAGGGAATTGGTTAGACCCTCCATCCCACCTGGAACCCCCATTCCATCGACCGTCCTGCTCGACTCGATGGTGAGCAGTCTCTGGTTCGCTCTCGCTGTGGTTCCTCCATAAATCACATCACTCGGTCAAGCTTTCGCTCCAATTCCTCCATCTCAGCATACAACAATGGGCTTTCACAGTGTACCCGGGACCAAGCTTTAGATACCAATGATAGGTACTAGCAGCGAGAAAAGAGTAAGAGTATTATTGAACAAAGAAGACAAAGGGATACAAGAAGTTTAGAGCACTAGGAAGCTCTACTCCTAAGCCTATGATCTGCTAAAAGATAAAAATGAATATCCTCTGTCATACAGTTATACCCCTCTCCCAATAGAATGCACACTTCACACACACCCCGAAATACGTTAGGATATTCTAGGTCCCACAACATGACAACAATGCCCAAATCAGCACTAGAGTGGTTAATTCCTAGACTACCCCTATACGTTCTATGTTTGCACACTTTGAGTCTCTTTTCTAGAAATTGGTCTCTAACATATTACTAATTGTTAATATTAGTGATGACATAATCTTTTGCTAGTAAACTTTGCATACAACTTTTGAATCGGCATTTGAGTATTTCTATCTAATACCATGATAATAAGGGTATTAGTTTTTCACTTATAAAAAATCTCATCAAATACTTGTATCACATGTTTAAGAAAAAAATTATGGTCGATGAAATTAAATATGTTTGGATAGTATGAACCAATAATTAAGCTATTAGATTTGAGGCATTATTTGGAAAAGTAGTTTTTTTTTTCCAATGATCCGAAATTCAATATATATATCCCCAATAATGGTATTAATTGTCTCTATTTAAATTACTTTCATACCCATTGTAATCATTTATCATATAAAAATGATTGTTTAAAAAATAATATAGATTAACTTAAAATTACTTTTGGCTAAAGTACTTAAACACAAATTTACTACTATCAAACAGACAATTATATAAGAAAATAATTATATAAATAATCAATTATTAAAATAAGTTTTTTATTAATATTTCAGCATCCAAACCCACATGTATTTGACATTCGTCTTGGACTTGAAAAAACTTTAGAGCTCTGTCGAGACAGCTATTCCATCTATCGAGATGCATTTATAAGTTAACAAGTGATTAATTATCATGCTCGGTGAATATCTGAATGTGAATAAAAAAAACACAAATGATTGGGACACAACAAAAAACCAGTCAAAACAGTCAATAAAGTCCATTTAACACTTTATTGCCCAAATAACACTTTTAGTTATGTGTTTATTTTTAATGGGCTAGGTGATTGTGACCCAAATATCTATTTGTTGGCTGTTTTGGTTGGTTTTTTGTTGTGCCTCTAGTCATGCTCAAAAAAAATTGCACGCGTTTAATATCTACACTTTTTGAAAATATATACCTTTTTAAATTCTTAGAACACTAATTAGATAAACCTTTAAAATTTAATTTATCTCTCCAATATTGTATCTAAATAAAAGGAAATGTCTATTGCTACACATTTTTTATTAGGGTAAATTACACTCACCTCTCTTGAGGCTTGGCAAAATTACACCTGATTCTCCTTTATTTTCAAAATCTTGCACATAGACCTCCTGAACATATAAAAATTACAATGATCTTCTCTGAGAATGATTAATCGTTAGTCAAACTAAATGTTCTTATGATATATGAGAAATACGTGACTTTTAACGACGTATTTGTAAATAATAGATACTCTTTTGAAGTTAAAATGAACAAATTATAATCATGTAATGAGTAATAAAACTAAATATGAGAAGAAATAAAATAAATAAATTTTAATATATCTAATGCAACATTTGGTCATTTTAACTTGAGAGGAGTGTCTATTATTACAAATATGTCGTTAAAAGTCATGTATCACTTATAGATAATAAGAATCATTAGTTTAACTAACAATTTTAATCATTATCACGAAAGGTCAATGTAATTTTTATAAGTTTAGTGGGTATGTGTGCAAGATTTTGAAGATAAAAAGAAGTCTGATATAATTTTATCAAATCTGATGGGAGGTGAGTGCGTGTAATTTACCATTTTTACTATTGTCACAACCTAATTAATGTGTTATCATATACTTGTTCTAAAATACCCTTTTGCTTTAATTCCCAAGTAAACTAATAATCAATTTAAATTCATACTTTGTATTATAAATGTTTCTTGAATTATTTAGCTTCACAATATTTTTAGTATAGCAGTTAAAAAAATTGAAATTTTAATTATAGTTACAAGTATTACTAAATTTTGAATTAGATGAGTTAGTTCTTAGTAAAAATTTTAAAATTTAAAATTTACTATTGATGTATTTAATGAGTTTTATTTAATAAGTTTAATATTTAAAATATTTCAATACTTCTTAAATGGTGCTAAAATATATAGTCAAATACAAACCTAAAATATTCATCTTAATTATGTATATAATTATCATATTAAAGATTATTTATTATATTAACTTTTTAGAATAAAAATGAAAAAAAAACATGATAAATGAAACTTTTTGGTTATATATGTAGTATATTACAATTTATTTAATTTATTCAAAATTTATTTATTTTCTATCTAATATATTTCTTAGTTACTGTCACATTTAATAAATAATTATTGCATCATAAAAATTGAAAAACTAACTTAATATTATCTAAATATTTAGATCTAATAAATTAATTAGAAATATTTATAATATTAATTTTCATATAAAAATAAAATATATCCAATATTACAATTTTCAAGTTAAAGTAATTATCATCATTTTATACAAATTCATGTAAGATTATTATGATTTTTTGTGTTTTGCAAAATAAATATTTAGAAACACAAATTATGATATATTAGAAGAAGATTTATTTAACAATATTAATTATAATGAAAGAGAATAAAGAAGGGCATTTTAGAATAATTAAATAGAAGTTTATTAATAAATAGGGTGGCAATAGCAAAAAAGGTGTAACAATAGTCATTCCTCTAAATAAATTGATGTTTAAAAGGATTCAATTTTATGAAAATACATTTATTACTAGATGAAGATAATAATTCATTTCTAGGGGAAAAATAAATATATTCAAGCCTGAAATACGAAAAGCATGGAAGAAAAAAATGCTGTATTGAAAACTATTGTATATATGATCAATCATGAGCATTACATATGAGACAGTTATACAGAGTGCTCTTTCCTTTTCCAAGAAAATGATCTGTGAGAATAAGTCACATGCTCATAAATCTTTTTCATGGGTTGTTATTTGTTAATTTTTCACATGCTTAATTATCAAGAATAACATATCTTTATAAAAGGTAAGATTTAAAAAATATGTACATAATGTGCTTCTTTCAACAAATCATGTTCAAGCAAATCCCATCTCGAATTTGGTCAGATAACAAAAATGTTATTGATACATAGTCGAATACTATATATATACTTCCTCATCTCTCTTGTAATTTTGATTAAAAAGTTGATAATTTATCAATTTTTTAATTAAAATTACAAAAATAAAAGAAAAATATATAGTATGATACTATGTATCAATAACACTGCTTAATTTTTAAACTTCTTTAAAAAAATAAATATTAACCAGTAGTAGTGGCTAGTCACACAGCCACTAGATAATTTTGACATGTGATTTTCAATTTTTAGTCCTATAAGAAAATGACAACTTGCGTGGTGTTGATAAGATTGTCTTCAATGAAACAGATACGGGAAAATGTAATTTCAAGACCAATAATGCTCGGTGTTTCATGAAAAGTCAGTCAGTCAATAAGTCTATTTTGATTTTATTTTTTGTCCAAATAATTATTGAGATTGTAATGGACTGAACTATTGTGATCTAAAATCTCATTTATTGACTGATTTAACTGATTTTTATTGTACATTTAGTAACACCTTTTGAAGACTATTATAGTGCATCAAACACTTGATAAGGTAAAAATTAAGTAATACACAGACCACAGTGGATTGCTTAAACTATACTATCAAAGTTAATACTATCTATTTAATATTATTATATCTTATCCTATTTGAATCATCAAATGAGGTGTTATACTTCAAGTAATGAATCTTCTCAACAGATATTATTAATTGATGACAACAATAATTTGGCAACTTGGTAAGAAGTAAAAGCAGGTCTATCCATGCTGCCAAGTTTCAATTATGATAACTCATTAATAGCGATATATATGAATCAAAATCAATGCACTTCATCAATTTCCCCAACCACATATATATGTCCACCCACCAAACTTCAACTCGTTTTTCATAACAAATTAAATATCTCCAATTGAAGACTCTCCGGGAACTAAAAATAATATCCGTACCTCAATTTCTGGTATTTTATGTTAGGGAAATAAAAGGAATAATAGAAAACTAACCAAACCAGTCAATAGGTTCATTTAATAATTTTTGTGTCAAAAAAATCTTCCTCTAAGTTAATTTTTAGTGGGCCGGGTGATTATAGCTCAAAATCTCTATATGTGCTGGTTTTTGAATTGGTTTTTGTATTGTGCAAATAGCAACACTCTTTATGTTAATATTAATTCTATCATTTTTTTATTATTTTAATGTTATATATATCCATGAAAATATTTTTATTTATTTTTTATTAATTATTAGATCTTAATTACTGGATGTTTATGGAACAACTAATTAATATTAAATGTCTATTGACAACAAACTATGCTTTTTGGACTCGCTTGTTATTGTTAACCTCTCTGCATGCCTCCCTAACCCCTTGCAACAAAACACAAACATAAATTGAATTTCTCATTCACTCTTTAATAATTAGAAGCCATGCTAGTATAAAAGATTGCGAAATTTTTTTAACTATATATATTTTTTTGTTTCTGTGACAACCAACACTTATCCATAGTTAGATATAATATGAATTCTTCTAGAATAAAGTCTACATTTAATCCAATCATTATGTGTTATTTTAAAATGTATATATAGGTTGACATATATATATATATGAACGCTTACCAAAGAATAATGATAATGATAATATTATCCCATGTGCTCATGTGACATTGGTTCAAATTTAGTAGTAAATTAGTAATTGTATGGTACTCCAATAAAATATGAAATTTTGTTGATAGTACTCTTTATTAGTTATTATCATCCCTTTTAAATGTCTGTTTGTATTTAGTTCATTTTATTTATCTCTTTTACAATTTTAAGCAGTATTTTTTTTTCTATTATACCTTTCTATATCTTTACTTATTTGGAGAAAGAAAAATTAAATTAATTGATGATGATGGAGTATTATTGTTGTCATTTTAATTTTAATAAATGTTTAAATTTTCAATAAAATTTAATAATTATCTTAATTAAGATGTATAACTGAAAAAACATTTAAAAGAACTATAAGGAGTAATTAACTATTGATGCTGAATGTAAGCTCAAAATTCTAGTGGCTTTTTAGTCAGTTATTGCATTAAATATTGAAGGCCACACTTTTAGGCTTGGTTGGACCTTTTGCTTTGCCTACCTATTTAATGCTACTTTTGATTATTTGTGCTTCCGATTAAATTTTGTTTTCAACGAAAAGTAAAGGATCTAGCTCATCAACGTTTTTACCATATTTGTTAAGAATATTATAAATAATATTTTTTTAAAAATAAAATATTATAGTAAATCAATTATATAAAAAATAAAAAATGAGTATTTTCATATAAAAATTTTCTTTTTTAATATATTAATAAATATTCTAGGAACACTCAAAAAATTTAAAAAACTGAAAGAAGGATAAATGAACAGAATGTGTAATCAAATCCCCCAAATCATTGTGCAAAGTGTCCACATAGATTTTTCTATTATTTTTTTTTTCAGTGTTACAGGTATAATTAATATTAGTTAACGACATATAATAGTCAACATAATTAATATAAGAATTTTATTTTTATCCACTGACAGTGTACAATTATTTTACACAGTCATCTAATCGTGTGCTGTCACGTTAGTTATAATTGTGTTTTCTATCTCCTACTATCTAAAATGTTATACAAACATAGTGTTTTGATTGGATAACAATATAAAATACTTTTATACCGCCAATACATCAAAATTAAACTCTTAATATTAAAATCTTTCCAATTCCTAAAAAACAATCAATATTTTTGTGCACATGAGTTTTCCTAATTTTTTAGTTTAACCTCATGCATTTTCATGTTTTTAAAGTCGTACACATACATTTATTGTTAGATTAGATTTGACAAAAAATATCAATCGACAGAAAAAAGGAAGAAGAAGAAGAATTTGCTGCGATGATAATTAAATTTTAACGATTAATTAAGATAATTTAAAGTTTTTTAGGGCACGTATTTATTAAAAATCTAAAATTCAAAAATATAATACTATCCAACTTTTCATAAAGTCAACTGAATTATGAATTACTCTTTTAAAATATTTATTACAAATTATTAGTCTGATTTGGGGGTTGATTCAACTCTTTGATCATTATTGCACATATATTACTATCGTTATTTTTGGTAGAGATATATATATTAATCTCTTTGATCATTATTAATCTCTTCATTCTATATTAATAATTAATTTATTAACTTGATATGTAAGAGAAAATATGTGTATGAGAATATCATTATTGAATTTAGAATCACTTTGTGTGCCAATGAAAAGTGTAGATTTTATTTAAATGAAATTTCTATTCTATCTAATGATAATAAATAAAAATTATACAAATAATATAAGCTGCGTGTATATTTGTTTCTCAACTTGCCTTTCATGTCATTAGTCAACTATCCTCATTCATTTAGCCTTTCCAACGACATGAATTGATTGATAGATGCTGAAGGGTTAATTGAGACGTGGGTGAGAGTTAAGTCTGAAATTTACATTTTTATATTTGGAATAATACGCATAATCAAAATTAATTTTTTATTACCTAATTATATGAAGAACAAGAACAATTAAAATGAATTATCCTTAATTCCTACCTTATCTTTTATGAATTATTAGTAACAATAATCCGTTCTATCTTTTTTTTATTTCTTCACTCTGAGTTTTTACAGATTTTTAGATAATATTTGATATAATTTCAAAATTAATAAAATATCAGTATATTTTACTATATTATTCTTTCATTAATGATAAAATATAGTTTATATATATTGATAGAAGAGATGAAATTAATTATGGTTAAAACAAGAAAAAATAATAAATATCACATAGAATTCCTAAGTAGACAACTAAAAGAGAAATTATTTGGTGATCATAGATTATTAAATATGATTATTGTTAAGAACCATCTCACCTAAAAGCTTAAACTGTTAGGTTGAGGCCTGCAAATGGTTTTATATTCTATCACACCCCTCACGCGAATGCCTTGGTCAGAAGACTCTGATACCATGTTAAGGAACCATCTCTCCTAAAAACTTAAACTGTTAGGTTGAGGCCCGCAAATAGTTTTATATTTTATCAATTATATATGGTCCAACTATTCAAGTTATGTCATGTGCTCATAAGTGATATCATGTATTTAATATTTATAGAATTTCAAATTATTATCTGACAATCTAATCATAGTTAATTGAGTAAACCCTCAAACTAGTCCTTGACAATTTTAGCATCGGACAAGGTGGTCCTTGACAATCGGAAATATCCTAACTGGTCCCTGACAATGTCAAACGTCGGACATCATAAGGTCCCTGGACGGAAAACGTTAACAGTGTTAATGACAATTTCATTTTTGGACAAATTGGTCCCGGACAATTTTATTGTTGGAAAAAATAGTCCATAATTTTATTTAATCTTTTTTTTCATTTATCTTCTTTATTATAATATGTATTTTTAAGCACTCTTAAATCAATTTTATATATATCTCTCATTTGATTATTATTACTCTAAATACATTTATTTTATTATTTCTAAAACGTTATTTATTAAATTTTACTTGTTTAAATCTTCATATTTTATTTTATGCATATTAAAACTTATATTAATAATTGATATTATATATAAAAACTAACTATTTTAAGTTATATAAAATTTAGAATAAAATAAATATATTATCTTGTAAGTGTTTTAATATTTTCAATAAAAAGAATGAAAAATTACTTTATTTTTTTTGAAACAAGTAAATTAAGAAGTATGATATCTAAAATTATTAATAAAAAAATTATTACTTTATCAACAATTTTTTTTTATAGATATACTAAAATAATTGCATTAAAGAGTGACAATTTTCAAATAAAAGATATATAGATTTGACTTAAGCATGTTTAGAGTTGAATATGTCAATAAAACTGATAAAAGATAAAAGAATTTAAAAAATAATTAGGGACTGATTTTTCTAAAAATAAAATTGTTAGGGACCAATTTGTCTAAAAATGAAATTGTCATTAACACCGTTAGCTTTTCCGTCCAGCAGGGACCTTATGATGTCCGACGTTTGACATTGTCAGGGACCAGTTAGGGTATTTTCGATTGTCAAGGACCACCTTATCCGACGCTGAAATTGTCAAGGACCAGTTTGGAGGTTTACTCTAGTTAATTTTTTATTTTATTTTATTTTTATTTAAAAGAAAAGAGACTTACACCTCATTAAACAAAATATTTAATTTTAATATGATCGAACCATTCAAATGATCTTATATGTTTATAGGACCAAATTATTAATACTTTAAAATCTAACTTAGTTAATTTTCTATTTTTATTATTTTTAGAAATAAAAAATAGTTGGATCCACATCTCAATATTTAAAATAAATATTTAATTTGATATTATTGAATTATTTTAATTGTATAAAAACTAACTAATTTGGGTCGAAAAAATGAAAAATAATTATTTCTAATAAAAAATAAATCAATGAAAAAATTTCTTTCTCCTCACTTAAATAATTTAAAATATTAAAATTCAATATTTGTTTTCTTCCTTATTGAGATGTGAGTCTCGTTCTTTTTTTTATTTTTTAAAAATAAAAATATAAATAAAAAATAAATTAACTATAATTAGACTGTTAATTAATTAATAATTGTATGTTTTATAAACACATGACATCACTTATATACACATACATAATTTGAGTGGCTGAACCATAATTCTATGTGGTGATACATGACCATCTAATAATTTCTTGAAATAAAAAAATTGACAACCTAAAAACTCAAAATGGACAAATAAAAAAAGATGGAGGGGGTATATACTAAAAATGTGTTTGTCTTAACTTGAGAAATTAGTATTCCCTTTGTTTCTTTTTATTTGTTCAATCTTAAAAATCAACCTTTTCTTTTTTATTTGTTTTTATATAGTTTTTATTATTTTTTAAATTATATCCTTAGTTAATGAAAGAGAGAATAAATATAATAAGTAATTATAAAAAGAGAGATAATGAATGTTAATGATAATATTTTTTTGATACATATATACTAAATATAATATTGTAAAACATGCTTAAATTTTTTAAAAATTGAAACATTGTAAAACTCTTTTTAATTTTATATGCGCAATTAAAATTGAACAAATAAAAAATAGAGAAACTTTTATAGTAAATAGATGGTTGAAATCAGTAATTTAATTAATACTTCTTTTTTTTTTATAGTTTTAGTTGTGCACACGAATTTATGGATCATTTTATGATATCTCAATTTTAGAAAAATTTAAGTATATTTCATCATATTATTCTTAAAACTCATTATCTCTTTCTTTTACCGCTCATTGTATTTATTTTTTCTCTTTTACTTATTAATGGTATACTTGAAAAAAATAATAAAAATTATCTAAAATTTTAAATAGACAAATAAAAGAGAAAAATATTAGTTTCTTAGATTGAATAAATAAAAAATGAAGATAATAATGAAAATACGTTTTTTCTCTCCTTCCCTCCCCTTCAAAATCTAAATGACAAATACATAAGTGTTGGAACTAATAATCGACATAAGGACTAACATGTGTCCTTTTTGTTGTTAAAAAGTGAGAGATCACAAACATTCAAAAATATGAACGATTAATTTACTCTCCTAAAATATTTGTTAAGATGAACAAGTTTGAGATTATATATATATATAGTCAGGTTTTATGGGAAGAATTAATATCTTGTTCCTTATGCAAATTAAATAATATTTGTTTTCAAGACAAATCTTAGGTCTTAAACTCATTGCACTTGATTAATAACGAAAAATAACTTGAATAATTGCATATCATGAAGATAGATAAAGATAATGTTATGCGAGAAATGATAGACGTACATCAGATTTAAAATGGTGGCCCAAAATAGCATAATATGATTGATGGATGATTGATGGATCTATATATTGATGTACATGTAGTACTATTGTATATTATGTAAATATAACATTACTGTTTTCTCTTTTGTTTTTAATTAGACCGCGATTGATAGAAAAGTTCAAAACAGCCTTAACCGTAATAAAAGGGAAAAGGAGGAAAAGACATTGTAATTTTGTTTGTTGAGAATTGTAACAAGGTTGATTCGTCCTTTGTCTAATTTTGTCTAATTGTCTTCGTAGGGTTTTGCCGGTCTTACAAGGGCACCCATCAAATCTATTTGTTTTGTTTTGTTTCAATAATGTTTATGGTTCAATATTAAAAATACGTTCAACTAGTATTTAATATATATATATTATATATAACACGTAATATATGTTACGCATATGTACACGTGCTATGCATATGACACACATTACATATTATATTATATTATATGTATAATATATATTAAATATTAGTTGAATGTATTTATATTATACAACAAACGTCACTTATTTTGTTTTGATGCATATGCACATGTTATCATCAGCATGACTACTCATGTTCCATAATATATGTATATATGTATGTATAATTACAACTATAGTAAAGCGGCCCGTGTTTCGCTGTGTTTACAGATACAATTATATATGTTAAGATCGGCCTCACCCGCGTGGTTGACGAGGACACTAGATCTTATATTATAGATTAGAGTATGGGGGCTCGAATGCGCTCTTCAGTCGGTAAGCGTCCGTCAGTGAAGCGCGACTACATATATAGGATATTGTTTGTATGATTGATAACATGCTAGTACGTGCAATATGTGTATTGGATGTTGCATTGCATGTATGATATCCCATCACTGAGCTGGTGACTCACTCCTACCACCTATACTTTTCAGAGTACAACAATCCTGTTGTTGACGAAGAACCCTTGATCCATTAGAGGTTTTGTTTCGGTTATTCTTTGTGATAACCACCTCTAAACATAAACCATTCTATTTTTTTTTCTACATTTAGATCTTTCATGTTATTTTTTTACTATTCATTTTACTTTTTACCAATTTTTATAAAAAAATAAAAAGAAATAATATAACTCAACAAAAATAAAAAAGCGGTTTGACGGGCACGAAATGCCCGACAAAGCGACGCTAGTCTTTTTAATAATTTTACAAATAAAAGGGTGAGAATGAATGAAGGTTCTATTATAAGTTTATTATAATTTTATAATTTAATTTTAAAAATTCATTCACCTTTACATGATAAACTTTGATTTTTTGCATATATTAATTTAATAACTCTATTTTTCATTTTATTTATATTGTCATTTCACATTTATAATATCTCTTATATAGTTATATTTTTTATATATTACATTTATTTCATCACCAAATATCTTGCAAATAAGAATATAAATAAAATGTCAAAATAACATTTAAAGTATAATTTAAATTTATATCTTTTTTTATAATTATTTATTTAAAAATAATTTTGACTAACATCATCCAACAATAGTCATTATTATGTCATAATCAATTTTAATATAGAATTATTAAATATACATCATTTAGCACAAATTTACTTTTATTTAAAATTAATTCTATAAAATTAAGTTGATATAAATTTCAATTTATATAAAAGTCAATTCAAAGGTACATTCACTTGTCAACTCCTGATTATTAAAGACTAATTTATTGAAAGTGAAAATTGTTAATTAATTTGTGATAGACTTGGAAGTTTACCCTAATAATTATAATTTAGAAAGTAGCGCAGCACAGGAGAAAGCGAAACCACCATTTGCAGCAGGATCACTAAACAAACAAAACCACGTCCTGCATAAGACAATACAACCCTTTTTGACAGCTAGGCCAGCAAACACATGGCCGACTATTACAAATGAAAAATTATATTTATATATCCTTTATTTATATATATATATATATATAAAAAATATACTATAAATTCGAGTTTACAGTGAATCATACACGTGTTAATATATCAATTAAGAATTTCTTAATAGTATTATAATTATAACTTTCAATTATGTTTTGAATGATTGATATGTTACTATGTGTAGGATTCACCGTACATTTAAGTTTATATTAATACTACTTATATATAAAAAGGAGAGAAATAATAGAGATAATAAATTAAGAGAAAAAATGAGTAATAAAAATTATGTGATTTACGTACTTTAATAATACGATATTTTAATTTTTAAAAATAGATAGATATAATAGCGTTAGAAATACTATTATATACGTTTTTCTTTTTCCTACTGGACCGTAGACACTAGTTTATGAAATTTATCTAACTAACTATTTATTTATTCAGCTGATAACTCCATTCAAAAGATAAAGTACAACTCTTTCTCAATTCATTTTTTTCTACGCATCACACTCAAGCTGAATTTAATAAAGCTAGGAAGATGTATTATTTTTGGTTGTCCACATTATCTATCTATTATTAACACAAAAGATAGCTATTTTTTTAAATGAAAAATCTTCTAAAAAATTATTTTTTATCATAAAATTCTCTCCACTATAGGAGTGCTTTAAAATCTCAATTAATGGCTAATTTTGCTAGGTGTAATGATCACCAATTTCGTTAAAAAAAATCCAACTATATATCCATCACTAATAATATATTGACTTAACTATATATGAGAATATAATATAATTGTTAGTTAATTGAACTTCTTAAATATTTAATAGATAAAAAGGATCTTATAATTATAGATAGATAGATTCGTTCCATATGATGAAGGTTTCGACTCAACATGATTAGCTATGATGTCCATGATGTATATGCTTTCATAATTTTCAAATATTCGAATACCATATTTATAAATATATAAATTTATTAACTAATTAATTTTATCAATTTTTTTTTTCCATTTATACTTATTTTCTCTGTGGTCATTTCCTCATATGTGTTTTGAATGTCTTTATCCATTGAATTATTTCTCTAGAAAAAAAATGGCTGTGATTAATTTTTTTTTTATCATGAGATGAGCTCTCTAAACTAAACTAAACCCTACTAATTAATAATTAAATATAAAATAATGTGTTCATTATCAATAATAATTACCGAATAATAAAAATACGTCAAAGTAGTATTAAGTATGTTATACATAATACGTAATGTGTGTCATATATATATATATAGTATACATTCGTATTACATACATTAAATACTAGTTGAACGTATTTATGTTGTAAATATTAATCATTCAATTATTAATGTAAAGAATGAGTTTCAATTCTCAGCAAATGAGAAGAGCTATGATTGATAGTTGTGGACCTGTGGTTCCACTAATTAAATCAACCAAGTTGTCAAGTACGAACTGAAATCATAGTGGTAAGAGTAGGAGTAGCACATTATATATATATATATATATATATACAATTACAATTATTATTATACATAGAATCCAACCACTGAAGAAACAAGAAACACAACACACAAACACGCACGCAATAAACCACTTCCTAACAGCAACACCAAATTCAATTCCAATAATGTCCACCACCACCCACCGCCACTCAACCGCAGCGGCGCCGCCACCAACAATCTCCCTTCCGCCGCGTCCCTCCCTGGACTCCTTCTTCTTCGGCGGCGGCGGCGGGATAAGCCCCGGACCGATGACACTAGTCTCCTCTTTCTTGGCCGATGACTACTCGCCTTCCTTCACTCAGCTCCTCGCTGGCGCCGCCATGGCTTCACCGCTCGCCTTTCCTGCACCACCACTTTCCAAGGAACCATCATCATCAAACCATAGTGGTGATGATGATGATCATGAAGATGATGATGGATCTCGCTCTCACAAGAATGTTGTTGATGTTAATGGTGGTGGGTTTAAACAGAGTAGGCCTATGAACTTGGTGGTTGCTCGTTCACCGCTTTTCACGGTTCCACCTGGGTTGAGTCCTTCTGGTTTCCTCAACTCCCCTGCCTTCTTCTCTCCCCAAGTACTACTGCTAAGCCCGCGTTTGCCTTACGGATTGCAAATTACGGTTTTTTTCTATACCCTGCCATGTTTTCAATGACTCTGGTGTCAGAAAGAGTAGTCATAGAGTCGTAGGTTGTGTTTTCAGAAATTGATTCCAAACAAATCTTTACATATGCCTTTATTTTTTCCTCGGTCGAGTCAGAGACTCTGTCATATGTTTGATGCTAGAGTCACAATAACTCCGTGAACATACTTATAATGACTCAGTGAATAAAATTGTCAATTTTTGTTCACTTCAATTTTGGAGTCACTGAAGGAGAGTCACTATGTGCTGGAAGGTAGACACACATATGTAAGGGTGTGTTAGGAGTCAATTTTGAAACATGCGAGAATGTGTTCAGAGTTAATTTTAGAGTCACTGTGACACTGACTCCTCTGACTACAGAGTCATTGAAAACAAACACTACCTAATTGCGAATTAAGTTTGTTTGATTTTTTGTTTTTTAATTTTAATTGGGTTTTAAACTTAAACTAATATATGTTTTTAGTGTTGAAACCTACACCTGTGTTTATAAGTCGGAAGACATATTCAACTCGAGAAATGATAGACGTACATCAGATTTTTATCCATCAAACATCTATCAGATATTATTTACATTGACGAATTTTTCTCTAAGTCTAAGTACTTGAAACTAAAAATCATGTTGAAATGAGTTAAAATTCACTTTTTTAATTTTTTACATCGATAACATGTTAACTAATTGAACGCGTATTTTCGATTTTGTAATAAATACGGGAACTACAATTTTAGTTTTTATTAAAATAAAAAAAATTGTGCCTGGTTTGATATTGTGATTTGTGAAGTTTTGAATTATTTTTTTTTTTATAATTACTAGTTGTTGGTGGGGATGAGTGGTGCGGTTTGGTGATTTCATTTGAGATCTAATGGCAGTATAACTAAACCAAGCACAAAATAGTATAATATTGCTTTCTCGTTCGTTGTTAATCTCGTATTTTCTTGCCTTGATTGATCTCAATTATATATAGTCCATGCCGTGAAAGTGTTATTCATAGTTAGAAGACAATTTAATTAATTTATTTATTTTTTGTTTACAAAGAGCAGAGCTGCACAGGGTGAGAAAAGGAAAATGATATATTATTCTTCGTACAAGTGTTTCATTAAACATCCATATTTTGATATCAAATGATAATATAGTGATGCCAAATTTTATTTTGAATCCATATGAAACACTCATTTAAAAAGTCCATCCTATACTAACAAATTTTTTAGTCACTTGTATTAAGGAGGTGCCATTTGAGGTGCAGTGCAATTTAACAGCTTGTTATCACTGTCAGACCATTGTTATTATCGAGTCTTTGTTACTATGCTTGCTAGTGATTGATTTTATCTTTTGTTAAACGCTGAATGTTGTTATGAACTCGATTTGTTTTTGGCATTTTGGAAGATGAAACAGAGCATAAAGTCACAGACTTTAGATTGCTTTTCCAAACATTTTATACTTACATGACTTATGATTGCATACCCTTGATTCTTTATCTGTAAAGATATTTTTCTCGAATTAGCAACCAATAAATAAATAAGAGTAGAAGATGAGCCATTTGTGGTGGGGTTCTATGAAGCACGGAAACTCCAGTATTAAGATGTGTCCACATGTCACACCTAATGGACATCGACACCTGATTGACAGTTGTTTGACACGAGTTGTATGTGTCCGAGAAAAAATATTTTTTTTCTAGGTTGGATACGTGATGGATACATACTAGATATTGTCTGACACACCTTAGATATGTCGTGACACAATATAGATCTAAGCCAAACACATGGTGAATATGATATATTTTTTCATTTATATTTTTTCTTAATTTTTATGAAGAAATTTAAGATTAAATTCAACCTAAATTTACTGAACTTTAAAGAAAACTTAAGTTAAATATGTATTTTAAAAAAAAAATAAGAGAAATTTTATTAAAAAATATTAAATATATATGCATATATATGTTATTTTTGTGTCATTTAATTCTTTTATTTGGTGTGTCTCGGTGTCCATGTTAGTGTTTATTAGGGGGAAATTTATTAATTGGGAAATTGGGAAATGATCTTTGTAACTCAGTCAAAAATGAAAAGAAGTATAAAAAACATTTTCAAATTTATGTTGACCAATTAAGTCAATGGCCGTATATATATACTTGTGTTCACACAGAAAAAAAATGTTAATTTTGTTATTTCAGATCTGTCTCTAGTCTCTGCATAATAACATTTTTTGTTTGTACTAGTAACTTTTTCTAGGTAAATTGTTTTTGCTGCAAATTCTATGCTACAAAATGAGAAAACAATGAACAGTTTTACAAAATTGCAAATGGATGAATCTGCACTGCAGGATCATGCATTGTTTTTAAGCATATGCTGGTCATGCTGCTAGATATACAAGTTTGAGGTTCTTATTATATCTTCATTTCAATATACAGAGCCCCTTTGGAATTTCCCACCAGCAGGCATTAGCACAGGTTACTGCTCAAGCCGCTCTAGCACAATCACATATGCAAATTCAAGTTGAACCATTGGAATGCCATCAGCCATTTGCTCAAATTGACAAGAATTCGGCACTGAATGTATCAGAAACTCGAAGCGTTACACCGGAAACATCAGAGATAACTCATGTTGATAAGAAATTACAACAACCTCCCCTTGTCATAGACAAACCTGCAGATGATGGCTACAATTGGCGAAAGTATGGACAAAAGCAGGTTAAGGGGAGCGAGTATCCGCGAAGCTATTACAAGTGCACGCATTTGAATTGTCCTGTTAAGAAAAAAGTTGAGCGTGCTATTGATGGTCATATCACTGAAATCATCTATAAAGGGCAGCATAGCCATGAAAAGATGCAGAATAGGCGTGTTAAAGATAACAATGATTCAAATGCTGCAATAATTCAGCCTAAGTCCGAGTCAAATTCACAAGGTTGGATTGGGAATTCCAACAATTCAGCCGAAATTTTACTTGATTGTTCAATGCTGGAGAGTGATCAGACCTTGAATCAAGGGGCTACTTCTTGGCTACCCGGATTAAGCGAGAGCGAAGATGCCGGCGATGTAGATATTCGTGAAGAAGACGGGGTTGATAGTGAGCCAAACCCAAAGAGAAGGCAAGTTTTGCCAATTAGGCGCTTATCATGCAACTCTACACTTTTTACAGTTCTTCTGATTTAGAGTTGTTGTGTTCGCAGGAATACTAATTCTGGGGTCTCTGAAGTACATCAAAGGACTGTCACAGAGGCCAAAATCATTGTGCAAACGAGAAGCGAGGTTGATCTATTGGACGATGGCTACAAGTGGCGGAAGTATGGGCAGAAAGTTGTTAAGGGTAATCCTCATCCAAGGTATAATCACTACATCCTTATTTGGTACTCTATTTTTCTCTTTTATGTTTGATATTTTCTCAACATTGAAAGGAAGCGTGTTTATATAAGGAGCTACATATTTGAAATGAAGTAAATATATAATTACATTGTTTGCTTGTAATAATAACAGCTATGATGTTAGTAAAACTATACAAGATTGCTGAGTTCTGAGTCAAATTTCATCATAAGATACTCTTTGAACTATAGGATTCAAGTTTTTGTTCTACTCTAAATTTTTCCCTTTCAATATGATTTGGCTAACATATGCAGCCCTTCACTTATATCGCTTATACTCAAAACCTAGGAAGACACGCCTTAGTAGGCGTGTCCAAGTGTTCGACCCGCATGGGACACCGACACCCGATTGATACGTATTCGATACACGTCTGTACGTATCAAAATAATAATAATATCTTTTGAGCTCAGATACGCGTTGGACATGTGTTGTACATTGTCTGACACACACCAGACATGTCGTGACTTTCCATGCATAGACACAAGTCGGATAAACCATTGACATGACACATTTTTTTTTCTTTTTTATGAAGAAACTTAAGATCGATTCCTACCCAAATTTACTGTACCTGAATAAGTCAAATTTAATATTTTTCTAGACCCAAAATATGAGAAATTTTATTAAAAAAATGTTAATTATATAAACATATGTATGCCGTGTTTGTGACGTGTAATTTTTTAGTTTCGTGTGTCTCTATGTTCGTGTACGTATCATGTCCCGTGTCCGTAGGTGCTTCTTAACTCAAAAATCCAAAAACAACTTAATTAACAAGTGTATTCTTAGAAACAACTCATCTTTCTGATATTCTAATTTTTCTGAGGTCAATTATTTGTATGAAACAGGAGCTATTACAAATGCACAAGTGCAGGATGCAATGTGAGAAAGCATGTTGAGAGGGCTTCATCGGATCCAAAAGCTGTCATAACAACTTATGAGGGAAAGCACAATCATGATGTGCCTGCTTCTAGAAACAGCACTCACAACACTACTACTATAACTAGCACCTCAATGACTTTGAAGCCACATAATTTGGTCCCTGAGAAGCACCCTCTGCTCAAAGACATGGATTTTGGTAACAACGATCAACGACCGATACATTTGCGATTGAAAGAAGAGCAAATCGTAGTATAAAATAAATAAATAATGGTTCCAAGAACTTAGTTTTTTTTTTCAAAATAATGTCAATTTGTTTATTTTTGCATTGAGCTAAGATCTGTTATGTACTGTTGCTAGAGTTAGTGGTTCATGTGTATTGTTTCCTTGGTTTTGTGTATGTTATGTTACTTATGTAATAGTTTCTTTTGTAAGTAAGTGTAGGAAAAAACACATGTTTGTTTCAAGTTGTTTACATGTATGAAAATAATTTCAACCTATGTATGTATGGACATTGTTAAAGTTTATAAGGTAAATATCACTTGAATTTCATGTTCACTTTAAAAAGTGTATGATATACCTTTCTGATCTTTCATAAATATGTATTTTTAGCTTAAAAAGTGTATGATATACCTTTCAATAAATTGACTTCGGAGTTCGGTGCTTTCCTAAATATTCAAATTTAAAGTTTTCAATCAAAACCATACATCATAAAGAATCATCGTATTGTAAAAGAGATTACGATCAAGTTCTAAAAGTTAATATTTGGTTTTGAGAATTCCCCTAACACCCATGTTGGAACCAACAAAAAAATTATCACGCAAAATCTGTCTCTCTATATTTCATGAGATATGCTACGCGTACACTCCAAATCAGCCACTGTAACTAAAATACGTATTTTGTATAATTTAATTTTAAAACATCTACTTTCACATTTGAAAGAGTGAAACTCACGCGCCTGAATAATCCAACATAATTTTAGGAGTGACTAAATAAAGACCACAATCCAACATAAATAAAGACCACAATCCAACATAATAAATACTACACTACAACATAAATAAAGACCACAATCCAACATAATAAATACTACACTCCAACATAAATAATAAAGACCACAATCCAACATAAATAAAGACCACAATTCAACATTAATAAAGACCACAATCCAACATAAATAAAGATCACAATCTAACATAAATAAAGACCACAATTCAACATAAATAAAGACCACAATCCAACACAAATAAAGACCACAATCCAACATAAATAAATATCATAATCCAACATAAATAAAGACCACAATCCAACATAAATAAAAACCATTTTTCATTTCATTACACACACACATGTTCTCAGAATCATCCTTATTCATTCATTATTCTTTCATCCAATAGAAACCAAAGCCTTATAAAATACGTGACCCCCTTTTCTCTCTTCCTTCACAATAAAATCTCCTCATCTTCTCTTGATAAAAAATTTTTCTCTTCACCAAAACACAAACCTCATCATCACTTTCTTCTTCTTCTTCCTTTGTTTGTGTTTCTCCTTCATTCTCTTATGGCATCTTCTTCTAGTAGCTTAGACATTTCTGCTAATTCTTACACGAACATCATTTTTTCAACTCACCCTTTCATAAACACTTCATTCTATGATCTTTTAGCTTCTCCTCCAACTGAAAAAAAATCATAAGTCTCGTGGTGGTGAAAGTGGCAGAGAAGGTGGTGGTGTAGATTTGAACTTCGGAACACCACAATCCAACACAATAAAGTTTATAATCCAACATAAATGAATACCACAATCCAACATCCAAGAGGGTGAATATGGACACACAAAAAAATCAGATTTAATATATGCTTTCATGTTGTCTCATGCGCTCTATTTGATCCTCCAACATAATAAAGACCACAATCCAACATAAATAAAAATCACAATCTAACATAATAAAGACCACAATCAAACATAAATAAAGACCACAATCCAACATAAATAAAGACCACAATCCAACATAATAAAGACCACAATCCAACATAAATAAATAACACAATCCAACATAAATAAATACCACAATCCAACATAAATAAATACCACAATTCAACATAATAAAGACCACAATCCAACATAAATAAATATCACAATTCAACATAATAAAGACCACAATCAAACATAAATAATAAAGACCACAATCCAACATAAATAAAGATCACAATCCAACATAAATAAAGGACACAATCCAACATAATAAAGACCACACTCCAACATAAATAAAGACAACAATTCAACATAAACAAAGACCATAATCCAACATCCAAGAGGGTGAATATGGACACACAAAAAAATCAGATTTAATATATACTTTCATGTTGTGTCATGTTTTGTTTGATCTTCCAACATAATAAAGACAACAATCCAACATAAATAAAGACCACAATCCAACATAATAAAGACTACAATCCAACATAAATAAAGACCACAATCCAACATAAATAAATATCACAATCCAAGATAAATAAATATCATAATCAAACATAAATAAAGACCACAATCCAACATAATAAAGACCACAATCCAACATAATAAAGACCACAATCTCAACATATTTTTAACTATAATGCAACAAAGACAGAGCTTTGTGTGTGCGTGCGAAATTACAGAGTTATTCTATTTTTCTTGTGTTTGTTTCTCTTATTTATATGCAAGAGAGTTGAAAAGTCAAGAATTAGTTATTTTGTTAACTTATTAATGCAATCAAGAAAATAGAAATTTCATCATATATAAAAGCCATTATTTCTCACATGTTCTATTTTTTCTTTCACCACCATGGAAACAGTAGCAGAAGCATTAGTTTCGGGGATGAGAAGACACATGAAGTGTCATGTGACCCTCTTGATGGTTACGGGGTTCTTGAAAGAGCTTAAAATGAACAAGCGAGTGGGCGGAGAAAATTAAAATGAACAAGCGAGTGGGTAAAAATAATCCTACTTTTGAATTTATACGCTAATATATACGTATTTTGTATAAAATACATTGATGACTGATTAGTGGCTGATTTGCAGTGTACAAGAATCATTTCTCATATTTCATTATTTCTAACATGATATACGTTGTATTTTTTATCGTAAATGTTTGGGGAACAATATTTTTGCACTAAAAATAGTCAATAAAGTCCATTTTAACACTTTTGACTCAAATAACATTATTAACCATATGTATTTTTTTAACACAAATGTTTGGGGCACAACAAAAAATCAGCCAACAAAAACCAATTAACACTTTATGGTCCAAATAGCACTTTTAATCATGAGTTTCCGGGACGGAGGAGGAATTTTATAGATTATTTTGTTGCAGTTGATTCTTATTGGCCTCGAGCTGCTGAAACTCCAGAGATTGCTTCGAAGTAAGATCCTTGCGTTGACACTCTCTGTGGGTTGGGTGATTCTGACCCAAATTCCTATTTGTTGGCTGTTTTGACTGATTTTTTGTTGTGTCTCTAACAATGCTCTTTTTTAATGGGCTTAATAATTTAGGCCTAATTTCTTATTGTTAGTTGTTTTGCCTTGTTTTCTATTGAATCTCTAGCATCTCATTTTTTATTTAAAAAATTCAAATATAACAGTTCAACTTGAAAGGCAAGTCGGTTGAATAATAATAAATCATCTAATATCTACCAAAAAGAAAATAATAATAAGTCATCTAATTATGCATCTGAGAATTAGGCCAGGTCAAAGTCGTCGAGATAACTTTAACAACAAACTCTATAATTTTTCTTCTACCTTTGCTATCATTTATCCAAATAATAATAATTATCATACACAAAAAATACGTTCAATTAGTATCTAACATATGCTCTATATATAATACATAATGTGTACTATATGTATAACATATATTCCATATTATATATAGCACACGTTCCATACTAGTTAAACATATTTATGTTCTATTACATTATTGATATCCAAATTAGTTGAGGAGTTGTTCCTTCAACCAATGCCACCATTGCATGGCATGGCATAGTTACAAGTCATAACTCATAAATCACACTCTCTCACTCTCACTGTCTTCCTCATTGTCCCTCTCTTCTGTCTCCTACTCCAACCAAAGCTTACATCAAACCAAACTGACACAAAATAGAAAATAAAATTCATATATAGCACAGCACAAAGATGAACCAATTTCTGGACCCACAATTTTCTGTTCTTTCCCTATCTGGCTTCACAATCCTCCACCCCCAATCCTCCGCGTATCTCGGGTTCCCAGTTTTCAGGGGAAAAAACAAAAAACAGCAAGGATTGGATCCCATTTCATCGAAAATTTTGGGAGCTGCAAGAGAGAGAATGTAAACAAGAAACAGAGACAGAGAAAGAGAGAGAGAAACAGAAAAGAAATCAGAGACAGAGGAAAACAGGGGAGGAGAGAGAAAAAACAGAAAAGAAAAAAAAAACAGAGAGAAAAAAAAAACAGAGAAAAAAAAAAGGGAAGGTGGTGGAACGGATAGAGAGAGAGAAACAGGGGTTGTTCCCAACAAGAAAAGGTGTCATTATTTTTTTTTGTTTCCCTGCAATTCGAAGATGATTCTGTTTCTGGGTTCTGTTGATTTTCTTGTTTTCTGAATCCACATCCTGTTTTTTCTGGTGCAGGCGCATCCTCATTGGAGGGTGCTGATGTAGGGGGAAGAACCTCTTTCCCCTGCATTTCACCATCCACAATCCAATAGCCAAATGGGTTGCATCAACTCCAAGAATGCTATCTCAGGAACCTATTCGCCGTCTCCGGAACCCGGTCGAGGCGGTAGGGAGAGTCTTCCTGCTCTCGCTGCTGCTGCCTCTGTTGCAGGATCAAGGGCATTTGATCACAAGTCATCCTCAACAGTGACATCAACAGCGGAGAGCAGGAAGAAGCTCAAGAAGATCAGCTCCAGAAAGAGCAATGGATCATTCAGCTTCCGGTTCGGATTCTCACGAAGGCATGTCGATGCTGAACAGATTGCTGCTGGTTGGCCTAGTTGGCTCACATCTGCTGCTGCTGAAGCTATTCATGGATGGCTTCCCCTTAGAGCTGATTCTTTTCAGAAATTGGATAAGGTTTTTACTTTTTGTCTTTATTTGTCTCTTTTTACCAATTTAGCAATTGTTTATGTGCTTAAAGGGTTATGGTTTAGGCAAATATTTCTTTGAGATTTTGCATGAAGTTGTGGTCCACTTAACCATTTTAGGTTAAGATAGTACAGTACTAGCTTTTTCTATTGCATTTAAGGATTCAAATTTTGCATTCTCTCTCTCTCTTTTTTTATATAATTTTGGGGAAAAATTGTTTTGAAAGTGATATAATAATGTATAATATAAGGCTTATTGTATTGTTCTGCTTAATTAATATCTCGTGTTCGAATCTTATGGATAGAGAAACTAATATTAAAATGGTTTTACTTCCATAGTGAATCAACTCAGTTCGAGTTAGATAGTTGGAGTTTAATGCACTTTGGGTATTAGTTGGTGGTTTAGACATTCAACTAAACCTTGTCCCAGTAGGTGGGATATTGGTGATTTGGCTTAGACAACCAAAAATGTATTATCAAATTTATCAGCTAAGAAGCTTTGTGGAGCTCTTGAGAAGGTGGTTTTATTCTTGATGCAATTGGTAGAATAGAATTAAGGACATACTAATTCTGAATGCAGAGACTAGCTTAAGCTTTAAAATGGTGGAACAATTGATTTTTTTATTTGAAATTTTAAATGAAAATTGATGTCTAAATAACCATAGTAGTCCACTATAAGATAGGTTACTATTCTTGTTATCATAGCATGTTCAGTAAAATACAAATTTTGAAGTTGTAATTTGTTTGAAATATTGATTTTCCATAGATTGGACAAGGTACATATAGCCGCGTGTTCCGAGCACGTGAAGTAGAAAGTGGGAGGATGTTTGCTCTGAAGAAGGTGCGGTTTGACAATTATCAACCTGAGAGCATAAGGTTCATGGCAAGAGAAATAACAATTCTCCGTAGGCTTGATCACCCTAACATCATGAAATTAGAGGGTATAATTACCTCACGCCTTTCCAATAGCATCTACCTTGTATTCGAATACATGGAGCATGATCTTGCTGGCCTAGTTTCACGTCCCGATGTCATGTTCTCCGATTCACAGGTTGGTCTCCATCTCATTCCCATCAATTTTGTGTCTTCGAGCCACTTTTCACACGTGTTGCATACTAACAAGCACAAACACACTCGTAAATTCGACGGACATACATTATAATTCCTTTTATTTTGAATTAAGAATACACTTCTAATTTGAGTTTTTTTGGATTAAGTAAATTTGGGTTAGAGGTTGGACTTAATTCTGAGTTTCTTCATAAAAATTGAACAAATAAAAATAAAACAAAAACATGCATTATTTCTATAGTGTATCCAGCTTATGTTTATGATATGTTACGACATATCTAGTATATGTCAGATAATGTTCAAAACGTGTCCACCGGCTAAGAGACACATTTACACTTATTAGTATAGGTGTTCATAACATGCACATGTAAAATTTCATCCATTAGTTTGGGTTGGCCACTTTTCAATGTACATACATGTTTCATTTTTTCGGTTTCCTGTTTTCTGCAACAGATAAAATGTTACATGAGGCAGCTATTAAGTGGAATTGAGCACTGTCATATCCGTGGAATTATGCATCGAGACATAAAAGTATCAAATATCTTATTGAACAATGAAGGTGTTCTGAAGATAGGAGATTTCGGATTAGCCAATACGATTAGCCCAAATAACAAGCATCAGTTAACAAGTCGTGTAGTAACACTATGGTATCGTCCTCCTGAGCTCTTGATGGGATCAACCAATTACGGAGTTTCAGTGGATCTCTGGAGTGTAGGCTGTGTATTTGCTGAACTTTTTATGGGCAAACCTATTCTTAAGGGAAGAACTGAGGTAATCCTCATAATTCATAATTTCATATATTTACTTATTTATGATAATTATTGTATAAGCAATTCAAAAAGAGTGTTGTTATTTAAATTTCCATCTAATATAATCTAAACATCCAAACATCCTACTAGTAAAATATATGGATCCCACAAGTTTTATTACTTATTCTTTACTTTCAACACATTCTCTCTATATTATTTCTCTTACTTTTTGGATATATAAATCCATCATCAATGTACAAATATCTTTGGTAGTTTATTAGCTACATAATAAAATTTATGAGTACCGATATTCATTAGCTATCATGTAGTTATATAAAAAACAATAATACTACGTGTACAACAGAAATACGTTCAACAAATATTCAACGTGTGCTATACATTATATGAGATGTATGTTATACGTACGTATGCTATACAAATAGCACACATCTCATATCATATATAGCACATGTTAAATACTTATTAGACGTATTTCTATTATACGACAAACATTATTGTATTAAAAATCACATGACTATTTTCAAGATTTATCAAACTCAATAAACAAATCATAACTATTAATTGTACTGTGGATATCGGCGTCCATGGGTTACAAAAGAAAAAATTAATCTTTTTTATTCAAAAAACAAGGGAAAAAAAACCAGTGCTAAATACAAAACATATATACACATACAAATACATAAATTTAAAGTATTTAATAGGAAAATAGATATATAAATACATATGCAAATATATAAAAATAAATATACAAATTTTTATATATGAATGAACAAATTTATGAATTATGTACTATCGAAAAAGGTGGACAAGAACACATATTTCATTTTTATGTGTGTAATCAAAAAGTGAGAAAGCAAGAAGTTGGTATGCTTAGGGTGAAGTTTGCGTGTTGATTGTGATTTAGAAAAGAAGACATTTATTTTGTTTTGCACGTTTAATGTGATGTACAACATTGTTGCTTGCTATGTGTGTACAGGTAGAACAACTGCACAAGATTTTTAAGCTTTGTGGTTCTCCGCCAGATGAGTTCTGGAAAAAGTATAAGCTTCCTCATGCAATGTTTAAACCTCAGACTAATTACGATACCTCTCTTCGGGATAGGTGTTCCGAGTTTCCCTCAACTGCTGTTGACCTTCTTCAGAATTTACTATCCATTGACCCCGTCCAGCGTGGCACTGCCTCCTCCGCCCTCATGTCCGAGGTAAATTTCCTCTTATAAACAATAATGCTAGTCGTACAACAGAAATACGATCATCAAAATTTTGCTCGTTGTTCAATTGCATATAAATTTTGATTTCTGATTTTGTGTTTGATGGTATATTCCTTTGTAGTATTTCAACACCAAGCCTTATGCTTGCAGTCCATCAAGCCTTCCAAAGTATCCACCTAGCAAAGAAATGGATGCTAAAATCCGGGAAGATATGTCCAGGTAAACTTTGGTGTTCTTATTTTGGGTTGCATAGTCTTTGCACTGAAAGCTAATCCAACATTCACTTAAAAATAATTATAAATTATTTTTTATTAATTAATGATAGTTAAAAATACTTAATATTATTTTTTTATTAACAATATATATTTAATGTTTATATTGTTGAAAATGCTAATTTTCTAGTAGTATTTTATTACTTATTTTTTCGTTCAACATGTACCAATACCAATGCACCAAATGGATATACAAACATGATATACCAAACATAATAGCGCAATTGAGAGTGAAAAATTGATGTGACTAAAGTTTGGGCATGAACTCGCAGGAAAAGGACTAGTGGAGATAACATGCGAGATGCTGCAACATCACGAAGGCAGCCAAGGCGAGCCACTAAATATTTGCAAGAACAAAACGATTACACTAAATCGAGTTCAAAAGAGGTACTCACTCTTATTATTTCATTGCAATGCACCATTCAAATCATGTTAACCTCACCTACTTTTCATAGCAAAATGCTAAATGTAAATAATATAGTACCCTTTTACTTATTTTTCACTCATTCAAATGTTTGACAATTTTAATGAATATGTTTGAAACTTGTTAGAATTCATGTTGGAAAAGTATAGAGAGAAACTATGTTAAATAAATCAGTATAGTAATATGAAAATATTCTTGATCATTCATATTGTCTCTGGTACAAAAGATCAATGTCTATTTATAGACAAACTAGAAATCAAATCATATTAATTCAATATCATTGTAAATCAATCAATGATACTATATAATCTTCTCCCAAATCAATGTACATCACATTATATCAATAATTGATATCATCATATCAATCACTTATATCATCATATCCTCTAATATTGTAACATATTTATTAAAGTTGTCAACATTTGAATGAGTGAAAAACATGTAAAAAAATACTGTGCTATGTACTAATAATACTCCCGTTTTATATGCTCATCATAGCTCGCTCTCTTTTGTTGGCAGAGCTTTTCACATAGAGATGATGGCAGAGGAAATCTCACGAAGGGAAGAGGAGGAATAGGAGGAGGTATGCACAAAGAGCATATAAAGCCTTCAATGGATACAATGTCAGAGATGTCGCAGATGGTGAACGTTGCTGATGATAACGGGTATAGCGTGCCGGTACAAGTCCAAGGATCTAGTGGATTTGATTGGGTCAAAAGGAGAAAACAAGATGCTTCGTCGACGCTATCAGATGGGTCCAGAAGTAAAATCAGTGCGTTGGATCCTAACTTTGCGAAAGGCACTTATGATTTGTCCAAACAAAGGGTAGCAAACAAAATTGGTCACCAAGACGAGACTACTCGTGTATCCATGGATTTTGATCCCGCCGAACTCATGAATCCTCAGGTAAACAAGTAACACAAAGCATCAAAGTTATCATTCTTAAATTCAAATCATAGTGTCACTTGCTTCCTGTTAATTTTCCATAAACCACTTTGATTTTGAACAATGGAATAGAGTCTAGGACTTTGTGTTAATAGAAATATAACTAAATCATAAATTATCACTAAAAATCAATAATTCTTCGCATACAATAGAAATACGTACAACAAATATTCAACATGTGCTATATATGGTATGAGATGTGTGTTATATGTACATGTGCTATACAAATAGCAAACATCATATATCATATATAGCACACGCACTTGTTGGACGTATTTTTGTTGTACGACAAATATTATTCCTAAAATTTACTCTAATAAAATAAATTCACACTACATAGATAGATATTATGTTTATTTTATGAATTTAACTTTAATACAGAGGTGTATAAAAGTTTTTTTACACATGTAATCAATTATGTACTACCATATCAGTTATTAAGTAATGTTACATGTAATTCAAAAAATTAGCTATCATCGATCACTATATGTAATAACTTAACTTTTTAAAACGATTAGTCAAACTTTTTAAAATATTAGATTAATATATAATATTAAAAGTTAGATTAATAATTTTAAAAAGTTTATTATTACATATAATGACTCGTAATATACTTGATTTTACGTTGTAAAAAAATATTTATTTATTTCAGTTATTTACTTAGAAATCATAGGAGTTGATAGTGAAAGTATCAAATTTTATTATGTTGTTTGGGTTATGTTCCATCTTGTTTAATTTAACAAAAATTTTACAGGGCCAAAGCGAACAAGGGTCACAATGGAATGAGAGCTCTGTGCGGCGCACAACTCGTAAATCAAGGTTTGGAAGAGGTAAACAATAATATATATTTTTAGTTCAGGGTAATGTTACAAATACAAAATGTTAATGAAACAAACTCTTTAGCCATATCAACATTCAACATTTTTCTACAATAATGTTATACATCCCTATCTAATGTGTGCAATAGATGTCATGAGATGTGTGCTATATGTAGTGTGCTATACAAATAACACACATCTCATAACATGTATAACACACATTAGATACTTGATGGACGTATTTCTGTTGTATAACAAGTATTATTGATTATGTATAAATAATCCAATGACCTTGGTTAGTGATGAAATTTGATTGGTTTTCGATGTATGCTCTAGGAGAAGCTTATCTTATTGCAGTCCATGATAGTTTGTGTTCAAATTTGTTTCAGAAGTAAATTACAAGTTATTAGACAATAGTTTTTCAATTTTTCATTTTCAGAATTTTATAAAAGAGATACTGAAAACTGAAAATAAGGGCAACTCAAAATCCGAAAAATATAATAAAATCAGAAAATGAAAACTGAAAAAAAGTTATTTCTTTTTTCTTTTAATCTTATACGGAATGTACCCTTAACAATTTAGCTTGTGTTGAGTACTTATAAACCAATGAATTTGTGATTTACAGAAAAATGAAGCAAGGATTGTAGGAGTGGGGAAAATCTTCACCTCTAGCATTCTGGCCAATGATGAATTCTGAACCATTTAAACTTTTGAGTTGGCCTCTTCGGGCACAACCCTCCTTTTGATCACAAGAGAGTTTACCTGTTCATACCCTTACTACCATCATAACCATTATTAACATTGATTTATTCATACATGTAAGATGCCATAATGAAAGATCTTATGATTAAAGAATGGTTTATTTAATTTTTTTAATGATGGGACTTCACTATTCTATTACTATTTTTTTTATACCAGTGCATGAGTAAAAAGGTAATCAAAAGGGAAAATGAAACATAGAGTAAACAATTGTTTTGGTTTTAAATATTTTCAATTTGAAATTAATTTCATCCTAACAAATTGATACTCTTAGTTTTGACACTAGTTTGGTCTTTTGTTTTTTAGTTTTGAAATCAATTTAGTCATTTCATCTAATTGAACATCCAATAAATTGATTAAGTTGCTATCAAATTAAAAATTGTTGAAGAATGGATTACTTTTTCTGACTGGATTTAACTCTCCTGATGTTGCATTTTTCTTTTATATCATCAATCCACAAGTAAAGGCATGTAATAGTATTAAGAAAAAGCAAAAAAGGAGACCAAGGAAAAATAAAATTTGATATTCTAGCATATTTTGTGTTGGACAATTTGGTGTTCACGTTATTTCAGCTTTTGATAAATACCAAAAAAGAAAATACAATTTTTTTTATTAAAATACAGATTTTTTATCATCGATATAATATAAAAATTCACTAATTATTGTCTCACACTTACGCTAAGCACCACAAAAATGAAGTAAAGAGTTTCCTTTTCATAAACTCATTCACTTTACTTCATGTTTAATAAGGTTTAACCCAACCTTTTTGTAAACACAATCTTGCATTAAGATAGTATGAGAGTGGCAAAATACTCGAGCTAAAAACACAATCTTGAACATTTTTATTTGGATATTAATCTTCTCTAATAATATCGGATAAGTCAATGATTTTCACTCACTAAAAGTATCAGGCTAGGCAAGTGTGTGAGAGAATTTAGGAAGAAGAGAAGTAGAAGATTGAGCTCAATGGAAGTTCTGAGTGTTAGGGAGAAAATACAGTTACGAGAACAACACTTCATGAACAACACATGTAGATAGTGCTCGGGAAACAATACCGATGAATAGTATTGATGAACAATGTTGATGAACAGTATTTTTAACAGTAACTATGAATAGTACCGTATAAGTGAATAGTACCTCGTATATAAAAGCAAAATCACACACAAATTTGTGGAGAATAACAAATAAAATAAAATATGCGTTTGACACTTTATATGAGACCTGTTAGACATTAACAACTAGGAATAATTTAGTTCAGATGTGAAAGATTAGAATGAAAGTACCAATATAATGAGTAAGAAAGTAGGGATAGAGAGAAATAAGAAAAGAAATCTCAATTAGGGTCAATAGAGAGAAGATAGATTTAGAGAGAGTTTCAATTAAGAGTCAAAAGGAGAAATGACATCACAATTATGATTATGCATGATTTGCACTTGTACAATCTACCTATTTATAGTAAAATACTACTATAACTAATGATACTATCCTAATTGGACCCATAAGTCTATTTTACTCATTACACAGAGCTGCAACCATAGAACATACTAAAATATTCTCGTGGTTAATTAAGAAAAATAGAACAAGTAAGAGAGAAAGAAACCACCAATATTTTAACATGTAAAACCCCCAAACAATAATGAGGTAAAAACCACATGTCAAACTCCAAAATGATCCACTATATTTAAAGCTAATTACAATATAGTGTATGCTAGTGAGACCTAAATAAGATACCAAACCCGTGCATATTGTACATAACATTCAAATTTACAATGACTAAGTTTTACAATAATTAAAATTTGGGGATTTATTCGGTACTCAATATTTTTGTTGGGTGCCGGTACTCAAGTGTGTGTTTAACCTATTAATATATATTAAAGTAAATATAATTTGGTACCAACGGATCATGGTGGTCGCGGTCAGCCTTCCTAGACGCATCTCATCCCCAATCACACTTCTTCTTCATCTCCCTCTCGCATAATGCACGCTCTCTCTAGCTACATGTTATGAATTGAGTTTTTTTTCTTAAATTGATAAAGTTAGAGAGTATCAATATAAATTAAATTCATTCTTGAAGATTACTAACCTAACATGTTATCAGTTATATAAATTTATAAAATTGAAGTATAAATCATGATATATTCATGTGTTGGGTATCGGTACCCTATATTTTCCTTGGTACCGAATCAAAATCTTTAAAATTTTAAACTATATACACACTTTTACTAATGATAATAATTATTATTAAAATTATAATATATATTATAAAATAATAATTTTTATGAACTTTTTAGCTTTGGGATCGTCCCACTATAGCAGCATCGGTCCAAAAATTTCTTGCATCTTTCAATGGAGCGACGTCCCAAGTGTGCAGGAGATAGGGAATGAAAAACAGGGCGTTGGAAATGCTCAAATAATAACACATAAAAAAAAAGAGAATATGGCTACAATTAAATTCTTCTTTTAATTACTCAGATATAAAAAATAGAGTGATGCTAAATGAACAATATAAAATCAGTCTAACCAGCCAATAAATGAGATTTTGGGCCATAATTACTAAGCCCATTACAATCTCAATGATTATTTGGGTCAAAATCAAAATCAAAATAGGTCCATTGACTGTATAGGCTGATTTTTCATTGTCCACTTAACATTATTGTAAAAAATATTGTAGTCGGTAAAACTCCAAGTACAGCAAAAAGTTATCCGATAGTCTTACTAGACTCAAACTACTTCGGTTAATCTAGCCCTCATTTGATCGTGTACATGTATTTTGCATCAACAAGAATCAAACCAAACCAAAAAGACAAAAACTTGACATATTTAATTAACATCACCAAACATTAATCACATTAGAGTTGCTAGCGTGTAGTACCTCCATTCCAAAATAACAGTCGTTTTGACTTTTTTGGTAATGTAATTAGTTTTCCAGAATCAAAAAGGCCAAAATGCCTATTATTTTAGAATGAAGGAAGTAATTCACGTAGACATGTAGTAGTCTCTAAAATGTACAAGCCTAACCATCAGCTTCTAAACTTTTCAACCACACTGATGCTGCATCTTCCTCCTTCCTATAGTTTTACACAAATCAAAATAACTAAATTATCTTACAAGCACATACATCCATGTATAAACAACTTCAATGCTGACTTTTCCCACTGCCAGGGAAGTAAAGTTAGGTACTAGCTAGCTAGGTACCTAAAAAAAAATTCTAACCTCTCTTGTTGAAAACTATATCAGCATTCACCATCAAGGTTCATCATTAATCTTGGTATTTGATCATTCTCACTAAAATCAATCTTGTTTAATCTCATGCAGCATAGTACTTGCTCTGGAAGCTCTTCTTGTTTCTGTGCCTGAAATAAAAAAGATTCAAAAAGATTGTTACTCTAAGTTTAAGACTAAAAACATGCTAGAGAGTTGTGTATTTTTCAATTTAAAGCTTGCTAAATCACATTTTGGTACTTCATTATAATATACTTTGATGGCAATGAATGCCAAATGCTATAGCATATAGTGTCAATGTGGGGAAGCATAATATCGTACCTGAATGGTTAGTCCTAGATCAAGAACCCCATCTTTCAAACGGTGTCGAAATGCGTCGAGTCCTTTTCTTGATATGTAGCTAAACCGATGAACATCCAGGTCAATCTCAAAGTAGTTAGGACCCTATTAGAGACAGAATAAACAATTAGGAATTAAGAATCAATCCTACGTTACCGGTAACAATGAGGCAAAAAGCTTAAATGTTACTAGTAAAGTAGTGCATATTTATCAAGGATCAAGGAACAGATGGAATAAAACATGCTTCAACAACAACAACAACAAGCCTTATCCCACTAAGTGAAGTCAGCTACAAGGATGAAACAATGCTATGCGCTCGATCGGCTACATGCTTGAACAAAAGTGTATATAATTATTTTTGTTTACATCCCTCATAGCTCATCTCTGAAAAGATCTACAAACTAATAGAACATCACAGCTCCCTAGTCATTCACAGACCTCACAATTCATTATATCCTCCTTAATGTTCATTCATTAAAATGAATCCTAACATCAAAGTGATTTTACTTATGTATAGATGAGATATACCTTGTAAAAGTTGTGCTGAGGGCGTGAGAGGACGGGTTTTTCATTATAGGCGTTTACGAGCTTCTTTTCAGTAGAACTCAAGCGCATATCGTCAGGATTGACAAGTCCTACCATGATCTTTAATCTTTCTCTGAAAGGAACAATAGATTCTTTTGCGAATCCTTTGACCTTTTCCATATCATCCTCAACAAGTCTCTGTTTCAAATGCAGGAAGCACGGACAATGTAAATACTTATACAGACTCTAATGTAGTTGATGATCTATTCTTTGTAAATTAAAACGCATATCACTCTAAATGAGGAATGTGGCACATAGAGAAACTATTACTGATGCATCAAAAAAACTTATAAACATAAAATGTAGAACAAACTGTCACAATGCTTCAAACTTGGTTAAAACAATAGCCTGAGGCCTTAAAGAGGTTGACTCATATCATATCTACAACCATTGAATACACATTTTGGGCATGCATTAAAGAAAGGGAAAATTTTAAGTAAAAAATTTTAGGTGAGCATTGCTGGAAATATAGAGTACAATAAATGAAAATTAATAGTAATGGGAAATGGGTTTTACAACATACAATTTGCTTATTCAAAATCAATTAATTTCCATGAATTTACCAAACTCATAAAGAATAAAAGTTTGCAATATTAGTAGGCTACTGTAATACCTTTATGCTTTCCTGAAACTGAGAAGAGATGTGTTCATCAAGATTCTCATAAACCTTGAAATACAGCACAAGGCTCATCCCTTCTCCATCACTGTCACCATTAAACATTGCAGCTTGATACGTAGGCAACTGCGATAATGCACATGGATAAGAAGAAGCCAATTTCATAGTAACTGATAGATAAGGATATAGATTTGGAAACCTGTATGGCTGTACTGACAGAAACTTCATTGAATAATGAAGAACAGAATTACCTGGATATTTACTATAAGAAGTTGGGGAATTTTGCTGTTGGATTTAACATTTGGAAGCTCAAGGTGTTGGGCAATGTGGTGTATCTTTTTTGGACAGACAAATAGGTCAACACCAATTGGAATGTATGGACTATAATTCGGTGCAGGGAACTTGCGCTTGTCTCTGGAAAGCAAATTACACAGTTATTTTCTCATAATCTCATTGAAAGCATAAATCTCAAACTAGTATGATGCAAATATCCAGATTAATTTTTTATACACTGTCAGTGCAAAAATTTAAAGACTTTTGAGGTAATAATTTCGGGAGTCAAATAGTTTTACTGATGCGGCGATGGATTATTAGATGTCTGAGTAAAAATCTTATACGCACCAAAATTTAATCAATATCATATATCCTATAAGGCAAGATAACAACATACTTGAAATAGTTTTCGCCACGGAGCTTAAACGTTGAGGGTGGGATTTCAGACCAGCACCCTGAAGAAGGCTTTTCTCCTTTCTGACATGGTATTATATGTCCTGCTATGGGGCGACATAGATATCTTTTTGATTGACCTAACATACAGATATAAGGTTAAGGAGCATAATCAATATGTTAAGTTTATGCTGCATACAATCTGCCGTGTCGATTTGTTCTCATGCAATGAAAATTGAATTTCTTTATCACTTACAATGTTCAGTGGTTTCTTCTACATCACAGGATCTCCTCTTGAAAGAAAGCCTGAAAAGTGATGGCTGCTTTCTATAAGACTGGGAGCCCCTACTTGTCCCATTTGATGATTTATCATTGAAACTAACAGACGGCATCAACCGAGCAAGGCCAGATTTCGGTGTACTCTCTTTATCGTCCAAAGTGTGCTTATGATCTTTCATACCTTTGAAGCTTCCATAACTTTTGCCTAACCGGGAAAGTCTACCTTGTGTGCTCATAGAGGCAAGTGCATTTTCATACTGCAGCATTTGGCCACTCGACATGTTTCCAGTTGTGTTGCCAACCATTGGAAAACTGTCTGCAGCATATAAACCACCAACAACAGGAAAGAAAGAAACAATAATCAGAAAATGAGGTAAAAATAAGATGAAAAAAAATTAAACTAACATTCATTAGTAGACATTTCAGTAAAGCAAGGTTACAATTAATTCTATATATGTTGGAAATGAGGGTCTAATATTTCATTACCTCCATGTATACTATTGAATTCATCATCAGATTCAGATTCAAGTATACTAACAGAGTCGAAAAAAGCTTCCTCTTGGCACATTGCTTCTGCAAGCATTAAAATGACAATGTCATCTTTAAGTTTCAGGTCATTAAACTAAATGATGTGAAACTTGGTTACCAAACAAATAGGGACACAAGAGCATACGATTTGTATCACATTGACTGTGGTGCCATTCAAGCTGTCTAACATGGATCGTTGAATTGGAAACTTCGGAACGTCTGCAAGTAGTAGTTGAACCGTTTTCATATTCCATATGAACAACTTCAGTAACAGAGTAATCTGTTACACGGCCCCCTGCATCGCTAATCCTCTTCTTGCTACCTTCAAGGACCGAATTTGAGATCCTTCGGCGATGGCGTCTTACTATCCGTCTATGGAACTTCCTCGGCTTTTTAATGGTTTTAGAAGGAACTGACACACAAGCCCCCATAATTCTATGTAATTAGCAACACTTGCAAATCTTCCAAATTGTCTTCCCCGGAGAAGTGAATCTGTCAAAGATTCTGCACACTGCAACACAAAGCATAGAAAAATTAAACCAAAGAGATGTCGACAACCGAAATGAAGCATGTGATCATGCAGTGATTATGACATCTCCAGAGATTAATTGCACTACGAAGAGTGAACTATCCATTGCCACATTTCAGCAATAAACATTTATGAACTACAATTTTCAGGATCATACCACAATCACATGACAAACTCCAAAAAAAGGAATGAAGATTGATGAGGTGCTAATATATAGATTTTATAAGAACTTTAAACATGACTTCAAAACAGATTAACCAGAACTAGAAAAGGCACTAGTTACTTCTACATATCCAATTCACAGCACTGATACTTTTACATATCCAAATCCACCTCTTGAGAATATGAGGGTGAAAACACTGGGACATTCTCTAAAAAAAGGCTTTTTTTTTTAATTTTCAAAAAGAAAGAAAAGAAAAATTGTATCAGAAATGTCCTGTACAAGTAATACTCAAATGGTATCAAGGTAACAGCTTTGGAATTTGAAAAGATTGATAAATAACTTCAAAAATGAATTGTAGTTATAAATTATGGACCTACAACTTCTTCTCAAACGTGAACAGAACTGAGAATTTTCTCATAGGTAATGAAATGCAAACTTCAAACATCTCAGTAGTGAAAGTTTCTTGTACCTTAGGACCCACCAGAGAAGGATTGAAAAGAATGGATTGTAGGCCAACACTTGCAAGAGAAAGACTTCATAGACCAATAAAAATTTTCACAAGCAGAATATTTTATAAATACATATCTACAAAATTCCCACAGGGGCATGTGAGAAAGGTTCAGATTTGAGGTTCAGTTTTCAAGGAAGCTCATAACTTTTGAGGATGAGATACTAAAAAGTGAAACCAAAATTAAAAGAATAAAAAACAAAAGGAAAGGGTCCATGGAAAGTGACACTATGATAGAAACTTGTAGCTGATTGGTGTAATGAAAATGAGTCCAAGTGAAATGGATGTGCACATAGAATCCAAAAGTGTACCAAGAAAAAAATAAAGCTCAAAGAAAGAATACAGCTGGCAGTTACACATTAATTCATCAGAAATATTCAATGTTAAAATTAAGGAATCAAAGCATAAAAAGGAATGATAATAATAATATAAAGCATAAAGGTAAAATACTATGTGAAAAGAATTAAGATAAATCTCATATCAGAAACACAAAATAATGGCCCAGATATGCAGAGTCCAGAGACAACAAAAAAAGGACAAGACAAATTGCATTGAAAATTCTCAGACATCATGATTGACTCTACGACACACACATACAAACAACAAAATATTAGGCACACAAGAAATATGATACAAAAGAAGCTTTTGTTTTTGTTATTGGAAAGACAAATACCAAATACCAAATACCAAATGCCAAAATGCAATTAAGACTCAGAGACAGATCAAAATTTTGTAATCACAACCCAGAAAGCTTATATCGCCTCACATGCACATGCACATGAAAAGACCCCAAAATTTTCAAAATAACCAAAAGCAGGGTTCAGATTCATGCATTATTACCTTTTGGTTGCAAAAACAGATGAAGAACTTTGTGCGATTATGGCCTCACCCCTTGTGCCAAAAAAGGGACAAATAAACTATGAAGAAAGCAAAGAGGCATAAGAAGAATCAGAAACATTATTGAAGTTTAATTTGTGTTAGAAGGTGATAGGTTTCAATCCAAAAACAGCTGTGTTGGATCCGGATGTTGCAAAAACCCAGCACCTTCTATGATTTTGTGCTATTGCAGCAATAATTGTTCAGCTTCCATATTAAATAAGTATAATAATAAACCCCAATGAAAGCCTAATTAAGATAATGGATGATTAATGATGAGAGAAGGAACATGGAAAATGGGTTTTTTTCAAAAAAAAAAAAAGGGTTGGTCTGGTGTAATGTAATCTAGTAATAATGTATATGTGAATGAATATGATAGTGGTAAATGATAATGATGATGATTTTGGCTATATATATATACATATATATATAAAAATTTACAGAAAGATGAAAAGTTAAGTTGAAGAAGAGGGTGGTGCTGTTTGTTTGTTTGAGATTGTTCGGATATATTTAGCTCTATACTAAACTAATTTGGAAGCCTCTGAATCTGCCTTTTCTTTAATTACGTACATTTATATATCTATTAATTAATTATGCATAAGCTCATCTATTTTGTTATGATATATGAATCTCGTGGCAACCATGTTTGTTCAACATTTTGTTTGAAGTTTAAGTTTGTTAAGTAATCGTGGAGAGTAAAAATTTTTTAGAGTAGTGCTGTATATACATAAAAAAATTAGTTATTGTCGATTAATAAATTAGTTTAATATATAATATTATAAATTAAATTAATAATTTTAAAAAATTAAATTATTATAAGTGTAACTAATTTTATGATTATACAAAAAATATTTCTTAAATTTTTAATTGGTATACTATTGGATTCAACTTAAAATTAGTTAGGGTATAACGGTACTTTTAAATATTTATTTTATACATATCATAAAAAGAAAAATATATAACCAACTTGGGTTGGTCAATTGGTTAGCTCACTTATCCGTTTAAGCAAGGGTCGGAAGTTCGATCGCTCAGATCCACGACGGATTAGTCCTTGATTTTCTGGACTGAGGATACTATAGGAAAAATATATGAATAAGAGTATGTTAAATTTATTATTTAAATTTTTGAAATCATTAAATCTTGGATGATAATTTTATTATTTATATTTCACCTAATAAGATAATGTATATATGAATGTTGTCAATAAACAATCCGTTATTAATAATCATTCACATCAATTTGATAATAGACTGTCATCAATTATTATATATTGAATTATTGATGTAATAGTGAACTAGAAATATTATTTGCATAACATAAATATTTACAATGTAATTGCACGTATATTATAGAGCAGGACTTATAGTGAGTTTTTTGCATATCTTATGTGAATAATAAATATTAAAATTATTAAGATTATACACGAATTTTGTTTTATATTGTAAAAAAATTAACAAAATTGTACATATTGAAACAAACACATACACATAAAAATTGTTGAAATTGTATATAAAAGTTGTCAAGATTACATATAAATTTTATTCTATATCACATATAAAATTTAACAAGAATATTTTATAAGAAAAACAAACACATTTTATAACTGTAAATAATTTTAATAGCATATACCAATATTTGTGCGTAATACCAGAAAAATGCATGCAATTTAGATACAATAATGCTAAGTGAACCATGAAAAACCAGCCCATACAGCCAATGTGCCTATTTTGGCTTTGGTTTTGACCCAAATAATCATTGAGATTGTAATGGACTGAGTAATTATGGCTCAAAATCTCATTTATTGGCTGGTTAGATTAGTTTTGTATTGTTCATTTAACATCACCCTTTAATAATATCTGCGTACAATATTAGTTATATTGTGTGAGTAGTCTATATATAGTGGACTCCTTTTCTACGTTATATATATAATATAAATATTTTTGTTTTATATGTAGTTTTATCAATTAGTGAATCACATATGTGATGATTGACCCAAGAATTCGTTTTCTTGGTAGAAATTAACCAAAGAGTTTAATTTATATACTTGCACTACCTATAAAATTCAATTATTTAACCATATACTCAATCATATATATTATACCAATGAGTATAGAGTTAAGTTAATGGTTAAATAATTTAATTTTATTTAGGAAACAACATTAATATAACTAGTTTATAGTTGGAGGTAAAGTAGTGAAGTTGCAACTTGATTAGACTTCAAATGCTAAAAGCAAGCCAAGTCAAAAGTATAAATATATATATAAGAAAGATGTTTAAGAGTTTATAAGCACATCACGAGGCAAAACACATGAGAACCAATTATACAACTCGTTTTATTGGATAATTACGAGGACAAATGTATATATTATAGAATAGCGATCTGTTTTCACATGCAAATCCAGAGAATTTCTCAATAGTCCACACGTGCACCCACATACAGGCAATATAATTTTACTATTATTCTTAATTTGTAGTGCCCAATAAAATTCATAAATATAAATAACCCCTATATTGTTATAAAAAAGGTACAAAGTGTCACGACTCGAACTCAAAGATGTGACCGGCAAACGGGTTAAACAAATCTATTTAACTCGGTAAGCCTAAGATCATATAATTTCATCTATCACATATATAATTCAAATATCTCTATTCTCGAAAACTCGTCAAAACCTCCCATAAAACATTGATGAGTTAAACATTAAATTAGTCCTTCACTTTGCATGCGTGAATCAAATTAGTCCTCCACTTTAATTTTTGTTCAAAATAGTCCTCTACTTTGCAATATGTGAATCAAGTTAGTCCTTTTGACATTCTTTTTTATAACTCCATTAGCTTCGGCTAATATGGACTGTTTAATATCAACATGACAAGTGACATGTAACCCTATAAATACATATAACTCATATTATTAGTCCTCCGTTTTACTTGTTTTGAATTAAAATAATCATCCACTCTTATTTAAAGAGAACTATTTTGATTCAAAACAAGTAAATTGGAGGACTTATAGGAGTTATGAATTTCTATGATTACATGTTACTTGCACAGTTAGCAATAAACAGTCTATTTCAGCATAAATTAATAGTTATAACATAAAAAATAAATGGAGGACTAACTTGATTCACATATTGCAAAGTGGAGGACTATTTTGAGCAAAAATTAAAGTGGAGGACTGATTTGAGTCATGCATACAAAGTCGAGGACTAATTTGATGTTTAACTCAACTTTGATTTACAATATATTTAAATATAATATTCAATCTAATAACAATTTGCATATAATCAGAATTAATATTATTTTGGCACAATTAGTGTTATGGCCACATATATATTTCCAAGAACTTACGACCTATGTCCTCTAGCTACAAAATATTGAAGTTTACAATATAAAAGTCTTCATCAACCATTGAGGCATACCGAAAAGATAATCCTAGGTAGGCAGCAAGTCCCACTAACCTGCAAAATCTGAAAAGAGTGAGGATGAGTCACATACTTAGTGAGGGCAAATGTACAGTGAACATGAAAGATAAATCAATAAAGCACGAGTTTTGAACCAAAAGAAAGTAATTTAATAATCATTTACATTATCTAATTAACGCGTAAATACATATTTTCAAATTATTATATTTGCTCAATACATAAAAATAATCATTTCAGAATATTTCAACTTTAAATGAAAACACATATGTAAATATTGTGTTTTGTCTAAATATTTTATGATTATGATTAAAAATAGAACAGTAGAAAAAATACAAAATTGAACAAAATATAATCAGAATCGTAATTAGATTAAATATAGTCTGAAACAAACCAAATAATAAAACATAATCAAATCCAAATCAGATAAAATATAATCACACCAAAATAAAAATCAAATCAAATATAATCAATCAAAAAATTCATCGCATTAATTCCAGATATAACTTAGATAGCTATAAAATTATACACCAAGAACGGAGAAAAAAAGGAATTGTTTCTCCTTTAAAATAAAAAATAATGACTATATAATTATTAGAAATAAAAATATTTTTTACAATATAATGAATTTATTATAATAAAATATTAACTAAATTAAATATTATTTAAAATATTTAAATTTATTTTAAAATTATTATTATAAGTTCACCAATATATATTCATTTATTTTAAAATTATTATTTCATGTTTCAAGCAAAACATATTATAAAGGTCTCGAGTTCGAGCCTTGTGGATGGAAAAAATCCTTGCTTGGAGTCTCACCTGTCATTCCTAGGTACGCGACACAGGACGACGGATTAGTCGGGGCGAAGCTCCGGACACCGTGGGCAACAAAAAAAAAAGAATAAAAATTATATAAGAGGAAAGAAGTAAGAGTTGTAAAAGTTTTCTTCCATTTCACTCTAATTTTGGAGAGAATTTTTTTATATGGATTTACACTTCCCTCTCATTTCTCTTCATTTTCTCTTATATACTTCTCTTCATTCAAACTAGAGAAATTCTTCAACTTCCTTCCTACTTATTTCTCCCTCCTAACTTCCACCTCACTTCTTCTCAAACAAACATACCCAAGGTGAAGTGATGAGTTAGCCATCTCTTATATATAATAATGTTTGTTTTACAACATAAATACATCCAACTACTATCCAATGTGTTATAGAGTTTGACTACCCGTACATCAGTATACCCATCTTTCGTATATCCATCGTATAAAAAACTGACGTGACACGGAATCCGATGCACGCGTACTGTTCATGCGGAAATATTTTCGCATATTTGGCGTGTGAATTTTTGTATTTTTGGTGTATGCAATTGTATAAGTTTGGTGTGTGTATTTGTGTATGTTCGGTGTGTGAATTTCTGTATATATGGTGTGTGCATTTTTGTATGTTTTGTATGTGCCAGGGGTATTTTTGATGTGTGCATTTTATCATATTTAGTGAGTGCATTTTCTGTATGTTTGATGTGTGCAATTGGGTCATTCAAGTAAAAAAATTTTAAATTATTGTTTTTTATTCTAATTCACAAGTTTTTTTAAATATAATCCATTATTTTTTCTTTTCTTTTTTTCTATTTAACTAGATTTATCACCCTTCTACGCACAGTTTGCTCATATTACTTTTATAATTTTATACAATAATAATTAATGTTTAAGTTTATTTTATTAATTTTTTTAACTCAAATAGTTATACATTAATTTAAAAATTTGATTATGATAACATTATATATTATAAAAAACTTGTACAACATATAATAAAATTATCATAATAACAATACACATCCATTATATAATCATGACATAATATATAACAATATTTGCAAATCTTTGATTATATATATAAGATGTATATCTAAAACACTTAATCAACTTATAATTATGATAAGGTTCTCATAATTAGATAAACAATGATACTAAAATAATTGGAAAATTTAGTGCATAAAAAATAATTTTAAATATGTGATGTTTAGATTCGAAAATAATATCTTTATACATGCAAATCAATGGTAAAGTCAGTTCTATTTTGTTATTGTCATTTAACCTTTGGAGCAAATAAAAGTTCAAAACACAAGAAAGAAAAAGCTAACATCAACTATTAATAATTCCCATCTTGGTATATTTAAGAGGAAGACATTTAAGAATAAAAAAAAGAAGATTCCAATAATTAGTTTTGCCCTATTGGCTAAATAGATAAAATATTTTATATAAATTACTTTGGTAGAAGAACTTCATTTAAAAAATAGAACTACAAAGTCCCCCACACAATTACAATTAATAGATATTAGTGAAATATTAGCTCTTTGCGATATTAATTACTTCAAAATTAATTATTAATATATTTTTTCTTTGTGATATTAAATATTTTAAAATTAAAAAAAATGATTTGGAATGTTAATCATTAGTTATCTCTTTGATTAAAATATTATAGTTTTATACACACCAAATGTAAATAAATGAACACACCAAAACATACAGAATGCGCACACCAAAACATACAGAATGCACACATCAAACATTCATAATTGTACACACTAAAACATATAGAAATGCACACACAAAAAAATCCAGAAGTGCATAGTGAACCGTATTTTCATATTAAAAGTACCCAAATTGATTTTTGTGTCATGTAAACCTTTTATATGATGGATATACAAAGGATGTGTACAATTGATGTACATGAAACTTTTTTGTGTGTTATATATCATACGTAATGCATGTTATACGTATAACAAGTTAGCAAAAAAGAAATGAAAAAATCTTGAATAGGTGAGACTTATTATTATCATGTTTTATTTTTTTTGGTTGGAAGACTAATTATGTTTGATCCATTAGGCCAAGCCCCAATTTGAAAGTGTTTGGTTTGGGGAGCACATCCGATCCAGTGCTTACAGTCACAGAATTGCATTGAGGAGGGAGGGACTAGGGAGCAATCAATGGCAACAACGTCGTTAATGGGTAGCTCAAGATCAAGATCGAGAGCAAGAGGAGGCAGCAGCAGCAGCAGCAGCATCCAGTTCCGATTTTCACGGCGGAAGGTTGTCAGAACGCTGATAGTGTTGTCCCTTTGCTTGATCGGCATTCTGCCTCCGATATTCTTCCATCTGCGCATGAGACGCTCCGATCGGATCAAGTGCGGTTGGCTTCCCAATCCCCCTCTCGTGTGCGCCCACGGCGGCGACTCCTACACCGCTTCCCCCAACACCGTATGCTCTGCTCTCCTTTGCGTTTATCTTCACTTTCATTCAATTTCAATTCATTCCTTTCTTTCTCTCTTTCTTCTAACTCACAGATGGCTGCATATCGCTCTGCTATTCACTCGCAAGTAGACTGCATCGAGATTGACGTCTCTCGTTCCTCTGATGGTGTTTTGTTTGCTCTCCATGACAGGTTCGTCACTTTCTCTTCTGATAATAATAGTAATAATTTCGTATCTCTGATTTTAGTGTTAGGAAGGAGACATTAAGTCTGATCTGTCTTTGAGATTAATTCTCACATGATGCAGTCAGGGATTTGCATCGCCTATCTGGGAACACTTCTTCTAAAGTTGGTCACTTTACATCTGCACAGGTCACTCATTGAGGAAACTTGCATATTTTCTTTTCTTTTGTCTTTGAGCTGTTGCTAACAATGTTTCTAGGGTTATTAAAATAGACAAACACACTCAAATTCATCGCTGTGAAAATTATTATTGGCCAAAGTAGTTGCTCTAGGCTCTAGAAACGGAAATTCAAGTTACATACCTACCAATTAAAGATGTTGGACAAATTAGTCCTTCCATAAGAGGATCAATTTGACCATTTCATGAATCTGGAGAGACTAATCTCTCTCATTTTTTGTCTTGGACCAATTTGTCTAGCATTTTAATTTAGAAGAGATGTAATTTGAATTTTCATTTGTAGAAGGACTACTTTGATTGATAATAATTTTTACACTAATGAATTCGAATGTTTTGTGACAAGATAACATCAACTAAGATTTTCTTTAGTCTATTTATTTGTAGATAAAAGACCTTAGTGCTTCACTTCAGTCTGTTGACAAGTTCAATGATCAAAGTATACCTACCATTCAAGATGCTCTTAATGTATGGTTCCATCTGTTTGGCACTCTTTTGCTTTGTTTTATTCCTTTGATTATATAAATTGTTTTGCTATCTTCTTTCGTGTTTTTACTTGCATTTCATATCTTTTGACCCTTGATCACTGTGTATTTCTTAGGTGACTGCAAATTCAGTGAGACAGATAATTCTAGACATTAAAGTTGGACCCCCATTTTATGAGAAAGGCCTTGCCAGAGATATTCTTTCTATTGTAAGTGTAGCACTCATGTCCATCTTTAGGATATTCTCATTTGCATTTGTGTTCCAAGTGCTCAATACCTATAGGCTATAGCTATAGCTATAACTATACATATACATTTCAGGTGGAGGAGACAGAGTGCCAAAATTGTCTCATATGGTGTAAAAGTGACAATTTAGTTAGGGATGTGATTAAACTCTCATCAGAAATCACGGTAAGAAGTTGTTTAATTAGCCTTATTTGCAAAGCTCTGCTTTCTTGCCTTTGAACCTAGAAAGTTATACAGTGGAAATGTTCTGTTGCTACCTCTTGTTCTGGCTTTTCTTTTATACAGATTTTGGCCGCAAATCAATAACCTATATTATCATTCCAGCTAAGAAATTGGTAATTGTGCACACCTGCAAATTCACAATGTTATATAATACACCTACTTAGAAGGTTCAATCAAAGATAACAAAAGAATGCTTCTTAGAGGAGGTGTACAACAGTAGAAGTAGTGTTTAATTTATATGCTTTATTACAAAGCTATTAGCTGGACTAAAAAAGACTATAAAACGGTAATAGTATAGGTACAACATAAAATCATCCAACTTGTAATTATATGCTGATGAGATCCATTAACAAACAAATCCTACAATTATGTTTAATAAGTTGGATGTTAGTTGGATCAATTTTAGTTGTACGATAAACATTTCCCACTATAAAAGGGGTTATCAATGAGGATTTAAGAGTTAATGGTCTAAATTCTAAAGCCTAATATAATTCACGATAGAGCGCAATGATGTTGTTTGGTTCATGTAGCCGATCCCAAATAGTGAGATAAGACTTGTTGTTGTTATTACAAAGCTATTAGCTGGACCGGAATGGTATTTTACAAGTGTTCTGTATGTTGTTTTTGTCCTCCATTATTGGACCATATAGATAGATTAGTGAATGGTGGTGCAGGTCGGCTACATTGTTATGAAGGAACCTTCTACCGGGGCTAGAACAAATTTGTTGAGGATGAAAGGGGCTGAGGTTGTTGGTGTCTTCCACCAATTGATTGATGAAAAGCTCATGAGAGTTTTGCACAGGTGTGCTTTTCTATTGAACCATTGTAGCTGCTAGTAGCATTATAGATGTGTGCAAGTATGTTTGTATTGATGTTGATGCAATAATATTGCAAAAAAATCCATGCAAAACCAAAATGGATCCACCAATATTTATATGTAGGGATCACAACAATGTTCTAAATGTATCAATTTAATATACAATGATGTTTACGAAAAACACATATTACACTCCCTGTAAAGCACATTTCTTGTTTAATAAAGAGCACATACAAACATAAATAATTAACACCCATTGTTATTCATGAAAAACACACATCAACTTATGAAAATTATACACAAATCATATAAATATACGGTGGATGACTTGGTGAATGTATTTTGGTTGTAGATGTAAATTTGCTCATAACATTGTATGTTGTTGTGATTAACAGAAGGAACAAAAAGGTGTATGCGTGGACTGTTGATGATGTGGAATCGATGCAGAGGATGTTGTTTGAGCATGTTGATGCTATTATTACGGGCAACCCAACTTTACTTCAACGCCTAATGCAAGATATCAGAACGCAATGTCTGGAAGAAGGCTATTCATTACCACACTGAATTGAATAGAATAGAATAGAATAGAATAGAATAGCATAAACATTAACCTTCCTTTTGCTTCAAAGATACCTTGTTTATGTTTTGGTAATCATTCCTATGAGTAATTAGTTAATTACTTCCATTCATTTCATAGGGGCCGGGGCTTAGTTAGACCCTTGCCATGATGATATTTACCTATGTAAAAATTATTTGTTTAAAATATTATAGGCCACGTCTTAAAGAGATAAAATTGAATTGCATTTCACAAAAAAAAAAAAAAAAAAAGAATTGAATTCCACTTAAAGTGCTTGAAATGTTTTAATAAAATATATTTTATTTCATTTCTCTATAGAATTGGAATTCAATATCACTGATCGAAGAAAGGAAAGAGCAGTTTATAATTGTTGAGATTCATTTGTCTAACATGTTATCCATGCCACTATTTATAAAGGCAGGGGAGATATCCATTATAACTATGAGACTATGACAAATGTATCTATATTTTTAATAAACTAATCATTAAGGACATGAAAATTTAATTTTTAACAAATATAGTTAGATTAAAATTATATATATGACCTATAATTAACTCTAATTTTATCTATAAAAAATATTCTGAACAAAATAACTTTCATCAATAATTTTCACACATGCGTTTCATCAAATTTACTTAAGGATGCTTAAGGATGTTTGATTTACTAAGTTCAAATAACAAAAAGTAATCCATTTTATACTTCTCAACACTAGCCATTTTGTTCCTTTATTGCATAAAGAAAAATAATCTCATATTTTAAAATATATTTCTAATTATACAGTATACAAACACAAAAGGAGAATAAAAAACGGTAAAATTCAAAATTAGTGTAAAATCAAATATATTATCAATAATTTTATGTTGTATAAAAAAATTTCTAATTTCATATTTTAAAGAATATAAACTTAAAAAAGCAGATATAAAATTCAAAGTCAGTGTAAAATCAAAGTATATTATCAATCATTTTTATGTTGCCTCAAAAAATAAAAAGTTATATAATCTCATATTTTAAATTATATAGCCTTTAATTTTATATTGTATCAATAAAAAATATTTAGTATCATATTTCAAATATGTAGTATATAATTTTATATTGTATAAAAAATATGTAATCTCATATTTTTAAAGTAAATAGTCTTGAATTTATACTCTTTAAAAAAATAATGTAACCTCATATTTAAAAGTATATGTTATTAGTTTTACATTATATACAAAAAATATTGTATAATCTAGTATTTTAAAGTATATATATAGTATTTGATTTTATATTTCATAAAAATTGTAATATTATATTTTAAAATATATCATCTTTTGTTTTATACTCTATAAAAAAATCGTGTAATGTCATATTTTATAATATATGATCTTTAGTTTCATATTGTGAAATAAATTGTGTAATCTAATAGTGTAAAGTATATCATTATTGTTTTTATAATATATAGAAAAAATCATGTAATCCGGTGACTATATAGTACTCTAACAATAAAGAATTACCTAATCTTATATTTCAAAATTGTTCACACCTCGGATTGTGGCCCAATCCGGCGGCCCAATTCAAGACTTCCGTAAGGAGCCCAAAGAAGGCCCAAGGTCGGACCTCGGACCCCGCGATGGGCGAGTCCAGATCGAGGCCCATTAAACCCTCAAGGCCCAATAACCATCGGAGGCCCAAAGGACTTGGATCCGGAGCAGGACCCGGGAACCGGCCCGAGACCCGACCCAAGGTCGGATAAGATTGAGCCCCCGATTAGGGCGGCGATCGGAAGCGAGCGGATAACGACGCCGAGAAATCCGGAGCCACGATCGACACAACGCGGGACGCCTCAACGCGCCACAGAAAGCGGGAAGGCCGTTACCCCGAGTCGTGCGGCGTGAGCGGCGCGGAAATGGCTCCAAACCCCCTCTATAAATAGGGTGTCCCATCATAGTATCAGGTACGCTTTCAGTTGAGTTCTCACGCTTAAACTGATACTGACTTAAGCTTCGGAGTCCTTTCAGGGAAAAACCCCCCAAGCGCCTTGGAGAGTTGCTGCGCGAGGAGTCAGATTCCGGCGACAGTTCACACCTCGGTCAAAGGTACGGAACATTGGCGCCGTTGCCGGGGACCGAACCCGGGTCACCCGCGTGACAGGCGGGAATACTCACCACTATACTACTGAGAGACTTAGAAAGTCATTCAATCAATAAGAAGTTCCTAGAGCAATATGCTGGGGGCAACCAATCAACCATCAAGGGGTCGGGGAGATAAGTATCAAACCACCCCATTTTGGTACAAATTTAAGGAGATCATTTTCAAGCACTGGGTAATCCTGGCCTCTCCTAAAGGGACACCATAATTTGAAAGGTTCAACCTCGAGGCGTCAGGGAAAAAGACGTGCTAACTAAAAATTAAGTCCTAAAATGCTCATAAGGGAAGTTGATAGAATCCATCTTGTGAGTAGATGGGCGAAGTATTGTAATGCCCCAAGTCCGACTCAATGGTCAGAGCTAAGGGAGGCAACCCCATATCCATAGACTAAAAGGTCACAACTATTCAAAAGTCCTAAAGTCTACGCATGGAGTCGGGGGCATAACACGAAAAAGTTGAGTTCTGAACAAAACCACTTCGCCTGGGAAAAAGGGATAAACGAGGTCGGTTAATTGGCATAAAGCTATGTTCTGAACTCGAACCTCGATTGGGTGAGCCCAGAAGGGAACCTGAATATACACTTCTTTTTTCGGGACCGATCTCCGATTTTAAAGGAGGGAGCGGGACCCGACAACTTAAACATGAGGCAAAGGAAAACATCTCTCTCTAGGGATGATTATCCCACACCATAAGTCAACATTGGACCATTTAAGTCTTATGATTGGCCCCAAGGTGGAGTGGACCTTGTCGTCTTTTATTTGAAAAGGGGGTATGTAAATTGCTAACCCAAAAATGGTCGAGAATGCTGAGGTCGCGGAGAGCTGCGAACCTTAGGTAATAAGAGACTAAATTGAGTTATGGAAACCCCACGATGGCGCAAAAGTTGCTCAGTCAACTCAAAAGTTAATTCGCAAAGAAAGTGAAAAGGGCAACCTAAACATTGGGATTATTCGATCTTGTAACTCGGAAATCTCGAGAGGGTTCGCTTAACCATACGACCTCAGAAAGGGACGTTTCAGACGTTGAGCTCCAAAGTCAAAGCTCGGAAGTCCAAAAACAAGGCTATCATAATCAACATCAAACTTCATTATAAGGGAAACTTCGACTACCAAGTCGGGGGCAACATGGTAAAGCCACATTGCTTAATGGTGCACTCTCTCCAGTCTTCGCCATCACGTGTAAGTGACTCGGCGGATAAGAGAGGGGAATATGCATTTAAAGGCTCATGGCTCAAGAAAGAAAATGGTATTCGGAAAGACCATCACCTTAATCATTAAGTAAGTGAGAACACCCGACTTAAATGATCAAAGGATGAAAGGTTGAAAAACCAGGAAGCGGAAATTATCCGACATCAGAGCACGAGTAACCGTCAAGTATTAGCAGTTACCCAACCTCACAGTTTCAGAGAAGAAACATTGCAAATGAAGAAGGTTATCCGACGTTAATAAACTTGGAACCCAATAAAAGACTCAACATATTGATTTGGAAAGTACCCAAGAGAATGGGGAATATCCAACATCATTAAATTTCAAAAGCCCTCCTAAAAAAGGACAGAGCTCAGCCAACGTAGAAAAGAGAAATCATCAAAGGTTAGAACGACCGATGTTTTAACTCGAAGTGCTGCCTCGCCTTTCAAAGGCACTCCCACGACTAAAACCACCTCATCGCCATCTTGAATAATCTCCAAAAACCCACGATGAACTGGCGAGTGGATGATCAAATGGAGTGACAAATGTGGTAGGTGGAATCAAAACATAAAGGGGAACAAACTTATAACTCAGAACTGAGTACTAACTCAGAATCGAGTTGGGGGCAATGTTCACAACCCGAAATATGGCCCACTAAGGCCCAGCAATGTCTGAATGGATAAGGCCCAAATCAAGAGGCCAAAACCAAGAGATGAGACCAATCCCATGAGGATAAGGTCTGACTAAGCACTAAGCCAATGAAAAAGTGGTTACACATTTAAAGGAAAGTGGGTTAGTGGGAAAGAGTCATGATGACCTCATAAACCACCCACTATCATCCTAAAATCACTCAAAATCAGTTATGCTAAATGTCTATGTAAAGGGGGGTCAATCCACTGTCAGGTAAGCAATTCAGCTAAGTTCCCATATTTAGACCCGAACTGACTTAAGCTTCGGAGTCCTTGCAGGGAGACCCCTCCCTCATGCTGGGAGGGGAGCACGGAGCGAAGGAGTCCATGGAGAGGATCAGTGGCACGTGAAGTTCAGAGACCGACGACAGTTCATACCGAAGCAAAGGTACGGAACAAAAATATATACTTATTTAGTATTATACTACATAAAAAATTACGTAATATCACATTTTAAAAATATAATATTTAGTTTTATACTACGTCAATAAAAAATTACTTAATGTCGTATTTCAATATATATATAGTTTATAATTTTATAATGCATAAAAAACATCCATTTTAAAATGAGTTTAATTTTGATGCCCTAAAAGTGTAAAAGTATTTCACACTGTCGTCCAATTAAAACGTTCTGTTTGTATGACTTTTCAGGTAGTGGGAGAGAGAAAACACAATCATAACTGACGTGACAACACATAATTTGATGACGGTGTAAAAGAATGATAAAATATCAATGAATAAAAATTTAATCCTTTTAAAATATATAGCATTTAGTTTTATATTATTTTTGCTACATATTTAGTTTTATATTGTGAAAAAGTAAATATTGTTTAATTTTATATTTTAAAGCATATATTTTTTAATATATTAATGTTTTCTATGTTGAACCTATCCAATTTTTGACATAATTGAGTAACAAATTAGATATTTCCCAATTATCAGAATCATCTAGTCCAATATTTGAATTATTAGAGATTAAGGTAGCGTTTGGTAGCTGTCCCAAGTCAGTGAAGACAGAGACACAGAGACACCAATGGACAGAGACATAAAGGGACTATGTCTCTATATGGTGTTTGGTAACAATGGACAGGACACAAAATATTTTTGTATTGTGTTTGATAATAGTAGAAATGATATAAAGACATGTAAAAATGATCTTGGGGTATACATAATGTGAATTATGTTAAGTGATGGGGGTATATTGGTCATAAAATTTCATTAAAATGACTAGTCCATTCTAGTCCATCTCAGTCCTTCACTTCTGCAGTGGACACAAATTTTGTGTCTTTTCTGTCCATGGACACAAATTTTTGTCCATCTATGTCTCTGTCTCATAAACCAAACAGAATTAGTCTCTCTCAGTCTCTATCTTTTGTATCTCGAGACAGTTACCAAACGCTACCTAAGTTTGAGGTTTGCCCAAAAAAAATTAAAAAATCAATATGTTGCACAGCACGTGGAGGCCTGTCCCTGATTCGAGAGTGAATGCTTCTTTCTGGCTTCATTCATCCATCTATTCACACAACCCCCAATTTCTCATTCAATCGATCAAAAGATTCTTATCTCTTTCCCATAATTAAATAAAGAAGTAATTTCTAATTAAATACACCGTATAAATAAAGGGCATGTTTTTTTACTCAAATAATATATATATTGAATTTATTCTCACTAAAAGATAAAAAATAGGAAAAAAAACAAAAAAAATATTTAATTAATTAATTAATTACCTACCCATATATGTAAGTACATGGAAGTAAATATTTCCAGTGTACATAATGAATTATTAATAAATATATTAAGAGTAATTTTGACGTACAATGTCGTTCAATCAAAATATTATGTTTGTATGACTTTTCAGGTACTGAAAGAGAAAAATATAATTATAAATAACGTGACGGGAAATACTTGGGGCACAACAAAAAATCAGTCAAAACAGCCAACAAATTGACATATATAATATAAAATGCACAACGTATATTATATGTAGTGCATAACGTATATCATCTATTGTGCACAACATATATCACATATTGCAACATCATCTTTCTTTGCAATATGTTATATATGTTGTGCACATCATGTGCTATATGGTGTGCACAACATATAATATTCGTTGTGCATTTTATGTTATATACGTTATACATAATTTGTTGGCTGTGTTGGCTGTTTTTTTATTGTGCCTCTAGCATTGTTCTAACGTGACATTACATGATTAAATGACTGTCTAAAAAACTTTTAAACTAAAAATTAAATCATATATTAATATATGTGCTGATTAATGTTCTTTCCTTCTCCGACATAACAAAAAAAAATATCCATTGAAATTTAAGATTTAGATAAAGATTGCCTCCTCCTACTTAATTAATTTGCAACTTTTTGGGTCTGTATTGGTTGAAGCTGGGGTTTCGTGAGGTGACAGAGCTCCTCGACTCTCAAAGTTGAAATCTTGTTTTGGCCATTGCGATCGGAACGATGGGAGTCACTGCTTGGTTCCACAAGAAGATCACCGATCCTCTTCTCTCCATTCTCCGAAGGTGGGTACCCACTTCAAACTTGAAACTTGTCCCTTTTTTCAGCTCCCATCTACTTATTATTCATTTGATTTTGATTTGAATCATGGTCTGGTTTGGTTTGGTTTTGGTGTGATGCATCTCTAATTAACCATTAGATAAGATCTTTCTCTGAATTCTGAGAGATGTTTCAACTGTTTCAAATTGTTGTCGATTGTTTCTTCATTCCAATTATTCTCTGATTTTTCACATACAAATTGGGACCGTGAAGTTAAGTACTGCAATTTCCTGGTGTACTGAATGGATTCATTCTCATTGGTGTCTGGTTTTCGATTGAAAATATTTTGTTTGTACATTTCATGATAATTAGGCTTGTAATGACAGCTGTGGTAACTTAAAATTTTTCAGAGGTGCTGAGCCCAGTCAGTTGGCTTTCTCTGCTGCTCTTGGCATTACATTGGGAGTATTTCCTATATGTGGTATGTATGAGTGACTGTGTGTATGTATGTATCTCTGTGTATGTGGTGATTAAATCATTAAATAGCCTACCTGGAATTTTTACCATTATTGATGTTGGAGTCCAATTTTCACTCCAACACCACTCTAACCCCGAAAGGATCCGTAAGTAGGAAGGGATTAGTCACTGCTTCTGGCGGTGGATACCCTGCCCGAGAGGCCGAGACCAAAAAAGCAGGGGATTTTTCCTTGGGTTGCCACTGAACATTATTCATCACATTGACTGCTGTGAATTGTAATTTTTTTTACTCTTGGAGTTGGAACTGAAATGACCAACATAATCTCAAACCTACTTTTTTTATTTCAAGAGGAAAAATATGAGTTGATAATATTTGAGAAAGCATAATCACATGAGATTTGCCCTATTACAATTTGTTAGACATGCTAATGTTTTTCAAATAGGTGTCACTGTATTCCTATGTGGGATGGCTATTGCATTGCTTAGATCAAATTGCAATGCTCCAACTGTGATGCTTGCAAACTTCATTGCTACGCCAATAGAGCTGAGGTAGGGTGCATTCATTTCTATCTATTTCAACCTGCATTTCATTGCTATACTGAATCATTGAACATGTCTTTTGTTGATGGTGTTGCATTCAAGATATTTTATGCAACTTTATTTGAAAACAACTTCTTTGTGACTCAACTTTTGTTTGGAGAACCTGTTTTAACTGTTTAAATTTCTCGTGGAACTTATTTCCAAAAAGAAGCATACATTTTGAGAGCCCTTGAAACTAATGAAAACAGAGAGACTTCTCTTAATTATTCTCATATGCCTTTTATTGTTTCATAGTGTATTATATACATGTTTCTATGTTCATTTTAGTAAAGTGAGAAGCCACTTCGGTATTCTAGTATTCTTAATTTAAGGTTTTTTGGCATTTCAGTCTAGTTGTACCCTTCTTACGCTTTGGTGAAGTTATCTCTGGTGGATCTCATTTCCCTTTAACATCTGATGCTTTGAAAAAGGTTCTCACCGGAAAAGCTTCACGTGAAGTCCTATTAAGTGTCGCCCATGCGGTATGTACCACCGCACCATAATATTTGTTGTGCTCATATAACTAAGCTGTTGGCACTTAACGTATGCATGAATCTGGCTGCTCGTAGTATCATCCCCTGAAATATTGCAATTATCTCTGATGTAATCTTAATGGTTTACAAAATAGTATGATATCATGTTTTACTAGCTTACTTAAAGTAATTCATTTTTTATTTATTTTTTCATTCCATGTAATTCCTCTCTGCTTGAATTACAATGGTTTTTTTTTGGCAGGATCCTTGATTGGTTTCCTTTTCAAAGTTGAAACATTGATCACATTTTAAACTTATTTGTTTGTCATACCTTTGCAGATATTGGGGTGGCTAGTATCATCACCTTTCATCTTGGGAGCTCTCTACATTGTACTTTTACCATGCTTCAAAGTTCTGGTCCAAAAATTCTCAGCTGTTCCTTTAAGTCCAAAGAAGCCGCTGCTCCATCCGCAGTCGGAGATTGCGCTCAAGGTAAGGGATGTTTGACAAATTAGTAACTGCTCACTGAGAAAGGGTTATCAGCCACTTATATGTTGTGTGTTGACAAATTGTACATAACAAACGAAGACTCGTCAGTCTTTATATAATGCTAAGATTGATTAATTCATGTATTGTAATGTGTACTTATGTCAATACCAAAAGGGGATAAATTAGTTATGGGATGATCAAAGATAGGAAGTAACAAGGATTTTAAATTTTTCAGGTAATGTAAACAGGTTGGTTCATAAAGGGTAATCCCAAGTCGCAGTGCTAATATTCAAGTTAGTGATTTTCAAAACAAAAATTAAAGGGCACCTGGTGATGGTGGTTAGGTACATGCTCTGTACAGGTTCTTTTTATTTTTTCTTACAAAAAAAATGCATTTGTACTAATAACATAATAAGCCGAATTGAACAAAGAGAAGTACCCTATTTATAAACAAAATTTATTCAAAGCGTTGCATCTTGCATCAAGCTATATTATTATTTCCTGTTCATATCCATAAGCCATACGAAAAGCATCTTCAGGGATACACGCATGAGGCGACCAAAAAGAAGGTACTTGCTGTGTTGGGGGAAGAAGACTAAGTCGAAGTGCCATTTCTTGGAATATAGTACAATGCTATTTGGACATTTAAAATTGAATATTTACGAGACATTCATTAAAATTAGTGGTGAATAAAAATAGTTTGATGTTAAAGTAGAGACCATATTAAAATTGAAGGATGATAAAAGTCTAACAGTTTGCCCTTTAAAATCACAATAAAATGACATTAATTCTACAAATTAATCCGGTCCTTATTATAATGCATCAACAATCAACTGCTAGAGCGAGCACAATTAGTTCGCTTCAGCAACGCAGATTTAATTTTATTTACTGTTTCTTTATACAATCTTGAAAGTGTTTCTACACCTAAAATTTGAACTAAAAAAAGCAAGGAAATTGGAATATATAGGATCGAACAGTTAGCACGGTGTCAGTTGACTATCTCTATTCCTGTCAATGGAATCCCAGCATGAAGTTGAACAACAGCATCGCCAACAACCTGAAGTAGAAAAAGGTTGAATAACTTTCTACTGATCCACATAAGAAAAAATGCTTTTTATATATCATAAAATCAGTCATTATATACAATAATCTAACTTTATAAAACTATGAATTCAACTTTTAATTTTATACATTAATCTAATATTTTAAAAGTTGAATTAATAGTTCTAAAAAGTTGAATTATTACATGGTGTTAGCTTGGGCACTTCCAATAAGTTGGAAGTATTCATACAAACCATTACTTGACATGTTCTGATTGGTTCTCTAATCTATGTCAGCGCCTAGTCATCATTTATAAAATTTAATACTCTATATTTTCTAACCAATTAGAACATGCCAAGTAATGGTTTGTATGGGTACTTCCAATAAGTTGGAAGTGCTCAAGCAAGCACCTTATTACATATAGTACTCGATGATAGCTGATTTTATGGTGTATATGTAGCATTTCTTCGGATGATTACGGCGGAAATCAGGGGGGGCTATGAAATTGGCACACACGCACCTTAGCCATTGTTCTATAAGAATGTTCCGTAACACCAGCAACATGAGGAGTGAGGATAACATTCTTGAATTTCAGTATCCGATCTTCCGGGTCAATTGGCTCAGTGCACGCAACATCAGTGCCTAACCCTCCCAAATGGCCTGATTCAAGGTGTTTCACCACAGCTTCGTAGTCCATAAGACCGCCTCTAGCAACATTCACCAAAAGGCCACCCTAAAATATATACAATATTTCTATGATTAGACAGTAGTGAAGTAATTCATCAATGCTACAGCGTATAATTTCTACTATTCAACCTGAAAATGAGATAATAATATAATATCCACTTTTGCAACCACAACTTCCCACAGTAAATCCAAGTCAGTATTTGTCTCCCTTCTCTCACTCAAAAAGATTCATCATTGTCAATCCATTTCAGTCAAATTCTTTCTCATTAAGTGCATTGGTAAAGAGAAACAAGCAAATTTGACAAGTTCATCTAAGATAGGTAAACAGACCTTTTTCATTGAAGATATGAAATCGTTGTTTATAATACCAACCTGAAAAAATACACTCAGGTCACAGATTTCATATAGCGAAAAGAAAATGTGGAACCAAAAACAAATAAATGAATGACTGGAAAAGGTCCAACCGTTTCGCTGTTTAAAAGTAAGCAGCAAACAACAATGTCAGCTTTCTTTGCAAAGTCGTATATATCTTCATGATTACCCCTCTCATCAATGAGATCATCTACATTACCTTCAACAAATAATATAAGAACATGAGCAAACTAGGATTTTTAACTAGTAATAATCCTCAAGCCACACATCATTGGGAAGGAAAATACTTCTGCTTAATTTGTTAGTGTGCTGTGCATATGATGTCCAACTCCGCTTTGTAGCAATTATTTTTACGCCAAATGGTTGCAATCGATGTGCCAAATCCATTCCAATGTTTCCAAATCCCAAAATAAATATCTACATTACCATGAAAAATTAGATTTCCACATACAGTATATCCAATGATTGCAAACATTACAGTCATGTAAAAACTACAAGGAAAAAAAGACATTAGAAGTGAAAATACATTACAGTAGCTTCATGGTTATATCATCCTTCTACTGTTCACTGTTGACTGCAACAGCTATATTATTACGTGTAGTACAGAAATAATATTTGGAATAAATGACAACAGTGGTGAATGGTGATAGGGATAATGGTAGGGTACCGTCCCTCATTACTTAGTGATTTCTAATTCTAAGGAATTCCATAGGTTTGTATTTCTAAATTCTATCAATTTTAGATGGATTTGGGTGGAAATGAAATCATTTTTGGAATTTTAAATATTGAAATGCCCATGTGGGTCTAATGGGCTAGGGCTAGTTCATGGGCCCACCCACCCCACCCGAGCTCAGCCCAGACCAAAATCGGCCTGAACCGAACGTGGTCATGTCCGAATTCAGTCCAGTCTGAACTCGGCCTGGCCCAAACACACCCACTAGATTAGCAAACAAATCCAAAAGAATCAAAATAAAAATTCAGGCAATACTGCATGGGAGGTGGGGGATTAGCAAGGACACTCACTAGTTACACCCAAAAATGAAGTTCCGGATCTCCTTACATATAAACAGATAAGCATTTGAGTAGTATGTCACTATTGTCATTTACTAACAACACTATTTAATAATTATAAACTAGAGAAGCATAGCCATAAACCAATCAACATTTGTAATCAGGAACCGCATACCATAGAAGAGCATTATGTACACACAATACACACGTCATTTGGCAATAGTATCAATGTAATGTTTTAAGTCCCCAAGCCGACTGTCATATAAATTTGGATCATCTATCCCCTTCAGCCTCCTTTATTTGTGGGAGTTATTTTATTCAGCCAGAAATGGTAGAGATGTATTTTAAAGTAAACATACATAACCATCCGAATCATCTAACCAGTAGGAAAAACAATGTTCCATAATGCAGGAAATAAGAATAAAAGGTAGCAAGGCATACAAAACTTTTGTTTGTTTTCCAAGAAGAATCAATGTACTCACAGTTTTCCCAAGTAAGGTTTCTGTAGTTGGTTCTCCAAGCTTTTTCTGTTGAATGGAAATTTGCAGTTCATTCTGAAAATCAAACACCAAAAAGTATCAGTCTCACAATATCAATGAAAAAGTGTAAGGAGGCTCTTCTGTATTTTTCTTTTTAATTTAAAAATCGAAAAACACCATACTTGCTTACGGAGGAGAGCCAACATTAGATATATGGCCATTTCTGCACATGAAGCTGAATTTCCTGTAACATCACTTGGAATCCTAGCCACTTTGATTCCATGCCTTGTTGCGGCTTCAATATCAACACCTTGGAGGAAATTTCATAATTTATCAATTAAAAAAATCCATATGAGGTTGTTTTAACAAAAGATAGAAAAAACTTCAATGCAAACTTATTTCTATAATAAATATGGAGGGACAAAGAAGAAAAAGAAAAGCATCCTGGAATCCCTTATCCCTCACTAAACAATAAACATCAGCTGACAATAATGCAGTCATTGAAGAAACAAAGTTTGGCTTGGGATGCTGGATATGATAAGGGCTGATAGGATAAGTCCATAAAAATTTTATATTATAAGTGTTTGGAGCATCATTAAATAAACACTGTCCAGTATATAATAACAAAAAAAAAAAGGTGGTGCTATCACATGAAGCCAGAAACAAAGTGGCAAGAAAAACAAAAATAAAAATAGAAGGGAAAAGAAGAAAGAATCACTGCAACATCTTAAATAATAGTGCTATCACATAAGAGCTTCCACCAAAGGAACTAGAAACGAAACAAAACAGAGAAACGAAAGAAAACAGTGAAACAAAGATGAGATGAAGAGACACGAGGCAAGTTACTTTTGTCATAGAAGAGAATAGGTTGGGTCGACTATGGTGAGAAGATGCCATGAAGATGAGAAGCTGTGTTAGGATTTAATCCTTATCAAGTCTAATCCTACCCCCAATGACATGATTAAATTATCCATTAAAATGGTGCATAATGGGAGGAATGATGTATAAGTTTATACACTACAATGTTAACACCAAACAATGTATAACTCCTTAATGTATTAGATAAATTAATATTACCATCATTTTCATCAAAGTTGCAAGGATGAAGAAGAGGTGTATAGAACAACACTCCTCTTAATATTATCAAGCCCAATACATTGTATCAAACAGGTCTAATGAAAAATCAGAGTACCTTCCAGCCCAACTCCAAACTGCATTATAAGTTGCATCCGAACCGCGCGAGAGATTATATCTGAATCAAGCTTCATGCTTTTCACTATGCAAACATGATAGTCACCAATTGCTTTGGGCACATGTTCCAAAGGGAGAACATCAACCTGCACATGCAATGCAGAATTTATTAAAGTGAACAAAAAATGAAGAAAATGGAATAATATAATAATATTATCAACATGACAGAGTGCTATTGGTACATAACACAGTACCCCTACACCCATTTTTCACTCATTCAAATGTTGGCAACTTTGAAAAATATGTTGACAAGTTGTAAACATATTCATCAAAGTTGCTAACATTTGAATGAGGTGAAAAATGGATGGAGGAGTACCGTACTATGAACATTTAGCATTTTCCAAGCAACCACAACAATTAGCATTATGTTATAAATTAGACAGACAGCCAAAAAAACTCTAAAATTATAAAAAAAAAAAAAAAGGTAAATCAAAGGGCACAACGAGAGGAACCTTGATAGATGAATGATTCTGCAAATATTGTGCTGTATATTCATGTGAAGCAGGGAAGTGAGGTCCACAAAACAAAACACGAGTGATAGTGCCCCCATGTGCCTTGTCAACGTCCTCTCTCAGGTTCCCATTTTTCTCCATCTTATCAGCCCTAGACGGCCACAACGCGTACCAATATTGAATTAACAAGATATAACTATTCAATTATCAAATCCAAAGTGTCAAATTGAAGCTGATGCAAAATAAGGGCATAATTCGGAGCTAATTTCATCAATACCTAGGTGTAAAAGTGTTGTAATGGTGATGAGAGTGAGGTGGTTTGGGTGATTTGTAGCATCCCCTGATGATAGTATGTTTGATACAGAACCTCAACCTCAACCCGCTCCCGCTCCTGTACATCAAGCAAGACCCACCTTTGCTTCTATTGATTCCAATGATTCATGACCTGAGCTCAAGTTTGTATTGGTCGAGGTTACTGGATCAGAGTGTTTTGGATTTGGGCAGACATGATGCCAATTTTGGAGACCAATGTGGAAAAATTACAATTTTATTGTTCTTTTTTTTTTTCAGTTGGCAATTGGAATATTATGGACAACCGTGACCAATCCCGGAGAAAAGAAATATTAAATTGACATCCAAAATTAAATGTCTCACTCATACATCCATTTGATATTCATTAGATTTAATTATGATTTTCACTTGATATAATTATTTATGAAATCTAAAAATATAAGTGGATATCTCACATTTTCACTAATACATCCATTTATATGTCAATATAGCATTGTTCAATCACGAATAGTAAGCAAGGGTGTGGAATAGAAAGTCTTGAGTTTTAAAATTTTTCAATTCAACAGTAGTATATGTACATTAATCACACATTTATTAACTATTTATTAAAAATTATACAATTTATGCATCCACCATTTAAAATAAAAATTCAAATTTGTATACATATTCCTCACTCCCAAACTTGACACGTGGCACACACTCATTCTAATTGATGCTTGATAGATGAAATACGATGTAAGTCAATCATTTCCATTTTTTCTATATTCGAATGAGTCTCATGCTCTTATCCTAGAATTAAATTACATTAAATTGTTTAAGTAATAAAATAAAATTATATTTTTTCCTATAATACTTCAAATTCAAATGGAATGTAATTTATAATAAAAATATAAAAATAATTTTACTTAAAAAACTAATTCATATCACTCTTTTTTTTGGATTTAAGAGGAAAATAAAAAAAGTATAAAATTAGATGGAATGAGTTTTATTAATTTATATAATTTATTTTAATGTGTACAGCACTTTGTCAGTCGTCACCATACATCATGATCGTGAGTAAAAAATCAACCAAATAAATAAAAAAACTCAATCATAAAAAAACTCAAACTAACTTAAATAGTGTGTGATTTAGTTAAAAAAATTTGCTGATATCAATCTATAATTAAATATTCGAGTAAAATTACTTTACACTAAGTAGTGAATTAGATTTAAACTCATATATTTAGCGGGTTGAAATTAAACTTATATTAGAATATAGTATTTATTCTTGGATTTTTTTCCCCAAAAAATATTAAAAAATCATTATTTCCACTAAAGCAGTGAGAGAAAAGTTAATTCCACGGAATGTCCTGTTTTTGTTTTTATTAGGGGAAATCGTAGGACCCCTACGATTTCAGTGTAAATGAACTTTGTTTCTAGAAATCGTAGGGGTCCTACGATTTCAAGAAAGAAAGACTGATTTACACTGAAATCGTAGGATTCCTACGATTTCAGTCAAATTTATATAAAAAATATATAATATTTAATATATCTAATATTATTACCTTTAATAATATCAACTTTCTCATTACCAAAAAATATAATCTCTCTTATTTAATTTTATATCTATTTTTTTTTCTTTCTCTATAAGGATATCAAAGAAAAAAATTAAGTAATATTACCTAGAACTTTTTAATAGACAAATATTAATGAAAATATAAAAAATATACATATATACACCAAACATTTAATATAATACAGAGATAGTAATATATGTATATTGACATAAAATCTCTGGTGTTTCTTGATTGCAAAAATTTTGGATTTTATCATAAGTCATTTTTGTTATTTTTGTGGAGATAGAAAGCTAGCCAATATATGGTGCTTCAAAGTGTCAAAAAAAAATTGAGAGCTTGTGTTATGTGTGACACATGTTAACAAAATGTAAAAAGCTAGTATAATCAATTTTTGTGTTTGGTGTTTTTGTGATAAGGAGAAATAAGTAAAATCAATTTTTATAACTGAAAATAAAATTAATTATCAATTTTTAAAATTTATATATCTAATATTATTTTTTATTTTAGTGTCAGAACTGATTATCACACAAACTTTTTTAAAATTATATATCTAATATTATTCTTATTTGTATAATTAATTTTATTTATATAATTATATTTTTACTATTTGTCTATTATTTGTCTATTTCTACGTATAATTTGTCTATTTTTTATATTTTTATTAATATTTATCTATTAAAAAATTCTAGGTAATATTACTTAATTTTTTTCTTTGATATCCTTACAGAGAGATAGAAAAAATTAGATATAAAATTAAATAAGAGAGATTATATTTTTTTGGTAATGAGAAAATTGATATTAATAAAGGTAATAATATAAGATATATTAAATATTATATATTTTTTTATATAAATTTGACTGAAATCGTAGGAATCCTACGATTTCAATGTAAATCAGTCTTTCTTTCTTGAAATCGTAGGACCCCTACGATTTCTAGAAACAAAGTTCATTTATATTGAAATCGTAGGGGTCCTACGATTTCCCCTAATAAAAAGCAAAAACAGGACATTTTGTGGAATTAACGTTTCTCTCAACTGCTTTAGTGAAAATAATGATTTTTTTATATTTTTTGGGGGAAAAAATCCTTTATTCTTTGTATAATTTTGAAAAAAAAGGAAATGTGTAGGGTAAGTACACAGTAACCACTCACCAGAGTGAGAAGTGAAGAAGCAAACAGCGAATTCCCTCCAAAAAGGAAAGGGAGAGTGGTCGATGTCGATGGAACCACCAGAAGCGGAGGAGGAGCCACCGAGAATCCAGCGGCTGAGCGAGTCGGTGGTAAACCGAATTGCGGCGGGGGAGGTAATCCAACGCCCTGTGTCTGCGGTGAAGGAGCTGGTGGAGAACAGCCTTGACGCCGCCTCCACCTCCATCAACCTGCTCCTCAAGGACGGCGGCCTCAAGCTCATCCAAGTCTCCGACGACGGCCATGGCATTCGCTTCGAGGACTTGCCCATTCTCTGCGAGAGGCACACCACCTCCAAGCTCTCCTCCTTCGAGGACCTTCAATCCATCAAGTCCATGGGCTTCCGCGGTGAGGCTCTCGCCAGCATGACCTACGTCGCTCACGTCACTGTCACCACCATCACCAAAGGCCAATTGCATGGTTACAGGGTTTCCTACAGAGACGGTCTCATGGAGAATGATCCCACGCCTTGTGCTGCTGTTAAAGGAACCCAGATAATGGTACTTTAGCTTCCCTTATCTTCTCCTTTCCCTCAACTTTACTTCGAATCTTAGGTGTCGATTGGTTTCCATTTTCATTTTCTATTCAGAATTTTGGGAAGGAAATACTAGAATAGGATAAAATATGATTTTGTTGTTTTCCCTGTTTTTGCAAAATTCTGAAAAATGAGACAATAGAAAATGAAAACAGAACATGAAAATGGAAACCAATGAGTTATGAGGCCCTTATTATTTTTTGTTGTTGTTATTATTAGGTTGAGAATCTTTTCTACAACATGGCTGCAAGGAGGAAGACTCTACAAAATTCGTCTGATGACTATTCAAAGATTGTAGACTTAATTAGCCGCTTTGCTATTCATCACGCTAATGTCAGTTTCTCCTGCAGAAAGGTTTGCATCAAGAGCCGAGTTGTCACCTCAATCAAACTTATTTACTGCAATCTTATAAGTAAAAGCCATGTTGTTGATTTTTTCACTGAATTTTTGTGACTTGTGTTGCAATCAACCAGCACGGAGCTACTAGGGCAGATGTTCACACAGTTGCTACGTCTTCTAGGCTTGATGCCATCAGATCTGTCTATGGCGTCTCGGTTGCTCGCAATCTGATGAAGATTGAAGCTTCAGACAATGATCCGTCTACTTCCCTTTTTGAGATGCAGGGTTACATGTCCAACGCCAACTATGCTGCCAAGAAAATCACTATGGTGCTTTTCATCAATGGTATACACTAAACATATAACATTAACTATGCTGATTGCCTAAACTTTAAGGTGTTTATTTTATTGGATGAACCCTCTGAAGATTTTAGGGTTTTTATTTTGTTAGACACTTCTTATTATAAATATGTTATGCTTTATCTTCATGCCCTTATATTTTCTCATGGAACAAGGTTCATATTTTTATTTGACATGTGCTAATTGATTATAGATTCTCATGAAATACTTCTCATTTTCCTCAGATAGGTTGGTTGAGTGGTATGCATTGAAGAGAGCTATTGAAATTGTTTATGCAGCGACATTGCCGAAAGCATCTAAACCCTTTATATATATTTCAATTGTTTTACCGCCAGAGAATATTGATGTCAATGTTCATCCAACAAAGAGAGAGGTACAAACCCAATAACAAATGTGCATGTTTACATTTACAATTCTTTGTTTGTCAAAATTAATGCTTAAATCTCTGACATTCCATTTAACTGGCAAAGATCCTTGACTTCACTTTTTTAATGCAAAAGATCCTTGATCCTTGATTTCTGAGGGTGGTGATATGATTAGCCTTCTGAACTGATCAAGTTGTTTTGTACTGAAAGAGGTGCATATGATTGCATACAGGTAAGCCTTTTAAATCAGGAAGTTATCATTGAGAAGATACAGTTAGTGATTGAATCAAGATTGAGGAGTTCCAATGAGGCACGAACATTTCAAGAGCAGGTATTTTAATTTTTCGTATATTGGTTTTTGCTCTTTCAACTGAATTCTTAGATAGGCAAAACATGTAATAATCTTCTGTTTAGTTCTCAGGTATAATTTTTCTCTTGACTACATATTGCTATGTGATTTATGCATTTATAACTTGTCATTTTATGGTCAGATCTGTTTAGATGAAGAGTTACATAGTGTTGACAGTTATCCATTTTTGTTTTAACACTTTTTTTCTGGTCTTGCTTTGTTCTTGTTATATATATACACACGCACATATATATATATATATATAGGGGACATATCAAATGAGAGAGATGAAAGTGAGAGGAATAAATATGAACCATTGGATCTTATTTGAATGGTCAAGATTAGAACATAAAGTCATGTGACTTTTTCAAGTGGTCATGTGACATTTTAAAGTCTTTTAATCTTGACCATCCATTGATGATTTTATGGTCAAGATTTATTCTTCTCACTCTTATATAACTTTAGCATTCTCACTAGATACATCCCCTATATATATATATATATGCACACACCTACTTCATACATACAATTTCAGGGTCTTCTCCAATTATTAAATCACAGTCAATTAAAACCTGCATTTTCTTTGCGCATTGTCTCATGCTTGTCAGCTTGTGTAGACAGTTGGGCAATCTTCACCTTCTCATGTTACCAGCAAGGAGACTAGCCTCAGCCCTATGCCAATGGGTATCAGAAACTTTCTAATCTGTTTTTGTTGCATGCTTTTTGTTTGTTTTTGGCTTATCCTCTTAATATAACTATCATCTTTTAATCCTTGATGATAGGCTCAAGATCACAGAAAGTTCCAGTACATAAGTTGGTTAGGACAGATCCAGTACATCCTGCAGGAAGATTACATGCCTACATCCAAACCAAGCTTGATGGACATCTTGAAAAGAGAGCTAGTTTGAGTGCAGTAAGGTGATCGTCATTTGCTTCTTGTACAAATTTTTTATGTAACCTGCTATTATTCTTTTTTAAATTGATTTCTGTCTGCACTTGGCCGGTAATTGCATTGTTCTTTCTGTATGTTGAAGTTGAACTTTCTCTAAATCCTTTCATCTCTAGTTGTTTTTGGAATTTATAAATTTTTATTTATTTATTTAATTATCTCAGCATCTTATTGGACCAGACACTTATTGCCGGTTTGAAGAATAAAATATACGAAGTATCTAAACCTTATAAACTTGAAACAAACCATTTCAACGAGAATATGAAATACTCTCTCTTTTTCTCAGGGTGGAGTTTGACCCACAATTCTAATATGGTATCAAAGCCTATCCTATGCTTGGTGTAGGGCCACAAATCTAAGTTTTAGTTGTCTGCAAATGTCTAGTCTTGCAAATTTCATGCTTTAGGTGTCAAGGGTGTATTAAGTTCCACATTAGCTAGGAATATAGCCAAAGTACCTTCATAATAGTTTGGACAATCCTCCCAATTAGCTAACTGTGATGGTTGAATTAGAGCTTAATTCTTATATATATAACAAACAAGTTTTGTTTTCCCTTGCCAGGAATTCAGTTCGACAAAGAAGGAATCCAAAAGATTCTTCAGATCTCACCAGCGTTCAAGAGCTTCTCGATGAGATCAATAGCAACTGTCACCCTGGTTTGTGTATAGGCTACTCATATTGATGAGTACATTATGTGATTTATGTTAATTTGGGAAAATGTTTCCTACTGACATAAACTTTGTAGGGATGATGGACATCGTAAGGCACTGCACATATGTTGGAATGGCAGATGATATTTTTGCTTTGCTTCAATACAAGACTCATCTTTACCTTGCAAATGTTGTAAAATTGAGGTGCACATGTTGTTTTTGTTAGTTTGTGTTAAGTAATTCTTATCTTACTGTTGGAACTTGTTTCTAGAGATTCTCTGGTTTATGAACAAGTATTACCATAATTTAAGTTAAATGTTAGAACAAGGTAAAACAGGTCTTGTGCCTAGTTCAAGCTTCAAAGAAGGGGCTCTTGTATGTAGGAGCATGTCTATATAAAAAAATGTTCTTATGCTTTGGTCTACTACTTTAAGTTTAAAGGGTATCGATATCTGATACTATTTCTATAATTTATTTGCAGCAAAGAGCTTATGTACCAGCAAGTTCTTAGCCGTTTTGGCCAATTCAATGCTATACAGCTAAGTGATCCAGCCCCCTTGAAAGACTTGATTATCTTGGCACTGAAGGAAGAGGATTTAGACTCAGAATGTAATGATGATGATGACTTAAAAGAGAAGATTGCAGAAGTAATCTCCCTCTGTTTTTAGATTGCTGCCAGCATTATGAATACTTCACATACATGCATATTTCCCTTTGATAGTTTCCCATTGAACCTTCCTTTTTCATATTGATGGGCATTTCTTTCCCTGTACTCCAGATGAACACAGAACTGCTGAAACAAAAGGCTGAACTTTTGGATGAGTATTTCGGAATTCAAATTGACGAACATGGAAGTGTTTCTAGACTTCCTGTGATACTTGACCAGTATACTCCTGACATGGATCGCATCCCTGAGTTTGCTCTTTGTCTAGGCAATGATGTGAGTTATAAATTTTCTTCTTCCTCTTTTAAGTTTTAACCTGTTTGCGAAAAATTCTGTGATTACATTTACTCTGTACTGTCTGACTCATTGCTAATAATCTCAGCTATTACTTTATGCAGTCACAAAATCATAACATATGTGCATTTGTTGTTTATTTTTATTAGTGTTTTTGTGAGAAAGCACAATTCTGTTCATTGAATTGTTCATTGAATTTATTGCCAACAGAACACTCTAGTGCGTGCCTATTGTTATTGACAATCATGAATGCTTTGTTGATCGCTTCATTTTTGCCTTGAACGTGTTGAAACACAAAACTGTCATATGCATCTTTGTGATAGGTTGATTGGGAAGACGAAAAGAATTGCATTCAAACAGTTTCAGCTGCTCTTGGAAATTTCTATGCTATGCATCCACCAATGTTGCCCAATCCATCATCTGGTGAGGGCTTGCTTTTTTACAGGAAGAGAAGACTGCTCGACACTTGTGGTGTGGAGAATAGCTCTGATAATAATATTGGTATGGACCTCACACTTGTTGCTTTCTTTCTTTCTAGGTCACGTTCATTCATTCTTCCATTACCGTACCATATCATACCAAAGCCTTATCCCACTAGGTGGAGTCCTACATGGATCAAACAGCGATATTGCACATTGTTTTTGCTTTGATCTATGTCAAAGGATTTGACAAAGTTTTACATTGACTGTCGAAGGCCTAACACAACTCCTCTCTTTTATCCATTATTCAGACAAATTTCTGCTGTAAGTAGTTTCTTTTTTATCAGGGAGTGATAGACTCAACAATAAAGTTGAACAAGAACTGCTGTCTGAAGCTGAGAATGCATGGGCCCAGCGTGAATGGTCAATACAACATGTGCTCTTTCCTTCCATGAGACTCTTTTTCAAACCGCCTGTTTCTATGGCCTCTAATGGAACCTTTGTTCAGGTAATGTAATGTATTATAATAATATAAATATACATTTCTGATTTAATAATTTAAGTAACTAATATTTATCTGTATTCCTTGTCTTCTTTTTATTTTTATTTTTTTACAGGTAGCTTCATTGGAGAAACTGTATAGGATTTTTGAAAGATGCTAGGGATTGTGAGACTAACAACACTAATTTTGCATGTTACCTGGGCATTTTGTATCTAGAGGATTTGGGTGCTCTAAGTCTTGTGATTTTGAATTATGTTTCTTGTAAAGTGCTATGAAATGTTTAGATTTGAGCACATTATGTCAACGATGCAGGAGATATTCCTTCTCTGATTTCAGTATTCTCCCATCATCAGTTTGCAAATATAGCGCACTTCCTATATTTGTGCATAATATAATATAGCCTAACTGCTTTCCCTCTCACTACATGTAACTATTCACTCGCACACATCACCCATGATTATTATTATTATTATTCCCATTTAATTACTCATTCCCATCTATCTTGGCTTCAATAATACAGTTGTGCTATCGGTAGGTTGGTACTTAAAAGTGTGCTGATTAGAATGGTTTGAATAGCTTGTCAAACCAGTTCCGCACAGCAAAATTCGTTTTGACAATTAAGATGGAATGAGTGAATCACCCTAATATCCGCAATATTACAAAATCAGTAATCATATATAATAGTTTAACTTTATAAAATTACTAATCCAACTTTTAAAATATTGGGTTAATGTATAATATTAAAAGTTGGATTAATAGTTTTAAAAAGTTAAACTATTATATATGAAATTTAATTTTATAGTGTACAAAAAATATTTTTAGTTTATTTGCTAGGTTATTTGATTAGAAATATGCATTCATACCGGGAATAGCATTCTTATAATCTCGGTAATTTGAATATCAATACCATTTCAGCAAGTTCTAACTTGTATGTATAGTAACAAACAGGGCCATTATAGGGAGCATTTCTCAAACTAAAATAAATCCAATATCTGAAAATTAACTTGTCTATCTATCTATGTACAAAACAAAGATGGCATGTCAGTTTTAGAGGTGAAAGAATAATGCCCATGCATCAATCTTATGTCACCACTTTACCTATATCATTGAAGAAGAAACATGGTTCATGAACCACCATGACGGATGTAGAGTACTGATCTATAAAGGGCAGCAACATGCAGGAAAAAGATGAACAGAATTAGGAGATCATCCAAGAGACCAACTGCTCCTAATATCCCTGCAGAAGGAAACAGAAATGGATAATTAAAAATGCATGAGTAACGCACACTAGTGCAACAAAAATAGAAGAATATAATGAGAAGCATTCTCTTCTACCTTCAGGAATTATGTCAATCGGGCTGAAGATGTATACAGCACTTAGTATCATCTGCATAAAAGAGATTTGTGAGGACCAACACAACACATGATGATACTTATTATTATTAAGAGGAAATTCATTGAGAAGAGAAGATTGCAATGAACTTGGCAGATATAGTAAATTAAACTGTGCAATCTGTAGACATGTTTGACCTAAGGAACATGGAATGAAATGGATATGAATACAAAAATACTATATGTACGTCCACTATTTCGTATACTGTGTCAATATCTAATCGGTCACCCTTGATTTTTAAGGTGGTTTTTCTTATCTATCATTGATCTTTGCAGATGTCTAATAAATATCCAAGATTGAATGTCAATATAGCAATACCCATTGAAACATTCACCAACTTGGGCCCCTATATATAACTTGAACCAAAATCAAATCATGAAAGCAAATGAGCAAAGAGGGTCCAAGGTCCTAGGGCACATGAAATGGAACCAAACCATGAATTGAACAGGGAATAAGCAGCAGAACAATGTACGAACCAATAACAAGCAAGCTCCACATATATGAGGAAAGAGCCTCGAGCATTCAAAGCGAATTGCACAAGAGTGAATGAAATTGAAGATATGAGATGATGGATAATGCTATATTGAAAAAGAGTGGTGGTACTTAACTGCAATATAGACACGAGCTCGAATGACAAGAGGAAGGGATCTGTGAGGGTCCAAGAACTCATGCAGTAGGCGTCGCAACAGAAAAGGAAGATCCTGCATTCTCTGTGAATGGATGAGGATGAATAAATAATATCAGTGTGGTCAATGTCAAGTAAGCGAAGACGGAAAGGAAAAGAAGAAAGAAAAGAAGGAATACCTGAAGAAGACCGGATTGACGGTGACCGAACAAGCGGTTATACCTTTGGATCTTGTCAAGAATCTGAGCGACTTCGGGGTCGTGACGCTGCCTCAGGGAGTCCTCAGCTGGAACGAGCAGAGTGATCTGGCGGCGGCAGAGAGGGCACTTGCAGGGCTGGACGGCGGATCCATGCTGCCACACCAGCATGATGCAATTGCCTGCTGCAATCAAAGGAATCAATGAAAGAATGAATCGAGAATTCAAGAAGGGAAGTGCGCACCGCAGAACCAGTGGGAGCAATTGGATTGGCAGGGAGCGTAGAAGTTGCCATGGCAGACAGAGCAGAGATCGTTCGCAGGAGGACTCTCCGTCTCCATTACTTCAACCTCACCTCAGCTCCAATTCAATGGTAACCCCTTTCTTTCTTTCTTTCTTGCTTTTCTTGCCTCGCAATACAGAACCGCCACTCTCACAGCAAAAACAATCACCCTTCACTTTCTTACTTGTTTACTATCAATTAACTTTATGAATTTTAATTACTGACCATGTGTAAAATGATTTATTTATTTATTTCTTTTCCTCTCTTAACTCCAACAAGACTTCTTACTTCTTTCATGAAGTCGTATTTAACAAATAAAATCTAGTTTATTTTAAGTGTAAAATTTCATTTATGTTTAAATACACTACTATTAAAAGAATTTTATTTGATAAATTTTATATTATGAAGAAAATCCTTTTATAGAAACTTAAAAAGATTTAATTTTCATCCACAATGATACTATAAAACTTTTTTATTTAGTTAGTCAACTCCAACCATGTACTGCTACGTTAGTCATGATTGTGTTTTTTACTCTCTCAATAATAATTTAAAAGTGTCAATACATCAAAATTAAACTCAATTTAAAATTGCAATTCTCATTAATAATTTTTAATTTTTTTAAAAAATCTTCTAAACATATTAAAATGCATAAAAAATACCTCCTCCTCTGTTCTAATTCTAAAGCGGTAAAAGCGTAAAAGGTATTAGTCTGGCTTCTTGACAATAGATTCTGTCATTGAGTCAAAATACCTACCAAGACTTGCCCATAAAAACTGTGTACACATGACAACTTATCTGCTCATTCTCACAAAAATTATTGCTCATGTTCCACTTGCTTCATGAGTAACCATTAAGATTACTCAGTTATTCCAATTAATTTTTCCTATCTTCATTTATGAATAGATCTGTTTTTTTCACCTCATCTTTTCCACGAAAAAGGATTTACTATCACAGGTCACAAACATACACAAAGGGAAAAGAAAAAGAAAAAAGAATTACACTCATCTCCTCCCAAATTTAAAGAAAATTCACTCAATTTTCTTCTAATTTAAAAATTTTTACATTGGCATCCCCTAAAAATATTTGATCGTTGATCAAACTAATGGTTCTAATAAAAAAATCTTTTTAATAAATCTAATAAGTCATTTGATCATTTTAATTTTAAGAAAGTGTCTATTACTACAAATATTTCATTAAAAGTTACATGTCCCTCATAAAATTATAAAACCATTAGTTTGACTAATAATTAACCATTCTCTCAAGATAACTTTTTTAAATTAAAGAAACTCTGCTGCAAGTTTTAGAAATAGAAAGAAGGGTGATACTAAATAAACAATATAAAATCAGCCTAACCAGCCAATAAATGAAATTTTGGGTCATAATTACTCAGTCCATTACAATCTTAATAATTATTTTGGGCCAAAACCAAAACCAAAATAGGTCCATTGGCTGTATGGGCTGATTTTTCATGGCCCACTTAGCATTATTGTAGAAAGAAATCTAATATAATTTTACCGAATCACATGGAAAATGAGTATAATTTATGCAAGAAAAAAAAGCTAGGATACATAATAATCATAACACAAGAAAAAGAAGACCATCAAATAGATAGATATTCAGAACGAATGTGATTTACTCCGGCAAGCTTGACTGGAGAGTTGGTGTATCTAATTGCAGTGCTAATTTTAGTTTAGGGAATAATTACTCCTTGAAACATGAGTCATAACGACTCACTACACTTACTCAGAATTACTATTTTTTGTTAATATGTATGAAGCATCACAATTAGAGTTGTGAGATTAATAATACTCTTAGGGTTTAGGGTTTATCTGGACAACATAACGCTGTCAATGCAATGGCTGCCTCAACCAACGAAGGAGATGAGTGAAAGGGCCATCCACAACATTTACAATGAAACGAGATACATAAATGATTCATATTATGATGCAAGTTCAGCAAGATTGTTATTGAAGGAAGTCCTAGTAATGCTCGATGAAGTTGCAGAGTCATAAATAATTAAATAAAAACAACACAGCCAAATAGGTCATGTGATGGAAGAGTAGTATAACTATGGCTGAAGAACAACCAAGGGAAGGGACTAGGACATGTATTGTCGCCAATAAACTCTGCTGCGATTTCAAGTCTTGCACTGTAAAACCATCATCTGAATCTGATACAAGTACACCCTCTCACTTTCTTGTGTATAAAAACCTAACACCCCAAGCAAGAATATGAAATAAACTTTTCAAGTCAATAATAGAAAAAAAGGGAAGCAAAAGCTAAAGTACAATGGGAAACCAAAAACACAAGATAAACTCACTCGGAAACATCAATGCTTCTTGACTATTTCTAGGTTCTAGCAGGTAATACTAATTGATTGATCATACAGCTCATATTGCCTCTGAAAATTTTACCTGAAACAATTACAAAAATATTGCCTCCAATCCAGCAGCACAATCACCGTATCTGAGAAGGTGAACAGAGCAACCCAGAAGCATCTGCACCTACCACCGCAAGATCACACACGGTACATAGCTGCCCCTCCTGGCTTGGAACAAAGCGAGAAGTGCAGAATGGGCAAGAAACATCCTTCTGTCCTCGGTAGATCGGCACATAGGTTGCACCACAAATCACAAATGGATTTCGGAAGTCGTAGTTCAACTGAATGGCATCGGTCATATTCCTCTCTGCTGCTGCCAGCACTTGCCTTGCAGTCTTAGCTTGGGTTTCAACAGTGGGATTGGTCTCAAGTAGCCGCCTGGCAAAGTTAGCAGCAGTAGCGAGGTTCTTTGCCTTGTAACAGACAGTCATTGCATTCAGCAAGGCTAGCCTCAAGTGTGGTGTCTGAAGGTTGCAGTGGGTGAAATATGCGGCAAGCTCCTGCTGCCGAGCTGGATTGTCCTTCATTTCCCTTCTCTTGAGCTCCATCTGCAGACCCAGAACATATTCTTTGACTATGACAATCAATTCCTTCACCTCATCCACTTCCCTCCTTGATTCAACTACAATCAAGGGAATAGTATGAAGAATACTGATGAATGTCTTTAGAGCCTCGGTGAATTTCCCAGCTGTAGTTGACTTATAACCAGCTCTGAGCTTTTCATCCAATTGAGACAGTTTGAAAGGCAGTGCAGGTGGGCCTCTTACATTTGCACTTGACGACTCAGTCCAACCTCTTTCAACTGCAAAAGATATGACTGGAGCAGATGAAAATGCACGTAGATAAGAATGACTACCTGTATGAAGATCAAGAAACATGGATTTCAAGGGAGCAAAGTTTCTTATCCCAAGTTGGCGGTTCAGTAACCGCATTGCAGTATCAAAATTCCCAGCAGCAGCATGATCCGCAGCAAGGGATGATTTCTGAATCCATATCTGGCTTACAGGCATGCCAGGTGTTGGGGCCACAAAAACAGAAGACCGTGCATTGATAGAAGCTTTTGGGGTGTCAGCTTCAGGGGGAAGCTCTAAATCTTCCAACTCCCATCCACCCTCTTCTTCATTTTCATCCCCTTCTTCTCCCTCGTCCAAAATTGCAGCAACCTCTCCATTTTGTAAGTCATCAACATCTACCACATCAAGCTCCTCACCCCAATCAGCATCAACTGCCTCATATTCTTCATCGGCAACGCCCCGACCTGTATTCTCAAGCCCACCATCAAATATACCTCGCATGACCCTAAGAAGGGGCCAGTCACCACCACACATTACTGGTGAAGGCGGCATTAAAAGAGACGGTACTTTTCCCTCGGGCAAAGATGGAACATTGTCCCCAAGTTCTGCTGCAAGCCGTTCAGCAGCATCATGTAGCCCATGGACTGAGGCAGTGATGTAAGCAAGAGGCAAATGACCCACATTCTCCAGGATTTTAACACGTTCTCGGACGTCACCCATATATAAGGCATTGTGAAACTGACCCATCACATCATTCTTTACTTCAGCAATTTTCAACATCTTTGACAGCTTCTCCATGTTACCATTGATGAGATAAAGGAAAGACAGCCTCTCAAAATTTTTGGTCCTCTGGTATGCATACTCCACAATACCAGCATTGCCCTGGCGAAGAGCCTCAACCCCTAAGCGGTACCAGTGATCTTTCTCATCAATTGCAGTAGCTGATGCAACTGCAATTTGAATGTTCCCACTCTCTAAAGCCAAATTGAATCGAATTCTCTCATCATTCACAAAATGGAGAGCAACCTCAGGAAAGCCTTTCTGCTGTAGATAAGCAATCATAGCCTGCCCACAAAGCTGTGAATTCCTAATCATGTTCATAACATGGTCATATTTTTTCCTCAGCAAGGAAAGCTTAAAAATATATTCAGTTGCATCAATAATTATGGCTCTGTTTTTCCCATCCCGATCCAAGCAGAAGATGGTGTTTGCTGAAACCTTTGTGATATAAATTGGCACGTCCAGAGTTTTTATTATCCCACAGTCTCCATTGGGAAGACAGTATTTGATGTGATTCAATGTTGTGTAGATAAAAACCCCATTGTCATCCCAGGCTCCACTTTTGACGCGGATCGTCTCATGGAGAGTGCATTGGTGCACAAGTTTCTTGTTAGCAATGATAATGGCATGTTTGCTGAGCAAAGCAACAGTTTCCATGTCACTAGACCAGACAACATACTTGATGAATGGGGTCTGAAGTTCACCAAGAACAATCCTCTGCTGAAGATCAAATAAAATGACCCTATCCTCTGACCTACAGATCAGGTTGCCTGTTCCTGCATAGAATATAGCATCGGTGGCAATCGGAAGGCCACTTTTCTTAACAACCTCATTCTTCAGATTTTTCAAAAGGATTTGGTTGTTGCTTTTGTCAAGCACAGCAAACCTATTCCGAGCCACAAAAACTGCTGATCCTCCAGGGCCTCTCTTTGCATCTTGCATATCAGCCCTATCCTTGGGTATGCAATACAACTCATAAGATCCACCATCCACATCCGAACAGAGAAGAACCGCATTTTCAGATGGGCTATAGGAAAGAGTCTTTGGACTCTGATTCAGGCTTAGAGATCCAGGGCGCCGAATAGGAAGCACTTGTGTCTCTGTTTTTGATATAAAATTATAGGAACACAAAAACCGGTCTTTTGTGTAGAACAAAGAATCACCACTAATTGCAAACGCCGGCCTTTCTCGCTCTAGCTTAAAGACAATCATACCACTGTCATGGCCAGCGGCCAACAGATTCATTTCTGGATGTGCTGCAAGGATCCAGAACCGATCATGCTCTCTGCGGAAGGTCTGGATTCCAGTCCGCTTTGTTGCGTCCCATATTCGAATGCTTTTATCCTCTGAATTCGACACGATGACATCCTGTTTGGCATGGAACATAACACATGAAACATTGTTCATGTGTCCTCTCAGAGTGTCCACTTCCCAAGCCTTAGTGTCTGAAAAAGAAAAAGAAAAAAAAAGCACATATGATCAGATAAACACTACTATCACTGAGTACACTTACTTTGTATCCTTCTTCATGTTCTCTCCCCCCTTCCCTCTCTCTCTCGAATGAGGAGCACAGGAAAAGATGCAATGCAATGCAACGCATAAACTCAAATCTCTACTTGATTAGAATCATAATAATGAATGTAAAGTGCCGAATCAGTGCTAATCAGTCAGAAAAATATATCCAGAATCTTGTATCGAATCGAAAGAATGGAAACTCTGACAAAGTCTTAGCTATGGAGTATTTTCTCAATACTTTTACCAAGCACCAACTCACTCTACACAATTAACGAACGATAAACATGATTGATTGGTTACAGAAAATGAAGAGAATACCGACCGTTCATCCTCCAGAGCTTGACCTGGCGGTCGTCGGCGCCGGAGACAATGAGAGGGAGGGTGGGATGAAAGGCGGCCCAGTTGACGCCGCGGTCGTGGCCCTCGAGGACATACTTGACGACGGCATCGGAGGCGCCGAAGAGATCGGAGTTGAGGCCGCGGAGGACGTCATCGGAGGAGGAGGGGGGACCGGCGGCGGGGCCGCGCTTGAGAGGAGAGATGTCCCAGACGCGGAGGGTCTGGTCGAGGGAGGCGGAGACGAGGAGGTCGTCGCGGGGATGGAAGGAGGCGGACATGACGTAGTGGTTGTGGCCGGTGAGGACGGCGATGCAGGAGCGGGACTGCCAGTTCCAGATGCGGATGGTCTGGTCGTCGCTGGCGGAGACGATCCAGGGGGACTCATGGTGGAAGTGAACGGTGCGGATGTAGTCGAGGTGGCCGAGGAGGGTGAAGAGGCAGCGACGCGTCTTGTAGTTCCAGAGCTTGATCTTGTAGTCGTCGCCGCCGGAGACGAAGAGGGGCTGCGATCTGTGGAAGTGGACCCCCCTGACGGGCCCCTCGTGCTCGTCGAATCTGTCCAGCAGCGTCCCCATTCTGTAGTCCCATAGCTGGATCACGCCGCTGTGCAGGCTCGCCAGGATCCATGGCCTCTGCGGGTGGAAGCTCAGCCCCTTCACTCTGTTGCTCTTCGTCTCGAACTTCGTCAGCATCTCCCCAATTCCAATCTCAGTCAATTTCAACAGATCAGATCTCTCTAACACTCACTGATCATAAGAAGCATAGCAAGATCAAGTGCGTACTCTTCTTCTTCTTCTTCTTCTTCTTCTTCTTCCCCCTTTTTTGTGTAATGCTGTGCTGCTTGCTTCAGTTGAGTGAGATCTAGGAATTTACTCTCTCTCTCTCTCTATGATCTTGGTTATCTCCTCTATTTAGATGGGTTTCACTCTTTTTTTTCTCTTTCAAGTTTTGGAGTTTTCTTTCTATGTTTTTGTTGGGCTTTCTATTTTCTTTTCTTGTATAAAATGAAAGGTGGAGGCCCAAACTTACAGGTAAAATGAGCAGGCTGAAGCACTTCAAATGAAACCCGTTCTCTCTATCTTTTTTTTTTTTATAGAATTTAACATAACCCAATGGACTTTGGTGCAACAGTGATGCTCAGTCAGGCTCGTAATCATCTGTAAGAGCCATTAAATATTAGATCAGACGAATGTGATCACGATGTTTTTTATATGCTTTAATATCAACTTCACTCTTTAAGTTAGACGCACATGAATTTAGTTTATTCTAGACAACTTCCATTTTAGCTAGAAAATTGTAAACAACCTCACCAGGTTCTTGTTTAAGACTATTGAGTTCCTTCAACAACTAATATTGATGTGATAAATTAGAAATAGTATGGCGACCTTTTCAATGATCCCATACCTCCTTAGCCATTTTGAAATGACAAAATTGAATATGGATACTTGGAATTGAGGTAACATGCATATACGTAATAGCTTGATGGTTCTAGTTGTCCCATTCATCTAATTTGTCAGCAAATGTTTTATCTTCTTCATCTTTATCTTTTTCTGGACATTTAATGTCACCTGTCACATATCTCCAGAGTTTGCGCCCTTTAAAAAAATCCTTTCATGGATTCAGACCAATGTTTATAGTTGGATCTATTGAGAAGTTCAAGAATGGATAGAGCAACTTTTGTTTTATCTATAATTGATAAAACAGAGATAAGATGCAATATTGTGAAAATAGAAGTAAAAAAAAGGAAATTAGGATTTAGAGGTTTTTTTGTATTAATATGTCAGCAACAAATTCAGAGCCACGTTAGAGGAACTAGATGGCACGTGGCGCCTTGTTAACGCTTCCACCAAGGTCAGCGCTTAGTTAGCAGAACTTAAGTTCGCGGGTTGGGTGGTAGGTTTGGATCTGGGTTGGTCCAGTAGAATACAACAGCAAGGCAAGTTTGCATCTCGAGTCGACAGATGGACTAGACCTCAGGTCGAGCCTTCTTCATTCTTTCGAGTCTTATCTACATAAGCGGTCTCTGCAGACATTACGTAGATCGACTCTAAGGCAGTGTTTGTTTTAGGTACAGATACAGAAATACAGGTATAGATACACAAAATAGATTGTTTGTTTTCTAGATACAGATACAGAAAATACACAAAATTTGTGTATTTGTATAGAAAAAACTTGTATTTTCTGTCCTCTTTGAAAGAGTGGACACAAATACACAAACCAAATACAGAAACTGTAAAAAAAATTTTAGACATGTATGCCCCTGTTTATTTTTTATTATTCCAAATTTGTCCACTCTGAACAACCTCTTATTTCTCTCTCATCTTCCCTTCATTGGCTTCTTTCTACCATTGCTACTGTTGCTCCGAAGTCCGCCGCTATTGCTACTCGGAAGGCCGTTGCCGCAAGTGCTTCAAGGTCGCCACCGCCGCTTCTTGAAGGCAACTGCTGGTCACTGATGTGGTCGCTCCAAGTCCTCCGCCGCTGCTGCTCCAAGGCCCTCCGCTTCTGCTACTCGAACGCTGCCACTGCTGCTACTGGTTGATTGTCACCGCCGCTGGTTGTCGAACATCGCCGCTGCTGCTACTTGAAGATCGAGGACCACGGCTGCAGCTTGAAGACCAACTACGTTCTTGCTGCTGCTTCGGCAACCACTATGCTTCGTGGTGGTGATAGATCGAGAAAAAGGAATGGCTGAAGTAGGTGAGAAAGAAGCTAAAGGAATGAGAGAGAGATGGTGGTGGCAGTGATATTTTTGAATATGAGTGAAAGGGGAAGGCGTAGGGGTGAGAGTGAGCGAAGGGAAGGAGAGAGAGGGAGGCTGGGTGGGTTTTTATTTTATTTTATTATTAGGGACATAATTGACTTTTCATACAATATTTTGTATTGTCCATTGTTATCAAATATAATACACAAAATACAATACATAAAATATTGTGTCTTGTACATAAAAAACAAACACAATACAGAATACATAAATTTTTCTGTATCTGTATTTTTTGTATTTGTATTTGTGTATTGTATTGTCCTGTACATCAAAACAAACACTGCCTAAATGTCGTCCCCTAAGGACTAGTTCGCCAATAATATTGATCTTATCATAAATCTTAACATCTTCTGGGTCAAATAGCATGTATCTCCCCGACCTTGTCATTTGAGATACTGAAATTACATTTTTCTTCATTACAGATACATAATAAACATTCTCTAAATGTACCTGATTGTCACTACAACGAAGTAAGATCACCACATTCCCGACGTGCATGATTGGGAAACTTGAATTGTCTGCCGTCACCACGACTTGATTTCCTTTGTACTCGGTCGTGCTCTCCAATTTCTCTTTGTCACCTGTCATATGATTGGAGCAACCAGAATCAATGACTCAATCCTTGTTGTAGTTGACGGCTGGTGATTGGTAAGTAGCTGTGAGTGCTACTTCTTCCGGTGACTCCACAAGCTCTTTATCAAAACTCACTTCTTCTTTGTGGAGATTCTTCTATGATTGCGAATGAAGCAGAAGTTTCCCACTCTTCTTCTTCATTATGTTATTCATTTATCTTACGATCAGAAGTTGCTGCGTTGCTCTCCGCCGTCTTCTTTCTAAACCAGCAGCCTCCTGCGAAATGACCCCACTTTCCACAGTTGAAGCAGACATCTTCTCTCCTCGTTGTTTTTCCTGAGAGTGAGTAAGGAAGCAAAGCTACTCCCGTGTGATGTTAACAACCAAAAGTAGTTCTACAAAACTACAAATAATGTATATTTTTTATTTGTTCTTCATTGCAAATTTAAAATCTAGTTCAAATTCAAAAAATTATAAGATAACTTGTTTATGGAACAAGGAGTTGATAACCCAAAACAACTTTAAATGTATCTATGTCTATAAGATAGAAGTCAATATGTCCCATTGGTAATATTTAGATTTGAGAATATTTTACTTCCATTAGTCCAAAATCCAAATGGAGTGTCTAGATGATTTACTAGTAAAGCCGTTAAAGTGGGTTGGTTTAAGTGAGCTATGGGTAGTAAACTAGTAATAGAAGGTATGGACCAACTTACCTTTTCGGCAAGCTAAAACAATAGTAACCCAATATAATTCACTTGCATTGGTGGTTAAATGGGTTGGTCCATTCAATAAATATATAAAAAAATTTAAATATCTTATTAGAATAATTTTGAGTACAATTTAGTCTCAAGAATAATAAAATAATTCATTAAGATTAATTTTATAGAACAAGTTAATTGATAATTTAGTTATTTAAATTTCTATTAATTGAATTGCAATTATGTGTATGACACACTGTATAATATGTTACCTAAGTTGTGTCATGTTTGCAACTCATTTAATATAACAGAGTGACTAAATTGTCACTTAAAGTGTTCTATAAAATTAATCTTGATGAATTATTATTTAACGTTCAAATCATGAGAGAATAAATTGTGCTCAAAATCAATCATGAGAGACTAAATAAGATATTCACTCTAAAAAAATCATTAAAAAATTGAGAATAAATAAGAAAATAAAAATTCAAAACAATTGTTCAATAAATGATAAAAAATTATTAGAATTGAATTAAAATCAAAATAAATGATTAAATATATTTTAAAAAATATCTTAAATAATTAGTTTTTTTTTAAAAGTAAAAAACAGAGTAACCCACCCAACTCATGGGTTATATACTTATACGAGTTTGGACCCCATTTAACCTACGTGTTGTTATATGGACCTAATCTGATTGAACCATTTCTATATGGGTAAAAAATATTTCAAGTCCAATCCACTCACTATTTTAATGGGTTAATAGGTTAACCAACGATGTTAGCCCACTAACAAACTAGAAACCCTAGATTCTAGAATGCTTCCTTATAAATTCAGAAACTGTGATCCTTGTAACTGGTGGCCGATTATGAAGATCGAAGCAGCATCGACGCCTCTACATGATTTAAGGCTCAGCTGATGAAGTCATAATTTCACCAATCCATTTTCCCTTTCTTGATTATTCGTTCTTCGTTCTTTTGTTTTTGCATCTGTAATTTGCAATATCTGAGCTGAGATCACAGTGATGACTCCATGAAATTCAAGCTCAACAGACCGGAATGCAGGGCTTTCTCTTTCGGGAGAATGCTTTGCGTGTCGACCACCCCGCTGAACTGAGTGATCTCTCTCATTCTATTTTCCTCTTTTTCCATTTGTTTATGATCGTGTTAGCTATTCGCGTTTTCTTTCAATTTCTGCAATTACTTAGAAATCTTTTTCTTATTTTCCTTTTGATTTTGGGGAAAGAGTTTTCACGATGAGGATACAAAAGCTCCCTCTTCTTAAATCTCAAGTTGAGGATAATTGCTGGCAGAATCGAACCATAAAATCTTTAGCCATCACTGAGTGATCTTTTTCCCCTATCAAAAAATCTTTTGCTCTGTACTCTTGCATATTTTTCTTATAATGTTCTCAGGCATCGTTTATATTCAGTATTTACTACATTTTCATTGAAATGAAGTTGCTAGTTGTTATAATATAATAATTGAGGTCAGTGATGATTTTCAAATTGCCTATCAAAGAACTTTAATTACCCACACAAATAACTATCATTTAGTATTCAATTAAGAGTAAATACCCAGTCCCATTAATGACGTGGCGATTATGCAAGGTGGTAAAGTTAACCGCCCACATAAGATAAATTCGTTAGCCGCTAATGGAACACTTAACAGAGAGACGGATTTATGTCACGAAATGTAAGTTCAAGACTGCGAAACTAATAAAATTTGTTTAGGGACTAATGTGGACACTCTAAGAAAGTTAGTCTTCAATTAATGGATAATTAAAATAAAATATTGTGAATATAAAATTATTTAAAATAAATTCGATCACTTTGGTAAATACAAATCTCACATTAAATGATTCCTAAATTCCTAAATTTATTAACACATCAACAAGTAGTCATTCGCATAGAACAACGAGATCATACAGCATTGTGGAATTTAAGGATGAGAAGGATTCAAGCAAGGAATTCCAGGACAAGTGATAACGATTAGCCATTCTGAGATAAGGTGCAAGAGGGTAATACATTCCTTGAGCAATTGCATTGCTTATAACTGATACGTAGCATATTATAATTATTTTCTTAAAAAAAGCAACAAATTGATCAATAAATAAAAATTTGAAAATAAATAAGAAAATAAAAATTCAAAATAAAATTATATATTTTAAAAGTTGTTCAATAAATGATAGACAATTATTAAAATTGAATTAAAATCAAAATGAATGATTAAATATATTTTAGAAATGACTAATGAGGATTGTCATACGTGGTTCGGCCTTATGCCCACACGCCCATGTTAGGTGGGAGTCTCTTTGGTGGACAATCTGTAAATTCCACCGTAAATCCCCGTTGAGGTTGGTGGTATGCGCCCTGCATGGGGATGTGCCTCCCCTAATCTAAACTTTAAGTTAATAAATATATATATATATATATATTTAGAAAAATATCTTAAATAATTATATATATTTTTTGTTTTCCATGGTATCCCCGGTCCGGAAGATCAAAGACTAATCCGTTGCGCATCTAAGTTCTATTTAAAGGTTATTTAAAAAAAAAAAAAAAGTAAAAAACAGAGTAACCCACCTCACTCATGGGTTATATACTTAATACTTATACGAGTTTGGACCCCATTTAACCTACGTGTTATTGTATGGACCTAATCTGATTGAACCAATTCTATATTGGTAAAAAAGATTTCAAGTCGCTAACCAAAAAACACATGTTTCAAGTCCAATCCACTCACTATTTTAATGGGTTAATAGGTTAACCAACGATGTTAGCCCACTATAACTAGGTTTTATCCTCATTTGTCTTTTTTCTCTTTTTCGAATTAAACGATGACGTCTTCCCTGACTCCCTCACTAGAAACCCTAGATTCTAGAATGCTTCCTTATAAATTCAGAAACCGTGGTCATTTTAACTGGTGGCCGATTATGAAGATCGAAGCAGCATCGACGCCTTTACATGATTTAAGGCTCAGCTAATGAAGTCATAATTTCACCAATCCATTTTCCCTTTCTTGATTATTCGTTCTTCGTTCTTTTGTTTTTGCATCTGTAATTTGCAATATCTGAGCTGAGATCACAGTGATGACTCCATGAAATTCAAGCTCAACAGACCGGAATGCAGGGCTATCTCTCTTTCGGGAGAATGCTTTGCGTGTCGACCACCCCGCTGAACTGAGTGATCTCTCTCATTGTTTTTTCCTCTTTTTCCATTTGTTTATGATCGTGTTAGCTATTCGCGTTTCTTTCAATTTCTGCAATTACTGAGAAATCTTTTTCTTATTTTCCTTTTGATTTTGGGGAAAGAGTTTTCACGATGAGGATACAAAAGCTCCCTCTTCTTAAATCTCAAGTTGAGGATAATTGCTGGCAGAATCGAACCATAAAATCTTTAGCCATCACTGAGTGATCTTTTTTCCCCATCAAAAAATCTTTTGCTTTGTACTCTTGCATATTTTTCTTATAACGTTCTCACGCATCGTTTATATTCAGTATTTACTACATTTTCATTGAAATGAAGTTGCTGGTTGTTATAATATAATAATTGAGGTCAGTGATGATTTTCAAATTGCCTACATTGGCTGATTATCTGGTCTAGATTATGATGTGTTTCAATAATCTGAGACCTCTTCACATGTTTGGAAAACTTTTTTCGCAGATAGCACGAGGCTATGATTGATTTAGTCTTACGACCACACATTTATGCTATGCTTTTTATTTTGATTAGCTCTGTATCTAAAATTTGTTGTCAGATTCAGAAATCTCACAATGGAATCGTTGATAATGAATGACTAAGAGGATGCTTGTTACTTCTTCGAAATGAAAATAGAAACCTAACCACAAGTAAAACTAGAAACCAAGATTTCAGAGTGTATACTGGGTTTGATTGGATGTGATTCTAGAATAAAATTTTTTTTAATTGATCTTTTTAATTAAGATCTTTTAAAAAAGTAAAAGTAATTTTATGTTTAGATACAAAATTAATTTATATTTGGATGTAATATAAAAAGATCTTTATTTAATTGTAAACATCTTTTTTGTGTTATACAAAATGTTTTTTTTTAGAAAATGAAAATTATAGCTTTTGAAAAAAAGATCTTTTTCTATTTTATTTTTGTGATTTTACTTTTACTTAAAAATATTATCCAAACATATTAAAAAATTTGAAAAGATCTTATTTTAACTATAAAATGGCATCCAAACAAGCACATAATACGGTGGAATACAGTATAATGAATTTTTTTTGTGTATTTTGTTTTAGTGTGTACTGTGTATAGAATGCAGTTTTATATGTATTTGTACAAAAATTTATTTTGATAATTTAGTAAAAAATTAGAAGTGCAAATTTGCTTTAATAGACAATAATAAGTTTGAAACAAAAATTTCATTAAAATTTCTGTATCATTATTTTGTGTAAAATAAAGAAAAAATCTTTAAAGATATAGTCTGTATTGTATTTTTTATGTAGTAAACTTACCCTACCAAAGGGGTGATTGGCTGATTGCTGCACTAACTAACTAATATCTCTGTTAACTTCTTGATGGCTTGTCCTCCGAGTAATCTGTATTTAAGTGTAAGACTAATCGATGCTATGACTTGTTAAGGTAATATTTGGGTTAAAATACTTAACTTTTTTTCCTGTTTATCAAGTATTGAACGATTTAGTTTTTAATCACCGTGTTCACTCTCTGATTTTTGTCTAAAATATACAATTTGATAAAGCTGGGCTTGGGTTTGTTAACTTTGAACCAGTAATGTAATATATATATATATATATATGAAGGCCACACTAAAACAATTTTACTAACTTATGACCACCACTCCAAGGCTTAAATGTGGAAAAAATGTGCGTCTAATCTGATCTTTGGATTTGTTATTAATTGGCCAACAAGTGATTTTCATAGCTGATGGCCAAATGTGCGTCTAATGAGATGAGGAAGAAGGGATGAAGAAAGGCAGATCTTTTTGGTAGGCAAATCTTTTGGAACAAGGTTCATTTGACTCTGCTATGAAGGCTGTGATGATGTTTTTCATTCTGTTTCCCTTGTTCTATTCACCTTCAAAGACCCAAATGTTTCTAAAACCATTAATGCATGTGGATAGCTGTGCTCAATAGAATTAATACTGATCACATTTTGTAGGTAAGAAGACCACATAAGGCTATATCTCCTAATATGTGTTATGTGTATGGCAAGGTGAATTTGTGTCACATCTATTCTTCCATTGCCCCACCGTTCTGCTCATGAATTTTGTGGGTTTTGGGAATAAAAAGGAAGCTAAAATTTTATGGTAGTGTGCAATACATGCCATTATTTGGACCATTTGGTTGGAGTGCAACTCTAGAACTTTCTTTGATAGATTCTCAGATTGGTTTTCTGTGGGATAAAATTAGGAGCTTGACATATGTTTGAGGTAAAGCTAATAATTTGTTTAGGGATCTTTCCATCTTGGATATGTTAAGAGATTGGAAAGCCATGGTTCACAATTAGTCTCTCTTATTTTAATCTTGTAATACAAAATTCAGTGCTTGACATCTGTCTCTGGTGTAAAGCTAATAATTTGTTTAAGAGTCTTTCCATCTCGAATATGTTAAGAGATTGGAAAGCCATGGTTCACAATTAGTCTCTCTTATCCGTATCTTGTAATGAGGAGGATTGCTTATCCTCCACCCTTGTACCTCTATTCTTTTCTGTTCTAAATAAATTTCTTCTTTTATCAATTTTTTTTAATTCATATCTTAGTTTTACTCCATTACTTTTTTTAAGTTCCCCTGTTTATTCTTTTCTTTGTTGCTGAATCTGTTTAATTATGTATTTTAGGATGTTCTAATTGATCCAGCTATGATGGGAACACTTATGTTCCCATGTTTTATGTGTTTGTTCTATTTAGAAGTGATTATCCTTGAATCAATCTTTCCTGTTTTGAAGATCTTTTTCTTAATTTGATTTTTTTTCCTATCATTTTTGTTGTGTCATCTGAACTTTACAAAACCACAAGGTGTTATATATACTCTTAGACCAAATATGATAATTAAACATGCTATTCTGATAGAAACTTACTTTATCAATGACATAATTCTAGATCTATATTAATATAATTATAATAGTATTTGTTGCTTGGTTTGTTGTCAAATATTTTAATATATTCCTAGAGGATGATTTACATTGATGAGATGAGGGAAGTAGTAGCAAGTACTGACCTTTCAAGAATTTGGTGTAAAACTAGGAGCCTTTTTAATGAGTTATTGTTAACCAACGTATCAATTATTTTGAGTTTTTCAAAGACGTTATTGTGTTAGTTTTTTAAAGTGGTACAACTTGCTACACAACCATTCTGCTACATAGCTATTCTTCAAAGTTCTTATTGTGTGAGTTTTTCATTGTTGTCTTTTGTTTCATATTACATATGGAAGGTTCAATGGGAGCTTTAATTATAGGAGAAGTATATAAGAGCTATTAATTAATATATATAGCTATTAATCCTGTTACGATTTTTCACCTTTACTTAATTATTTTATTTATAATCTTTTTCATTTTCATCATTCAATAAATTTTACTACGCCCATAGAATCTATTCCGATTAATATAACGTAACGATAGTATGAATTAGACTCGAAAATGAAGTGAAAACAATACAAATACTTTCATTTATTATTTTTCTAATATAGTAACTGCTCAATTATATTTATTTTAACAATCTATATTCATTTGCAGCAACTTTTCCCAACATTAGCACAACGATATAGAAGATAATTGCCTATTCAAATAAAACTGAAAATAATCATTAGAAAAGAGTGAGAAATAAAGTGTGAAAAAAGATGTAACTTTCTAAAAGAACAACTTTTTGTAATATTTTAGGAAAAAAAATATTCAGTTTAAAATCGTAGGAATCCTATGATTTCTGATACTGAAAGTTATTCTTTCAAAATCATAGAGATCCTATGAAAAAATCAGGACATTAGTGGAATTAATGTCTTTCAGAAATTGTAGAGATCCTATGAGAAAACAAGACATTAGTGGAATTAATGACTTTAAGAAATCGTAAATTTTTCATTTGTTTACACATGTCCACTAATGTCGTGTGTAGGGTTCAAAGTTTAAGGACCCATGACACCCTAGACACCCATGACACCCTAACACCCTCACACATTTGAAAGTATATATTCTTCAATTTTCTATTGTATATAAAAAAAACTATGTAACTTCATTATTAGTCTGTAATTTTTTTTATAGTGTATCTAAAAAATAGAGAATTATCACATTTTAATGCATATGCCATATATCCTTCAATATCTAGTATATGAAAAAAATCATGTAATTTCATAATTTAAAGTCTATAGTCTTTATTTTTTAGAGTATTCAGAAAAATAGAGAAATCTCACATTTTAAAGTATATAGCCTTCAATTTTTAAAATATGTATAAAAGTCACGCAATTTCATAATTTAAAGTCTATAGTCTTTGTTTTATAGTGTTTATAGAAAAAAAGAGAAATCTCACATTTTAAATTATATAGTCTTCAATTTCTACTATATGTAAAAAAATCATGTAATTTCATAATTTAAAATCCATAGTCTTTGTCTTATAGTGTGTCTAGAAAAATAGAGAAATCTCACATACATTTAAAAGTCTATAGCCTTCAATTTGTACGTAGTTTATGTAAAAAATCATGTAATTTCATAATTTAAAATCTATAGTCTTTATTTTATAGTGTGTCTAGAAAAATAGAGAAATGTCACATTTTAAAGTTTATAGTCTTCAATTTCTACTATATGTAAAAAAATCATGTAATTTCATAATTTAAAATCCATAGACTTTGTTTTATAGTGTATAAAAAATAGATAACTCTCACATTTTAAAGTATGTACCCTTAAATTTTTACTATATGTAAAAAAATCATGTAATTTCATAATTTAAAGTTTATATTCTTCGTTTTATAGTGCTTCTAAAAAAAATAGAGAAATCTCACATTTTAAAGTATATAACCTTCAATTTCTACTATATGTAAAAAAATCATGTAATTTCACAATTTAAAGTCTATAGTTTTTTTTTATAGTGTGTCTAGAAAAATAGAGAAGTCTCATATTTTAAAGTATATAGCCTTCAATTTCTACAATATGTAAAAAAGTCATGTAATTTCATAATTTAAAGTCTATAGTCTTTGTTTTGTAGTGTTTAAAGAAAAATAGAGAAATCTCACATTTTAAAGTATATAGCCTTCAATTTCTACTATATGTAAAAAAATCATATAATTTCGAATTTTAAAATCTATAGTCTTTGTTTTATAGTGTTTCTAGAAAAATAGAAAAATCTCACATTTTAAAGTTTATAACCTTCAATTAGTATAGTATATGTAAAGAAATCATGTAATTTCATAATTTAAAGTCTATAGTCTTTGTTTTGTAGTGTTTATAGAAAAATAGAGAAATCTCACATTTTAAAGTATATAGCTTTCAATTATATTATATGTAAAAAATCATGTAATTTCATAATTTAAAGTTTATAGTCTTTGTTTTATTGTGTGTCTAGAAAAATAGAGAAATCTCATATACATTTTAAAGTCTATAGCCTTCAATTTGTAGTTTATAAAAAAAATCATGCAATTTCATAATTTAAAGTCATAGTCTTTATTTTATAGTATGTCTAGAAAAATAGAAAAATCTCACATTTTAAAGTTTATATCCTTCTATTTCTACTATATGTAAAAAAAAATCATGTAATTTCATAATTTAAAATCTATATAATTTGTTTTATAGTGTATTAAAAATAGAGAAATCTCACATTTTAAACTATGTACTCTTCAATTTCTACTATATGTAAAAAAATCATGTAATTTCACAATTTAAAGTCTATAGTTTTTTTTTATAGTGTGTCTAGAAAAATAGAGAAATCTCACATTTTAAAGTATATAGCTTTCAATTCTATTATATGTAAAAAATCATGTAATTTCATAATTTAAAGTCTATAGTCTTTGTTTTATTGTGTGTCTAGAAAAATAGAGAAATCTCATATACATTTTAAAGTCTATAGCCTTCAATTTGTAGTTTATAAAAAAAATCATGTAATTTCATAATTTAAAGTCATAGTCTTTATTTTATAGTATGTCTAGAAAAATAGAAAAATCTCACATTTTAAAGTTTATATCCTTCTATTTCTACTATATGTAAAAAAAAATCATGTAATTTCATAATTTAAAATCTATATAATTTGTTTTATAGTGTATTAAAAATAGAGAAATCTCACATTTTAAACTATGTACTCTTCAATTTCTACTATATGTAAAAAAATCATGTAATTTCACAATTTAAAGTCTATAGTTTTTTTTTATAGTGTGTCTAGAAAAATAGAGAAATCTCACATTTTAAAGTATATAGCCTTCAATTTCTACAATATGTAAAAAAGTCATGTAATTTCATAATTTAAAGTCTATAGTCTTTGTTTTATAGTGTTTAAAGAAAAATAGAGAAATCTCACATTTTAAAATATATAGCCTTCAATTTCTAATATATATAAAAAAAATCATGTAATTTCATATTTTAAAATCTATATTCTTTTGTTTTATAGTGTTTCTAGAAAAATAGAGAAATCTCACATTTTAAAGTTTATAGCCTTCAATTTGTAGTATATGTAAAAAAATCATGTAATTTCATAATTTAAAATCTATAGTCTTTATTTTATAGTGTTTATAGAAAAATAAAGAAATCTCACATTTTAAAGTATATAGCTTTCAGTTTCTACTATATGTAAAAAAATCATGTAATTTCATAATTTAAAGTCTATAGTCTTTGTTTTATTGTGTGTCTAGAAAAATAGAGAAATCTTATATACATTTTAAAGTCTATAGCCTTCAATTTGTAGTTTATGTAAAAAATAATGTAATTTCATAATTTAAAGTCATAATCTTTATTTTATAGTATGCCTAGAAAAATAGAGAAATCTCACATTTTAAAGTTTATATCCTTCTATTTCTACTATATGTAAAAAAATTATGTAATTTCATAATTTAAAATCTATAGAATTTATTTTATAGTGTATTAAAAATAGAGAAATCTCATATTTTAAAGTATGTACCCTTCAATTTCTACTATATGTAAAAAAATCACGTAATTTCATAATTTAAAGTTTATATTCTTCGTTTTATAGTGCTTCTAGAAAAATAGAGATATCTCACATTTTAAAGTATGTAGCCTTCAATTTCTACTATATGTAAAAAAAATCATGTAATTTCACAATTTAAAGTCTATAGTGTTTTTTATAGTGTGTCTAGAAAAATTGAGAAATCTCACATTTTAAAGTATATAGCCTTTAATTTCTACAATATGTAAAAAAGTCATGTAATTTCATAATTTAAAGTCTATATAGTCTTTGTTTTATAGTGTTTATATAAAAATAGAGAAATCTCACATTTTAAAGTATATAGCATTGAATTTCTACTATATGTAAAAAAATTATGTAATTTCATATTTTAAAGTTTATAATCTTTATTTTGTAGCGTTTCTAGATAAATAGAGAAATCTCACATTTTAAAGTTTATAGCCTTCAATTTGTAGTATATGTAATAAAATCATGTAATTTCATAATTTAAAGTCTATAGTATTTGTTTTATTGTATTTCTAGAAAAATAGAGAAATCACACATTTTAAAGTTTATAGCCTTCAATTTCTACCATACGTAAATAAATCATATAATTTCATAATTTAAAATCTATAGACTTTGTTTCATAGTGTATAAAAAAATAGAGAAATCCCAAATTTTAAAACATGTAGCCTTCAATTTCTTCTATATGTAGAAAAAATAATGTAATTTAATAATTTAAAGTTTATATTTTTTGTTTTATATTGTTTTTTTAAAAAATAGAGAAATCTCACATTTTAAAGTATATAGCCTTTAATTTCTACCATATCTGAAAAATTCAAGTGGTTTAATATTTTAAAGTCTATAGTCCTTAATTTATAAGACAACCTATAAAATTGTAAAATCTCACATTTAAAGTATATAATTTTCAATTTCTACTATATAGAAAAATTTCATGTGATTCAATATTTTAAAGCCTATAGTCTTTATGTTATAATATAATCAAGAAAATTGCAAAATCTCACAATTTAAACTATATAGCCTTCAATTTGTACTATACGTAAAAAAATCATGTAATTTCATAGTTTAAAATCTATTGACTTTGTTTTATAGTGTATAAAAAAATAGAGAAATCTCACATTTTAAAATATGTAGCCTTCAATTTCTACTTTATGTAAAAAATAATAATGTAATTTCATAATTTAAAGTTTATATTCTTTGTTTTATAGTGTTCTCGAGGGTAGCGTTTGGAATATGGACGTAGACACCGAGACATAGATATAGATGGACAAGACACAATGTCTTATGTCTTATAATTTGTGTTTGGTAGTGTGTGACAAGACATTAGTGTCCTGTACTAAAAAATGTTTGGAATTGAAGGACATTGTTACACACTAATTACTCATATACTAAAATACCCTTATTCAAGCGGTTTAATTACTCCGGAAGTCCCTATAGTTTCATTGATTTTTCAAATGGGTCCTTATACTTAAAAATTATTTTATATTTAATTAATTATTTTATATTTCATATTATATTATATTTATTTTTTATTTAATAAATTTTGAATAAATTTATTTTTATTTATTATAAAATTAAAAATAAAATTTAATTGAAATTAAATTTAACATAAATTAAAGTAAAAAGAAATAAATCTAAACTAAAAATGTCTTAAAGTAAAAGTTATAAATAAAAAAAGTTAATAAGAATTTAAGAAAGATAATTTAAAATATTTATGTTATATTTAATTTTATTTAAATTATTTTTATATTCTTTATTTATTTTAATTTAATTGTCATAATATATAAATATAAATTTATTCAAAATAAAAAATAAATATAAAAATAAATTAATTAAATGATAAATAAATAAAATATAATATGAAATAAAACAAAAATATAAAAAATATAAAAATAAAAGATAAATAAAATATAAATAAAATTTAAACTGATGCAAGAATCAAATGAAATAAAAAAAAATGAAAAACAAAGAACGGAACAGAAAATCAGATGCAAGAATCAAATGAAATAAAAAATTTAAACAATACAGTCAAGAACTTGATGAAGAAAATTTGGGGTTATAGTTTTAGAATTTATGTATGAGGATAATTTGTGTCATTTTAAAAATTTAATGAGGTTATTATTGGAAGAAAATTATTGTGTCTCAAGTTGATCATCCGTGTCTCTACTCACTCTTGAGACACCAGTGTCTCAACATTAGTGGGTAAGAGTGTATAGCCGTGTCTTCAAGTGTGTGTCTAAACTCCCACCCCAAACAAGATTTGTGTCCCACCGTGTCTCCAACTTAGTGTCGCGTCCAACCTTCCAAACGCTACCTAGAGAAATAGAGAAATCTCACATTTCAAAGTATATAGCCTTCAATTTCTACTATATGTAAAAAAAATTATAATTTCATAATTATATTTAAAGTCTATAGTCTTTGTTTTATAGTGTGTCTAGAAAAATATAAAAATTTCACATTTGAAGTATATAGTCATCAATTATTACTATATGTAAAAAAGTTATGTAATTTCATAATTTAAAGTCTATAATCTTTGTTTTATGGTGTTTCTAGAAAAATTGAGAAATCTCACATTTTAAAGTATATAGTTTTCAATTTCTACTATATGTAAAAAAATCAAGTAATTATTTCATATTTTAAAGTCTATAGTTTTTGTTTTATAGTGTTTCTAGAAAAATAGAGAAATCTCACATTTTAAAGTCTATAGCCTTCAATTTGTAGCATATGTAAAAAAATCATATAATTTCATAATTTAATGTCTGTAGTCTTAGTTTTATAGTGTTTCTAGAAAAAATAGAGAAATCTCGCATTTTGAAGTATATAGCTTTCAATTTCTACTATATGTAAAAAAAATGTAATTTCATAATTTAAAATCTATAAATTTTATTTTATCTATTACAACTTATAAAGATAATTGCTAAAAAATTAGTTACTTTTTTGTCTCTAAAAATAAAATTAAAAAAAAAATTATAACTTCTCTTCTTTAACTTCTTTGTAATAATTACCTCTATCATTCCATTTATATATTTCCTCTTTTTTTAAATATATTAAATATTAGAATTAATGTAAGTATTACATATTATTAATTTTACAAACACAATTAATATAAATACTATTATTAACTATAATAATTTTTTAAAAAATAAAAAATATGACTTGATCGCTAGTCTTCTATAAAAGTTTTTCAAAAAAATAAAATGAAACTTGAAAGAGACTTTAATATTATTTTATAAAACTTTTACGGTTTTACCCATAAGATTGAATTAAATAGTATATGTTATAAAATATTCACTAAAAAATAAAATAAGCGAATGTACTTTGCGAGTCGCTAGTATATATTAATAAATGTACATGAATTCTTACATTAATTTTGTTTAGATTGTGGTGTGTAAATATTATTATATTAAATTAATAATTTTCTTACATTAAGTTTTCTTTAGAAATATGTTGTTGTTTGTTTCGGGCATTTTAAATGCCTTTTATTTTCCGTACACACGTGTAAATATAGTTGAAAAGAAGCCATGTGGTACTCCATGGATGAAAGACTCTATGAACAATTCAATAAGCCTTAGTTTCCGGGAACAGATCAGATTTGTAGTAACAAACAGTAAAAATGCTAGGCAGTGGATATATAGATAGGATAGGATATATGCATATTTTCCATGTGATGATGAAATGAAAGCTTGATTTTAGGATCTTATAGATAGATCTATAATCCCAAATCTTGAATCTGACTAAGCTAGCTACTATGTGTGTGTGTGAGAGAGCCTAATAGTAATAGTAATAGTAATAGTAATTCCTTCTCTAAAATAACTCCTACTTCCCCGTACTGATATGGATTGTTAGTACTTTTCTTTCTTAACTCTCTCTCTCTCCCATCCCTTGAGGCTCGGTGCATGTGACTGATTCAGCACATTCCCAATTGATTAGAACCTTTAAATTGGCTAAACCTTGAACTACCACAACAGAATTTATGACTCTTGCTCTTCTCTTCTCTTCTATTCTCCAAATCAAAACCCTCTCTGTTTTATTACTAGCCTAGCTATTCAGAACAGAACAAGATTATATATACACCACCACCACCACCTACCTAATGGTACATACACTTCCATTCGTTCAATTCTCATTGCATGTGACTAATTATATTTATTTAATTAATAGGATTCAATATATAATTAATGTGAATTGTATTTGTGTGGTTGTTATTGATGATCAGGATCAGCAGCATGGCAATGTTAACGGAGAAGAAGCAAGACATAATAACAATAACAATAACAATAACAATAATAATAATACTACTACTACTGTGGCATCACCCCAGCCTGATCAACAAAAGCTGGAAAAGTGGTTGCCCATCACTGCCTCCCGAGAAGCAAAGTGGTGGTATTCTACTTTCCACAATGTCACTGCTATGGTTGGCGCTGGCGTCCTTGGCTTGCCATTTGCTATTTCACAGCTTGGATGGTTCGTTCCTATATATCCACCATGTAATCGATCTTATTGCGCTCTGTTTTTTTACTCTATCTACAATAAAAATGATCATTTTTAACATGTAATTGTCCAAAAGTAATGATAAAAGTCCTGTCAAGAAAATATATATTGACATTGATTAGTCGTTGAAAATAGTCGTAAACTTTTATTTGACAATTAATGAAGCTTGAAAATGCTCAAAAATTAATTTTAAGTATTTTCGACGGTCACTAATTGTCAATATTATTTTTATTGACAATACTTTTATTGACACAGGTTGAAAATGCTATTTTTTTAGTAGTGTATGATCCATGTCAATTATTAATTGATTACAATACATAATACATAATTATTTTGTTTGTAGGATTCCGGGGGTTGGAGCGATCATGGTGTCATGGCTGGTGACATTTTACTCGCTGTGGCAGCTGGTTGAGATGCACGAAATGGTGCCAGGGAAGAGGTTTGACAGATACTTTGAGCTGGGAGAGCACGTGTTCGGGCCGAAGCTAGGATTCTGGATGGTCATGCCTCAACAGCTTACGGTGCAGGTTGCATCCACTATCGTGTACTGCGTGACAGGAGGCAAATCCTTCAAGAAGTTCGTCGATCTGTTGTTTCCTATCACCAGCGGCGTTCGCCAGACATACTACATCCTCTTCTTCATCTGCTTCCAGTTACTCCTCTCTCAGAATCCTGACTTCAACAAATTGAAGGCCATTTCTCTGCTCGCTGCCGTCATGTCTGTCTGTTACTCCATCGTCGCATTCGTCACGTCCACTGTGAAGGGTGTTCATCACCATCCCTCGCACTATGGGGTTAGATCAGAGACCACCGCCGGCATGATATTTGATGCGTTCAATGCGCTTGGGACCATAGCCTTTGCATTTGCTGGCCACAGTGTGGTGCTGGAGATTCAAGCGACTCTGCCCTCAACAGAGGAAAAGCCTTCCAAGAAGCCAATGTGGAGAGGCGTCGTCTCTGCCTACACCATTGTTATTATTTGCTATCTCTCTGTTGCAGTCTCTGGATTTTGGGCCTTCGGGAATGCCGTCGAAGATGATGTCCTCATCTCTCTTGAGCATCCCCGTTGGCTTATTGCTCTTGCTAATCTCATGGTCTTCACGCATGTTCTTGGAAGCTTCCAGGTTCCTACAAAATATATATAATTTCATATCTCTATGTAGTATGTATCTATTAGTAGATTAGAAATAATGTTTATCGTACAGCATAAATACATTCAACAAGTATCTAACGTGTGTTATACGTGATATGAGATGTGTGTTATACGTACTTGTGTTATATAAAACACACATTTTATATCATGTATAGTACACTTTGTATACCTGTTGGACGTATTTTATTTTTGTTGTGCGACAAACATTATTAGGGAGTAAATCAATCCTTAATGCATGGTTTCTTATTTATTTATTTAAGGTTTTTGCAATGCCTGTTTTTGATACCATTGAGTCAACTCTTGTACAAAAGTGGCATTTTAAGCCCTCCAGAACTCTTCGCCTCGTTGCTCGAAGCATATATGTCGGTAAGATACACACCATTCTGCTCTATTCAACTGAAGTCGAATATTTCTATGTATTTTTTCAGTTAATAACTTATAGTTTTCACATCTAATTGGGATTGCTATATATATATATATACAAGAAAAATGTTATTCTTATATACTATTTCACTATCCACCCCCTTTCTATACTTAATAGTTAATACACTTATCAACATATGTATTAAATTTGGGAAAAATGAGTGAATGGTTAAATGGTATCTACTAATAGCTTTGCTCTCTGTATAATTTCTTTGAAGTTGTGGTGGGATTTGTGGCAATCTGTGTTCCATTTTTCGGAGGATTGTTAGGCTTTTTCGGAGGGTTGGCATTCACATCAACATCATATATTGTAAGCAAGCTAATTATGTAACCAATTATTAGTGATATATATTTGTTCTATACCTTGTATTTAATTTGAGTTATATTCTTTAATTTTCATTTGATGCATGCAGATTCCGTGTTTGTTGTGGCTTGCGGGCAAAAAACCAAAGCGATGGAGCTTTCACTGGATTGCATCATTGGTACTTACTTTCCACATCTTTTTTATAAGTAAACAGTTAAATTAGTGTCATTAAAAATTCTCCTAATTCTAATGAATTAAAAGAGTCTAATTTAAACTATGATGAATCACCATTTAACATGCAAATACAATTATATCTAGCAAATTGAGAGTAAGTATTTATCTCATGATATTGCTTCACACTCTTTAGTTACCAGAGGACTTCCATCTCCACCACTACCCCATCAATAGCATCTTCTTAATTTCTCACACACACCACCCCCTTCACGCGGATTTTGTGTTGCAACCACAACACTTCTCATTCTCATGCAATTTTAATCCACCAAGATCATCAACGAAACCCTCACATGATATACCCCTATAAAATGCACATTCCACACCACCACTCATTTGCTTCATCCCTGAAGCATACCCTCATATATATACATAATACAATTCAGCACCCCACCATTTGGTATGGTCCTTTTCTTTACACCCATATAAGCCTCTAGCCAATTCATGCATGTCTATCTTCATTAACACTCCCTCTGCAGTCCTGTCTGTCTTTCAACAGTAACATAGCCATGGTCAACTTGATGTTGTACATGCATAACAAAAGACTTCATAGAATACTTTTTCTATTATCAAAACACCAATACACCTAGTTAATTTAATCTGATGAATTTCTTGTCACCTCGTCTCCTCTAAGTTCCATACTCGTCCACACTATCTCACCGACTCTTAATAAACTAAGTTAATTCGAGATACACTTGAATTCAAAGTCTCACTTAAATTATTGGTATTAATATTTTACCTATAAATGTAACTAATTAATTATTTTCTTATCACAGGTTTGCATTATTATTGGCCTTTTCATAGCCATGCTTGCACCTATTGGAGGGATACGAACAATAATACTCTCTACCAAAACTTACAGACTTTTCTCCTGAGTAGGTCTTGTTGTAATAATATAAATGTTTATCCTAATTATAGATAGTTGTAATATTTTTTATGCCATTAGTATATTTCGCATATGTTTTAGTTGCGAAATTATTATTAATTTTTTTTGCTAGAAGATTTCGCAGAAATTTTAATTTAGCTGCGAATTTATTATTAGTTTGTACATTATATACTTTTAATATTCTATATTAACTATGTGCTCCTAATTTTGATATTAATGTTGAGTGTTTCCGACTTATTAAGGGTGTGTTATGTCATGTAATTGTTAAAATCTCATCTTTGTTTGTTTATAGTCACATAATTTGAATTTTTATTCATTTTGCAAAGTTTTGGACACAAATGAGTGAGTATGGCGTTATCGAAGGAAAAAATGTGTCTCCTTAATGGATAAACTTAACCAAAATCTTAACATAATAATGTCTAAAAATCAACATTAGACATTGTAAAAACATACAATAATTCTCATCCATCAAACCATTTGAAACATTATTGTTTTTTTGTCACATGTAAAAAGAATACATTAGACATCATCAACACCCAATTTGTTTATATTTTTTTTTTGTAAAAATTGTCAAAATGTTGATCTCATTTAGAAATATTAGATAATCCTTCATTATATTTTTCAATAATGTGAAATTTCGTAGTATCATCCCCAAAATCAAGAAGAAAAAAGATAGAAAAAGTGAAATGAAAAGATTGAATGATATAGAATGACAAGAGATAATGTTTCAATCACAATGAGATGTGACCTTATATAGACACATCTAATAACAATGTAAAATACCAAAATTATCCTCTAACAGACCCCCGCAAGCTAGACCGTGAGAGAATTTCAACCATGTTCGGCTTAGAAAGAAAGTGTCTTACAATAGAAAGATGAATTACAATATACAAATGGAATACAACGATACATTAAACTAAAAAAATCTGACTCTGAATTGATATAATGAGAGTGAGTCTGTTTGTCGGAATGACATCTCAATCAAAAGTCGCTCCTCGAAGAAGGAGAATGGAGTGAGTCGGTTTGCCGGAATGATCTTCGGTCAAATGCTGCTTCTCGGAGAAGATGATGACTTAGTATAGAATCGTGTCGCCGGAATGATCATTAGTCGAGATAATGCTCCGAAAATGGGCTCTTTGACTCCATGTATGACAATGTTTCATCTCGGTAGTGGTTCCTAGTTCAAAATGTAGCCTTTAACATTCAGCTACGACATCTCCACAACACTCGTCGCAAAGAAAGATTAACGTCCATATGACGTGCAACTACCATTGTTTTTTCTCTTATAATGGTAGAAGCTTACAAAGCCTTAATTAAGACTATCCAAATTCAATTTCAACACTTTTTTTTTAAATCTACCCTAAATATAATAATGGGTAGAAGAAATGTACAATGTATGAATATGATGAATCATCCATCTTCAGTTTTGAACATAGAAGAACAAATCAACAGTAACAAGAGCAACAGAACCAAGAAACAAAGGTTCTCAAGTAATTATCTTCAACCAGCAATAAATCAAATTTTTCCAAAAGAATCTAACAATTTAACAAAAAAAATTGGCAACAAGCGAAAGTACTAGAACATAGCCAAATCTGAATAGGACGCCCGAAAAAATTTGATCGGGAGAATTGGTGAACCTTCAATTTCAATCTTTCCCATTTGTCGCTGGCCAATCATATCAAGGAATGCTTTCGTGTAAACAAGGTTTGTGTCTCCAGCAATAACTGGGGGGAAAAGAAAATAATCTTTCCTTTCATCATAGTCATGATTGCCTATGATTGTCTCGTAACTCAAAAAAACGAAGACTCTTGAACCAGAAGAGGGAGCCACCGGGACGATATGAACGAGAGGATGAACAACCGCCTAATGAAGAGGAAGCACCGCCATGAAATCGCAAAGCTAGTGCAGAACCAGATCTTTTGTTTCTTGGAGCTTCAATAATGAAGGTTTGTTGGAGAAGATGAAAATGAACCCAATAATGGAAATTCCAATACCACCCATGAGAGAACATTTTTCCAAGATTGCAAACTGATGGTTGGGCTTCCTCGATCGAATGAGCAAAGAACCATTGTATTGTTATAATCTAAGATTAGAATCCAACGGTGGATAGTTATACAAGTATTGTACAATTTTCATTGTACACATAACATTCATGATATATTTATTTGTTTTTTCTTAATATAACGAGATCAATACATTAATTAACAAATTAAGCATAAATATGCCGAGTCAGATCAGAGCAAAAATATAATCAAGTATAGCTTCCAAATTGCTCCTGAATATCCTTGAAAGATATAGTGGCTGATCCCCTTCTTTTTGCCTTCTGCTGAGAAGGATGTTCCCTCCATCCCGTCATATAAATGACCTGCAAAAACACCAACAATAGCACCCATTCTTCATAATCAGCAGTAGGTCGAAAAATGCATGCGTATTTGTGCATTACATGTTCATGAAGCAGCAATTTAATCATGTTAGAAAATGATGCTTGTATTTTGATTACCTGGAAGGTTGCGGGTACAGTGCCATCTTCTGAAGCAAACATTGAATCATAAATAGCTGCAGTTGCTAAGGCTGTGTCCCTCTTTAGGATCTGTTTCATTCAGCACACAATTTTCAACATTTCATGAAAGGAATTTCAATTTAAAATACATAAACCACTTGTATGATTAAGAAAGGAACGAAAAACATTACAGCATTCATTTGAAAAAGAGAATTTGTTTCACCCATTGCCCGTAGATGTTCTATGAGTTCCAGAGCTGTATCAAACAAACAGAGACAAAAGCCCTCCAATTCAAAAATCAATCACAGAGGTACAAGGTTATATATTAGTTAATATAGAGATTAACTTGAAAGAGTAGTAGTTAAGGCAAGAGGCAACTTAAGTTAAGTTCAGTTAGGTTGCCTCTCTTTATGATCTTGATATATACCATGTTAAGAGGGGATAACAATATAATGTATTAGGACAGGAACCAGAACAAATAAAATGACAATTGTTATGTTTCAAAGACTTAGAAGAGATACTCAATAATTGGAAAAACTTTTCATGCAGTGACACATTCAATAATACATGATCCTATTCATCCATAAGGGCCCATAAATGCAGGTAGTATGCCCAATGTTTATCTGAAAATTGTGCAACTAATAAGAAGAAAAGGCAGATATATCATATATATATATATATAGCAGTATAGCACTAAAATAAAATAAATACAAATACAAAACCAAATGGGAACTCACTCACCACTTTCATACTTAACTGTATACTCATCAACATCAACACCTGGAAGGGAGAAGCCTGCCCTTGTCAAAAGATTCCCTGCATCTCGAACCTAAAAATGGAGGTCTTCTCAGTTCAAGGCTTCAAGCCCCTTTTATTTCATACTATTGTCCGCCATGGCGGAAGGAGATCGATGCGATAAACAAACTTAATTGCTTAAAATTAACAACCAATAATGATGAGGAGGAATTAGTTTCAAACAAAAGCATTAGCATGATGAGAACAACACCAACTGACCAGGATTAAATAGCAGCACTGATTCTATTCAAAAGAAATATTGTTGCGTTCATTCAAAATATATACAAAGAAACGATCATAACAAATAAATAAGAGACAAGTCTGACAATAACACATGCCTGTGCCAACGGTGAAACTCGTGGACTGATCCCTCCTTCACGCTCCATTTGTGCTACAGTGCAAGCTATTCTGAGCTCCCTGATGATAGCGCAAATATCATAAAAAGGCTCCATATACTGGTATACCAACAAGCTTTCTAGAAATAAGCATATAACATAATAATCACTTTAAGGTTTCTCCACCAAGAATAGCTGCTAAAAATAATCCATCAGGTTTCAATGCCAATTTAGACTGCAAAAACATAAAAAAAGCACATCAGCAATCAGCTTAACAATAAAGGTTATAAAAACTGACATTTAGATGAAGAGACAGGTGAATTTGCACATAAAAGTTTTCTGTGTATTGCTTAGTGCAAATACTCAACACACCATTGAGAATCATCAATCATGATCAAGTTATCAGCCAAATGACACAATTACAGTCAGGCTCTTTACAACTAATGAGGCTTCCCTTAATGGTCAACTTAATCACAAACTAATAAGCTAGTAAATACCTCAGACTCAAAAAACTGTATAAGAGTATATATATAATTATATATATATATATATATAAATATAATGTACCTGTATCATTGCTCCTGGCAGATCATTAGTCCAGTGTAGTCCCAAGCAACTAATAACCAAGTCCACAGAGCTGCACATTACATACAAATACAAGGATTCAAAAAGAAAACTGTAACCGTAAATCAATTCATATATCAAGTGTAAAAGAACAATGTAGATGCAGTGCAGGCACGCACGCACCTTTCTTTGATAGGCAAAAATTCTTCGTCAGCAACCAGAAACAGGGTCTCGATGTTATCGTGGTTGTCATAGGCATTTTTACAAGCATGTACCATATCATAGGATGCATCCATCACAATAAGCTTTTGTATGGCACCTAGGGTGAATCATTTCGTTACATTATAATACGGCATAGCATTGCCTCTATTCAATGGAGTTACCACATAGATACATACATACCAGGGGAGGGTGTGAGAGAGCGGGTGATAGGGAGGAGGGAGCCTCCTAAACACAAGGCCGTAGGGAAAGTCTTCTTACAGTCCTGAAAAGTTAATTAGTTGATGATTAGAGAAGAAGAAGAAGAAGGAGGAGGAGGAGGAGGAGAGAGAAATAGAACAAGTAGCAGTAGCAGGAAACCAGGAGGCGATCGAGTAGATTATGAGAAACGGTATGAAGCAGAGGATCCTTTGGGATAGAGGGCATCAACCATGCAGCTCTGTCTCGCTGTTTACGCTTCAGTTGCCGGTCGAAGATCTTCATCCTAGAGGCCGAGGTCCCAGTCTCAGTCTCCGTGGAGAAGGAGAAACCGCCACCACCGCCACCAAATGGATCATGTATACTCCTCTTCCAATTCCAATTCCAATTCCAATTCCGATTCCGATTCCCATATGCTGCTGAGGCTGAACGACGCAACATGCTGAGGCAACAAGAAGATACTCTTTTCATTTTGATTAAAAGGGTTTTTGCTCCCCTTCCCAATCCCCACTCTCTCTCTCTCTCTCTCTCTCTCTCAGTATGTTATGACTGATTAACCCTTCTTCTCTTATTATTTACTATTATTTATTCAAAGCATAGCAACATAGCATAGCATAGAAGGAACGAACATGTCGTTGTCGTCGTCCTCTGTTCTCCAATCCGCCACGCTCTCCTCAATCCCCATTTCAACTCCCCTCCAATCCATACGCCTTCGCCCTAATTCCCGCACATTCACACTCGTTGCCGCTAAATCCAACTCAGATGCTGATGCTAATTCTAATGCTGCTCCTCCCTCCACATCCCTCCTCTCCTTTCTTTGTCCCTTGCTCAACCTTTTCTCTGTAACTATTCCTTACTTCTTCCTTTTTTTGGTAAAATTCATTTTTTATGAATTCTTCTATTGCTTCTGACTGAGACTTGCAGGGACGAGATCCTTCTCAACAGCGCAATTTTACTTTTGAGGTCAGCTTAGCTCGCCCTTTTTAATATCAAAATCCCACCTTTTTCCAATTATCTTAAATTTGTTCGTTACATGTAATTCTAATCGAGTCAACAAGATTAAAGATAATGTAGCTCTAAAACACTGGTCTTCTAAAAATCCATCATACCTGTACTTGGTGTTATGCCTTTTCATTTACACAATTCAATTCCTCTGTTCAACCAAACTACCAAATATTCTTCATATTTTATAAATGCATCTTGTAGCTGACTAACCTTATAGTTTTGATGAATGGTTGGTAGCTAGCAACATCTTCCTTGGCTAGCTTCTCAAGGTTTGCGTGGGGAACAAAATCCAAAGTTGACAATTCACTCAACACACAGTTCACCTCATATCTTCCTAGCACCCTGCAGCTTTTTGAATTTGGTATTGCATCTTCTTCCACTTTAGCTACTTGTTAAGCAACACTCCTCACTGATGCTATTGCTAATCAATTTTTCTTGTTCTTCTTTTGACTTGAGTATTAAAATTGGCTAGCATTCATCCATACCCTCATACTAGCTTCTCATCATTGAAGCTTGTACTTGTCCCATATTGAATCTTTCATATATTATTTGTCAACAGAGGCATGCCCCTTTTGTAGAAGGGTACGGGAGGCCCTGACTGAACTAGATCTCGCGGTAGAGGTTAGCTGCAGATACTTCACATACACTTAACTACCACATTCAATGTCTAATTTTCCCTTAATTCTGTTTTGTCCATTTCATAGCTGCAACATTTTCATGATTTCATGGCCATTAAAATATGCTCCTACGTTCTTGGGGTCTATCTTGTACAGTAGTTGAATCTGATGTGTTAGTTTTTGGGCAGTGTAATCCTATGCTGTCAATTCCAGTTTTATCCATTGATTTCACAAAGATATATTTCAGTCAAGTTTTTTTGTTAGAGAATAAAGTTAGTGATATTGTGTATTGGTCTATCTATGAAATTTTCCATACTGCAAAAATTATTTTACGATGCTGAATTACATGAATATAACAGAGCTCATCTAGCTAGCTCATTAAAGCCAAATGGAAAAGAATTTCCTTTTGTATGAAAATTTATTATTGTCAATCAATTGCTATACTTATATGTGACATGAAAAATTGATTATGATTGGCTTCTGTCAATCAGTTCATCCTAATATAAACCCTATTGGTGTCATCAATAGGTCTATCCTTGTCCAAAGGGTTCTGTAAGACACAGAGAGGTGGTTAGAAGAACTGGTGGCAAAGAGCAGTATGTGGTTTCTACATGAAATATTGTTTCTTCTTATCTCTTGATGATTTATTGCAGTCTGCTGAATATTTGGTAATTTAAAAGCGCTTTTCAGGGTATCATATATCAGGGTTTTGTAAGTATAAATCTTTATAAAGTATGTATGGTATAATTTAAATAGTTTTGCATTTTGATTCCTATTTCATTGTTGCATATATGCATTTTGCAACGTATTTTCTACATGTGAAATTGTTTGATGTTCTCCCTTGTCTTTTCAAATACTTTTCATATTTAAAATCTGCTTCTGTAACACTCTTTTGTAGGTTTCCTTTCCTCATTGATCAAAATAACGGTATTTCTATCTATGAAAGTGGTGAGTGAGGAAGCTTTGTTCCTTTTATTTCTCCAAATGATTGTTGCTTATCTTGTTTAGTGGTATTGTTATAAATGGCCGTCATTTTCATAGACGTTTACTGGTTCAGGTTGATTCATGTGAAAGGCGTATTCGTCTTCAGCCCCACATTTCCTAACTTAAATTTTCACTTTGTCCCTGCTTTAGTCGTTTTTGTAAAATACTTGTTTGCTGCTTTTGTTCTTGGGTTCTTGTGGCAGGTGATATTGTAAAATACTTGTTTGAGCGATACGGAGAAGGCAGAAGTCCATCATCTGGGTTATTGGAGAGGTATAAGATATGGTTCTCGTTTAAATCATCACATAGGTTAACATAGGAAAATTTGAGTTTAACTCATCAGAAAAAATTGCTGCATTTATAGGTTAAAAGGCACTAGAATATCTTTACATGAAAACAAATTAGCATGTTATGTGTTTCTCATCTTTGGGCAACGCACAAAGTAATTGTCGGTTATCATTGTAATTCTTGTGACAAAGAGAGGATGACATTTACCAGAGACTATTTGTGCTGAGGGTTGCTTCATGGCTTTGATGACAGTAGAACTGTTGAATTTTATTTGCTCTTAAGAACCTACTCTTGTGCAGCACTATTTTTACTGGATGGATGCCAACAATACTTAGAGCGGGCCGGGGAATGACACTTTGGGAACGTTCCAGGCCTGACCTTCCTCCTGGAAAGCTGGAGCTCTTCTCATATGAAAACAACCCAGTAAGATAATGCTTTTCTATCAGTAATTTGTAGAGGAAATGCAAATATGAAGAGGACTTTGCTTATCATCAACTCAACTTACTTTCAGTCTTCATTAGTTTTACTTGGACTCGGTTTCCTTCACTTGAATTCAACCTTAACTGAAAGAAGAAATTCATAAAACTTGTTGTAGTGAATAGTGATGCAGTTTGTGTCTGTTCTTCTAACTGAATAGATTTAAAATTGCACTCTCCAGTATGCACGAATTGTGCGTGAGGCATTATGCGAATTGGAACTTCCTTACATTCTCCAAAATGTGGGAGAGGGATCTTCCAGAATGAAGTTGCTCTTGAATGCTTCTGGATCCAAAGAGGTTAGTATTTAGTGGAACACAACAACCTTACTAATTCGACTCAAATGAAATTTGCATGCTTCTAGATATGTTGGTTGTTTGTTCACCATTGAAAATTTTCACAATGCATTTGCTGCTCCTTGAGTATGGAACACAAATTTATAAGGGGGAATTTTCATGTCTCGCAGTTTCTCTTTTTGTTATGTGTTGATTTATATTCTAAAATCTTTACATGATATTGAAAGTTGTCCTTTTAAGCAGGTTCCTTACTTTATTGATCACAACACTGGATTTCAATCTGGGGACTACAAGATGATCTTATCTTATTTGTTTGAAACCTATTCAGCAGCAGCTGTTGTATAATCTCCACTTTCTGTAGCTGAATTGAATACTTTTGTGCTCTGAAATCATCACAAAGCCTATTTATTTATTGTTATCTTAGACTTGAAGGAACAGTGCCCCAGGTATAGTATTAACAGGCTAGAGAAGATTGTACAGAATTAATTATACAGAATCAGAATGGTTAATACATTATTGTTTCCAAGATATCTGGATTATTGGATTATTTTTGTCACTATGACTACTTGTTGGTTAAACCCCTAAACAGTTGAATGGATTCTCTTTCCTGTATCATTAAAATATATCATGCATAAACTATTTGGTGGAAAAATGACTCAGGATTCAGGAATACCATAAATAACTCGTTTCAGTTAAAACCTGATAATGAAAACTTAATTTTGTCAGTTGAAAAGGCATAATTATGTTCAACATGACACGAGTTTAACAGATTCTGCGGATAATTGAATTATGAATGATAATTATACATAATGTATGCATAACTTATTCAGAGAAGTAAAAATGTATCATCCCGAAAAGAAGTGTATAAATACAAATATCTCTGGTGAGCGTGATGCCAACTATTATTGTATAGAGTAATATTATGCACACCATAAAATTAGCCACCATAAGTCATCATACACAATAATTTAATATTTTAAAATTATTAATCCAACTTTTAAAAATGGTAGATTAATATATAATATTAAAAGTTAGATTAATAGTTTTAAAAAGTTGAATTTATTACGCATGGTGGTTGATAATGACTAATTTTGTGGTATATATAAAATATTTCTCTATTATATAATTCCGGAAAAAATGATTAGTGGGAAGTCGTTAGATAAGATTCATTGATTTAATCGCACAAATAATTGCAACTTGAAACTACTCATGATCTTCTTTATTTGAGTAGAAGCATATGTCCTAACGTTCTCTGTGAAAAATACATTTGTTTTATGTGAATTAGGTGTCATTTCATTTTAATCACATTTGTTTATGTGAAAAATCATTTGTTAGTATTAGAAGATTTTGATATCTTGAACTTCCAACTAAAGCCATATATATATGTATTATATGTAGTTATATCATGTATCAAAGAAGACAAAATAGTTTATAAACGTGAATTAATTATTTGAAAAAATTCTTATGTATAATTAGATCGAATCAACAAGGAGACAACACATTTAATATTATATATCAAAAATATTAAATTAGTTTATTTAATATTATTCCATTTTTTTACTATTTTTTATAATATTTAATAGGTTGGTTCTTGATTAACTAATTTGATTACCCGTAACTTTACCCTAATTATTCATCCTCGGCCCTCGCTGCTCTTCTACCAACTTTGACTAATATTTAAGCACAAAAAAGTACCTTAGGAGTAGCTTTCTTGTCAAAATCATGGGAACAGATTGCTTTTCTTCATATGCAATTAATTAAAATTAATGACAAACACAACAAACAGATGTAATAATTTGTGTGACTTTACCTGACCTCTGGCCTTAAACAAACAAACAGATGCATAAAAGAATCTTAAGATAATATAGCATGATTCAATGAGGCCCAGCACCTCCTTAACAAACGGTAGGTGAGTCTCCACCTAATGATCTCTTCAGTAGGTACATTTGACACCTCATCACTACACTATCCTCATGCATGTTCTATGTCATCACTGCTACTATATTTCTTTTTTAAGTGTTAAAAGTGTTTTCTTCAACCCTTGTCTCTCTCCTCTCTGCTAGTCTTCTTTTATTAATTAGCTATTTTTACGGAAAAAACCAGTATTTCATACGAGAAAAGGTACTTGTACATCCATTTATGATTCACTCACTCATGTATCCACCTACATAAAAAATTAAGTTGAATATGATTTTTTTTTCCTAATTTTTCTCTATTCTTTTTCCTTTCCTAATTTTTCTCTCTACAATAACTAATAATTTGTTTAGAAAATTGAGATCAATTTATCTCGTGATTCTTGCAATATTTTTTTAAGAATTGCTCCCAATAAATTAGTTACATTTTTTTTCACATCTCACTATTTTTTATCGGCCGATTCATCATGTGTTTTACTATGTATTGCATTGTATTGGGGAGAGACTGATCTCGATCATTCTGGAGTTTTTTAAATTCTTTTATGTGGTATGTATTCATCTGATCCCTTAATAATTTCTGTAAATTTGTTTGTAATATGTTATTATTTTGTATTGTATTGAAGTTCAATATGATTTTTTAAACTTTTTTTCACTTATATTAGTCATTGGTTCTCATATGATGAAAGTCGGTGACTATAATGAAACAATAAGTGTATACAAGATTAATGAAGACATGAATAAAGGTTTGTAAATTTAGATTATTTATATTATGTTATTATTCAATTGTACAGTAAACAATACACTTTTTTTTTTACAAACGTGTTAAATTATCTACATACATTTTTTCATTTCATCGATACACTTGTTTATGTGTCAACTACGTGCATTTTGTGCATTTTTATGCTCATGCTACACACACTTTTATGGACATGCTACATGAATTTACTCACAAGTTGCACGCATTTTATACTACATCTACACACATTTATATACAAGTTACACACATTTATGTACAATCTACACATTTTTTTACACAAACTACATACATTTATATACGATCTACAAACTACTCATTTTTTATGCACATGATACACACATTTATGTACTTTCTATACTTACCTCATACACTTATTAATAAAAATATACATAATTATATTATTGATAATGTACATACATTTATTTTATATTTTCTTGATATTATACACACATTTTTTATAATTTCTTGATATTGTATACACATTTTTTTATAATGTACATACAATTTTTGTACACATTTATATATAATTTCTTGATATTGTACACACATTCTTTTATAATGTACATACATTTTTTTATACTGTGCAAAATATTTTATTATGTTCCTTTTTGGACTTTATTATCTCTTTGATTTTAAAATTGTGGTATGAATTATGATTTTATGGAATTGATTTCTAAAATCATATTTGAATTTTGAATTTTTTAAGATAATATATTTAAAAATATTTGTTGCATATTTGAAAATTTTTAAATCGATTTTGAATTAGGTTGGAGAAGACCGTGGTGGGCATGAGAGAAAAATATGGAAACAAAAAGAGAGAAAAATTAGGGAAAAAGAGATAATAATTAAATATTCTGTGCTATGTAGGCGGATAGATAGGTGGATACGCTTTGGGTGTACACGTAGCCGGATTGATTTCATACCAATAATTTTGGGGGAATGTTATTTGTATGGGAAATACTTGGGACACAATAAAAAATCAGTCAAAACAGCTAATAAGATGTGCGTAACATATATAATATAAAATGCACAACGTATATTATATGTAGTGCACAATGTATATCATCTATTATGCACAACATATATCACATATTGCAACATCATCTTTCTTTGCAACATGTTATATATGTTGTGCACATCATGTGCTCATCATGTGCTATATGGTGTGCAGAACATGTAATATTCATTGTGCAATTTATGTTATATATGTTGTGCTCAATTTATTGGTTGTGTCTCTAGCATTGCTCTATTTGTATATACAATAGTGTTATTTACTCATTTAAAAAGTTGGTAACTTTAATAAATATATTGGCAAGTTGCCAATATATTTATAAAAATTGTCAACTTTTTAAATAGATTAAAAAATGGATAGATGGATATTATTACATGTATAAGTATCATTTTTCATAATTTTGTAACAATTGTCACCGAATACTTCGTTTAAATAAGTCTCATACTTCATCTACTGCTTAATCCAAAACAATTGACAAGGGAAGTGAAGACATTTTTCATGTACATATCATTTTTCTTTATTAATTTGACACCACCACCACAATCACTGACCACCCTTAGCTTGGGCCTTGGCTTCACTTTACTCTGAAGCAAGTTCCAACACTGCCTCTCCCCTCCCCTGTCCTGTCTCAGATAAATTCCCAAACTGAAACTTCTTGCTATCTCTCTGTTCCTTCCTTTCCTTTCTTTCTGTGAATGATATATACATTGCTGTGTATATATATATACATATCATCGATCATCAATTAATAATAAAGAAGCAATATGAGATCCAACAAGACGCAATTATTCAGTATCACAAGCACTCTCAAGGTGACATTCATCTGCCTTGTGTTTCTCTTCCTCTTCATCCTTCTATTCCGCTCAACTATTTCCCCCTCCTCCTCTTCATCATCATCATTTTCTCCTCCTGATCCAAACCCATCATCATCAAAGTCAAACACAATTACAACAACAGAAACAACAAGAGCATGCCCTTCATCGCTGACATGCAGCAAAGCACCTCCATCTCTATCAAATGCCCTGATCCACTACGCGACCACCAACACCACCCCACAGCAGACCCACGCAGAGATCTCAGTGTCAGCCAGAGTCCTTCAGAGGAAATCGCCCTGCAACTTCCTGGTCTTCGGCCTCGGTCACGACAGCCTCATGTGGACAGCACTCAACTACGGAGGCCGCACACTGTTCCTGGAAGAAGACAAGTCCTGGATCGACCAAATGAAGCAGAAAATCCCCTCATTGGAGTCCCACCACGTGGTGTACGAGACCAAGGTGCACGAAGCTGATGAGCTCATGAAAATGGGGATGGAGAAGGAAGAGTGCAAGGAAGTGAGTGACCCAAGATTCTCCAAGTGCGAGAGGTTGGCGCACAAGGGGTTCCCAAGTGAGGTGTATGATGTGGAATGGGATGTGATAATGGTGGATGCTCCTACGGGCTACTTTGATGGGGCGCCGGGGAGGATGAGTGCGATCTACACGGCGGGGTTGATTGCGAGGAACAGGGAGGAGGGGGAGACGGATGTGTTTGTGCATGATGTGGATAGGAAGGTGGAGGACTCCTTCTCTAAGGCTTTCCTCTGCCAAGGCTACCTTAGGGAGCAACAAGGCAGAATTAGGCACTTCACTATTCCAAGCCATAGGGCTCGTTTGGGTAGACCCTTTTGCCCCCTCTGAATGAATGGATATATATCGATCTTGTCTCTCATTTTTTCTATCTGCTTAATTAGGTTCTTCCTTCTGCGTTTTGCTGCAGTGTAGTAATTCTCTGTCTATCTTTAATTTCTTTTGATGAATTGGTTGGTTCATTTATGATGATTCATTATAATTACTACTCATTAATTAATTAATTCATATATGGCTCTGGATGGAGCTTGTCTTTCTAATCTATCATTCATTCCTTATTATTTCCCGTTCTTAATTACTTAATCAAAAAAATTCAATCGGAAGTATAGTGGTTAGTTACAAGAGGTCCAAATAGAAGGATAAAAAATTAAAATTTAATGGGTCTTCACCCTTTTTTTAAGAGTCTTCACCATCTATCTTCACCCTTTAATTTAACGTGGCTTCCATGTTAGTATCACGTGGCATCTATCTATGCGGCATCCATGTCAGTACCATTAGTGTCACGTCATCACCTCATTAACAGAATTTAGACGGAGGACCAAAATGGTTAACGTTTGCAAAGATATAAGACCAAAATAAAAAAATAAAAAAACAAAAGATATCGGATCAAAATCAAAATCAGGTCAAAGTTACAGGGTCAAAATGATATTTTTACCTAAAATTAAAGTCTTCTTTTAATCCTTAAATAATGCCTTTAGGCTTGGTTTGGTAGTTGTCCCGTTACATAGTGGACAGCAACACAGAGATACAGAAGGACATAGATACAAAAAGATTGTGTTCCTGTATTATGTTTGATAGCAGTAGACATGACATATAGAATGTCTCTGTATTATGTTTGATGGACAAAACATAAAGACATGTAAAAAAATCAAAATTATCCTTTTACAATAAAATTGATTAATTTTTTTTAAGATCATATTATTAAATTAAATATATTTACTAATTCTTTAAGGATTTTGATTCGGTATCCAGGAAAATATTGGGTACTGATACCAACTACATGTATATGTCATGATTTATAGATAAAATTAATTTAAATATTTTAAATTTATATAGCCGGTAACATATTAGACAAGTAATCTTCAAAAATTAATTTAATTTATATTGGTATTCTCTAACTTTATCAATTTATGAAAAAAAAAACTCAATTCTTAACATGTCGCTAGAAAGATAGCGCATTATGCAAGAAACATATAAAGAAAATGTGTAATTGGGGATGAGACGCGTCTAGGAAGGCTGCGACCGAGACCACCGTGCTCCATTGGTACCAAATTATATTTACTTTAGCATATATTAATAGGTTAAACATACAATTGGGTATCGGTACCCAACAAAAATATTGGGTACCGAATAAATCCCCATTTTTTTAAATTTATTTCATTTAATTTAATTTGAGCTTATTTAAATTTTATTTTATTTATTAAATCTTTAAAATGATAGAGGGTACTTTGGGAAGAAAAATTCATTAAATAGATCCGTCTCCCCCTGTCCATCTCAGTCCACCACCATTTGAGTAACACAAATTTTAGGTAGCGTTTGGTAGCTGTCCCAAGTGAGTGAAGACAGAGACACAGAGACATAAATGGACAGAGACACAAAGGGGTTGTGTCTCTATATGGTGTTTGGTAACAGTGGACATGACACAAAAAATATTTTTGTATTGTGTTAAATAATAGTGAAAATGATATAAAGACATGTAAAAATGATCTTGGATATACATAATGTGAATTATGTGAAGTGATGTAAGGTATATTGGTCATAAAATTTCATTAGAAGGACTCGTCCATTACAGTCCATCTCAGTTCTTCACTTCTGGAGTGGACACAAATTTTGTGTCTTTTCTCTCAATGGACACAAATTTTTATCCATCTGTGTCTCTATCTCATAAACCAAACAGAATTAGTCTCTCTCAGTCTCTTATCTTTTATGTCCTGGGACAGCTACCAAATGCTACCTTATATCTCTTGTGTCCATTGATATAAATTTTAGTCCTTATGTGTCTATTCCCTCATACATCAAACATCATTGATCTCTCTCACTATCTATGCACTTTTTAAATTTTTAAAAATAAAAAAACCCACTAAATTCATTGTATCTCTATGATTTTTTTCATAGATGTTTCTTATCCACAATAATGGCACCTAAAACCCCATATGCCATATATACATAAACCTCAAGAACTGCTAAAACCCCCCAAAACGCTATGCTCTGAGGGGAAAAAAAAATGCTTCGCACCCCTCTTTTCTTCCCTTCTTGCTCTCACACTTCTTCTTCTTCTTCCCTCTCTTATCTCTTCCCAATCCCATTATTCTCTTCTCCAAAAGCAACAACTTCATTACACCAAAATCGTTATCACCAGTTACAGTTGAAGAAGCATGGTAACAGAAATAACAAACTTTTGGCTTCGACGACTAGCGGAATCGGTTACGAAGTTGGTGGAGGGTACCCTGAAGAAGACGAATTAAGCGCACGTGACAGAAATGGAAGTAGCCATAATTGGAACTTGGATTCGGATTCGGTTTCGGATATTCCTGCTGAACGAGAAGCGCTTCTTAAAGGAGGAGAACAAGTTATATCTGTTCTCGAAGAAATGGTTATGCTTGTAAGACCCCCTTTTTTTTTTTACTATTACTGTTTTTATTCCTTGCACTGTGCAAAGTAAATACTTTATAGAAATTATTATGTGTTTTTGGGTCGAATTGCAATTGAAAAATTTGCTCAGAAGTCCTTGGGTTCGTGAAATCAATTAGTTTGATCGCACAATGAACAATATATTTAAGGGAGGTCAATGTGCCAGAGACGGGTAGATGGGGAGGTGGGGTTTAATTTCTTAATAATCTTTTGCCAAAATTGATTGAAATCCAACTAATCAAGTGTGACTGATGTCAACTGTTTAGAACATTGTTGCATACTTGCAATAATGCAAAAATGATTGATGTACAACACTTGTACAACGTTCTTATCCACAGTTGAATTTTAAGAATTTGAATGTAGTAGCCGGTTCATGATAAGATCCAATGGTGTGGATGAATGTTATTAAGCGTTGTGTTGTACACCTAGCATTCCTATGCATCAATTCAGTAACAAGAGACAACTAGTTCCATTTCAAGTTGCAAACACACAAAAATTTCATGCCGCATCAGCTACAATGCATGCTATGAATATGATGCCACATTATTCGCAATCGCAGCAATTGTGACTGCAGCTGCAATTTAAAATCTTGTTTGTGTCTTTGTACTGATTAACTGTGTTGCTAGAATATGCTCATTTTCAGAGTCTTCTCTTTTTATGCATTTTGTCAAGATTTTTAAGAGGCTTAGAAGTGATTTTATTTCTAATAAGGTTCTAATAACAATGATTATTGTAACTTGTGATGTTTTAGTGTTTTTTTCTGGTGGGATGGAAGTATAAAAGCTATACATGCTAGCAGTGCACAATTTTTGGTGTTGATAACTGATGATATCCATCTCAGTTGTTAATACACTTTTCTTCTTTATGTGTAAATATTTGTTTGTGTTTATCGTTTCTATGTACTTTCAGCCTTTAAACAAGGCTACTTGAAAAATAATATGTCACGAACAACTATTACAATTTTAAATTTGGCTGCAGTTGGAAGATATGAAAATGGATGAAGAATCTGAAAAGGTAGCAGTGGAGTTGGCTGCACAAGGAGTTATTGGAAAGAGGGTTGATCAGATGGAATCAGATTTTATGTTGGCCCTTGATTACATGATCCAGCTCGCTGAGAAGGACCAGGATGATAAGGTATGAATTTCATTTTTCTTGATAAAAAAGAATTATATTTATAAGAGGAAAATATTACAAAGGGAATGGAAGACGACATCCTCATTGTGAAAAACTAGAACTAACAAAAGTAAACATAAAAAAGCAGTGTTTTCCAGCAAAGGTATGAATGATTTTAAACAAAGTTTAGTTATATTTAGAAACATACAGTTCCATTTGCATTTAAAATTCTAGCTTATTATATTTTATGCGATACCTACAGTGGATTCCTTATCATAAATGGATTAATGTTCCTTTCTTTTTTCTTTTTTTGGTAAAAAATTGTGTAAGTTTCTGACTAAAATTAGAGGTTTTTTTTACTGCTGTAGCTTCCAGCTTGTTTGAACTCATATAAGCACACAATTATTGGTCCTTCACTCCTCATAATTTAAGGAAATCAAGAAAAATTATTATACCTCATCTCTTTCCATTGAGTATATCAAATGGGGGTAACCCAATGATCTGAACACAATGACGTCATTTAGTTCATGCAGCTGATCCTATCTGGTGGGGAAAATGCTATATTGTTGTTGTTGTTGTTCTGTGTCCCTCAACCCTCTTACTTTTAACTTTTGACCTGAATGTTGATTAGTTAGTAGCTAAGAAGCACAGACACTGACACAGACACGGGACACAACACGGAGACACGCCAAACTAAAAAATCACAAGACACGAACATAGCATATATATGAATATATAATAAATATTTTTTAGTAAAACTTCTCTTACTTTGGGTGGGATACATATTTAATTTAAGTTTTTTTTAGTCAAGTAAATTTAGGTTAGATTTGATCTTAAGTTTCTTCATAAAGTATGAAAAGATCAAAAAAGAAAAAAATGTGTCATGTCCGGTGTACTCGGCTTGTGTCTACAGTGTGTCACGACGTGTCCGATTCATGTCAGATAGTGTCCACCGTGTGTACAACGCGTGTCCGATCTGAAAGAAAATTACTTTTTCTCGGACACGTACGGATGCGTGTCGGATATGTCCACCGTGTATCCACCGACTGTCAGTGTCCACCGGGTATTGCACATGTGAACACGCCTTAGCATTGGTGTGTCCGTGCTTCCTAGGTTAGTAGTATTCTTTAAATGATGCCACTATAACATAATTTTATATCCTATTGAGCAATGGGAATGAGTGATTGGGAATTAACTATATGTGAATTTTTCTGTTCAGCGCAAGTCACTGCTGGAAGTTATCAAGGAGACAGTATTATCACATCTGACAAAAAAGTGTCCACCGCATGTAAGGAAGCTTAGTCCGAGCCATTTGATCATTTTTCTACTTGAAGGATGGTTCCATTTTTTATGTTTGTATATCAATGTGCTCTTTTTCCCTTCATTTTCCAGGTTCAAGTTATTGGTCTTCTATGTAGAACTCCCCAAAAAGAAAGCAGACATGAATTATTACGTCGTGTAGCAGCTGGTGGTGGTGTATTTAAAGGAAAAGATGAGCTGAAGATTCATATCCCAGGGGCAAATCTAAACGACATAGCTAACCAAGCTGATGACTTATTAGAGGTCAGGTATTTATAGAAACTTAAAGCATTCTGTGAATTTCCAGGTACTTCTTGACGTCTTTTAAAATTCAAGACATCAATTTGTTTGATATTTAGCTAGCCCAGAAAAATGAAGAATTCAAACTTTAGAGTGGAGAGTGCTTCAGCTTATAGGCTTTTAAAGGGTTTTTGTATGAAGGGACATATATTATTAGTGATATAACTGAAGTTACTCATATGCTTCTACCTTATAGCTTAAGCTTTTGAAAGAGTTGGTTTATGACACTATATAATCTGCTTTGAAAATGATATTTTAATTATTCCTTTAAAAAATGTCCTCATATAGTTTATATAGATCAGTAATTTTACCAAATAAGGAACCATGTTCTCTTTTCTCTGTTTCGGTTTTATTATTATATATCTTAATTTCAGTTATACATATCTTGCTTTTCCATCCATGACTTTTTGGCACCCTTTTGTTTTTTTTCAAAAGTTTATTTTACTTGTAACACTCTAATACTTAAACGACTACTTAGTTTATTCTTTGGATAGACTGACCAAACTTTCCTCTATCTTGAGTCTTGGCTGAGGTAACTAATGGATTCTAGATACTGTTTGGTTTCGTTAATTAATTGAGGCTTATCATTTGCAGTCAATGGAAACTCGTCCTGTTGTCCCAGATCGAAGACTTCTCGCAAGGCTTGTTTTGATTAGAGAAGAAGCACGTGATATGATGGGAGGGGGAATTTTGGATGAAAGAAATAACCGTGGACTATATACTCTTCCTGAGCCAGAGGTATGTTACTTGTGTAGTTTCCATATTTCGACCTTCAACGTTACCTGATAAGATTTTACTTTTATCTTATTTTATTGTGTGAAGCTAAGAGGGATGGAAATTAAAACTCAAGAATGTAGGGATCTAAAAGTGAAATTAATTTTTATTTGTTATCTACATCGTCAAAAAATATTATATTGGCATTTTTGAAACTGTTGGCAGTGCAGGTCAACTTCTTAGCCAAATTGGTGGCTTTAAAACCCGGTAAACCTGTGCTCGATATGATAAGAAATGTAATGCAAGGAAAAGACGAAGGCGCAGAAAACTTGGACGAAGATGAAGATGGCACCACACAAGGGGTTTCGAGTGGAACTGCTGGAACGGTGGGTTGAAATGGTTCATGTATTATTTTACTAATGGAACATCTTGAGTGTTATGTATGAATGCAAATTTGTAGCTACTTAACATGTATTTAATCTGTATCCAGGAAAGTGTAACAGGAAGGAAGTTGCTTCCGGTACGCCCCGGCATGTTTCTAGAGACTGTCACCAAGGTAATGCAAAGCCATGTGGACCAAGATTCCGTTGAAATTTTCAATCTCTTATTAGGGCGCCTTAATGTTTTCAGTGATATTTCGTTTCCCCAAGTACATAGATCTTGTTAAACATTCTAATTATTAATCTAGTACACATTAGATTCAATATAAATGATCTTTGTCTGTATTTGCAATTTTCATTTCAAATTTATATTCTTCAATTCTTGTCTTACCAGGTTTTATCTGGTATATATTCTGGAACTGACTCGGGCATCACTGCACAACATCTGGAATGGGTAAAATTCTCTCTATCAAATTCATATATTTTCTAGATCATTGTTAATCAATTAGCAAAGATGAGCATCATCATTTTTGTTGATATTGTCTATTTCTAGCTTTACATTATGTTTCTTTAGAATTTTCTTGTTATCTTTTTTGTACTTTTCTTTAGGGATTTCATTAGCTTGGTTTTTTTTATTCCAAATACTAAATTAAAAAGTACGAGGATAAATGATTTGGCTCTTGAGTTTGAATTTGGCATCTGACATAAATAGTTTTAACATTTACCATGGTGAGATTGAAACAAAGAAGTAGAGAGTATGAAAAAGTTTAAATCTTTTTCAGACTCTACATTTCTCAGGTTTCAATTTTACTCCCTTAGATGCCAAATTCAAATTCAGGTGCCAAAAACGTTTTATCCCAAATGTCAAATCATCAACTTGAAGTTGGCATAAGAGAGAAAGAATTTGATATCTGTTAAAAAAATGGCATTTGATTTTGAATAAATAATTTGGCAACTGAATATATGTTAGAATAAAAGTTGTGAATACTCTCAGTACTCTCTCTGTAACCTACTGTGCTAGTGTATAAGAGTAAAGCTTTGGATGTCAAAAAAACATTATTGTTATTTGTTTGGGATTATCAACTTTTTTTTCCTTTCTTCTTCCTCAAGCCACAATGAAGGGTATAGTTGAAAATTTTAAATACTTAAATATTAATACTAAAGAGAATTTTTTTGTTTTAAAGCAATGATGGTGGCATGATGCTAATGTTTTGCTGCTTGAAGAATCTCCAACACTCATTATTAGCCAAATGACTTGTTTCTCTTTTTGTCCCTTTCATTGTTTCCAGGTTCATCGGAAGACACTTCAAGTGCTTCAAGAGATAGCGTTCAACTAGTACCCTTTTTTTTTTCTCTATGATTTATTTTTTATTTTTTTCTTTTTATGTTTTTATGTTATAATAGGATTTGATGGTTTGTTTATATGGAATGGATTAGCATTAGAGATTGCATTGAACATTATAACTCACAAGAAATTGTAAATTCATTATATATGTTATACAATGAAGAATAGTAGAGATGAGAATTTTGTGGAAAACTTGTACGATGTATCAATTTTATTTTGTATGTCTTAAAGCTTCTTTAATTTTTTTTTCCTTTTAATTTTTGGACAAACTTATATAGCCTTATATACGTATTAACTGTAGTTATCACGAAGAAAAAAATGATTGTTTTTGTACCACTTAAAAAATAGTTGATGCTATTATTAGAAATTAAAATTTCTAGCTTTTACTTTTGCATCTATAATCAATTCTTTTAAAGTCAATTTTGTAAGATTACTTCCAAACACAAATTAATCATTTTTAAATTAAATTTTTACTATCAATTAGTTTAAAAGTAATTTTATAAAATTGAAACTAAACATACCCTTGATTTTGACGATGGCAAAAGTTTGAAATACTTTCTGTGTATATTGAGCATAGATATTTTATATCTTTAGTCAATAGCCACACGAGATATACTCCTAGCTTTACTGAGTATATAATAATAAATTTTACAACTATATAAAATATCAATGTGAGAAGAAATTTTATATAACATTATATTAAAACAGTATATGTAACAGAATAACCATTTGCCAGGACAAATTTTAGCAAAAATGTAATATCTGAAAACACCAAGAATACACACAACAGTATTCCTCAAACATTTGTGCAAAAGAAACATAAACACAAGCATTAGCAAGAATGACATCCAATACTCGGAAAATTACAATGACATATTTTACAAAAAAAAAAGGAAAAGGAAAACCCATCACAAACCATTCTGCTCGTTTTTAACACCAAGGATCCACTGTGCAAGATGGGAAAGATATGGCTCTGCTTGGGAACTACTACTCAAGATTGATCCAAGACTCTGAAGCTCAGCATTGAATTCCTTCTCAAATTTGCTGTAATTATTTTAATTATAGGTTAGAATACTGAAATGGAAATCATGAGCATAAAATAACACTCCCTCTATAATGGCTGTGCCTATAACTTTTTTGGTACATTAAAAAATCAATGTACTCCCTCTGTTTCATATTATTTGTCATTTAACATTTCTGGTACATTAAAAAATCAGTTTTACCAGTATGCAAATTGCATAGGAAAACATTGCAATAAAAAATTCAAATGACAAATCATATGAAACGAAGATAGTATCTGGATTCAGTAACACGTCTGGCATATGTAATGTTCTAGGACTTACAGAACAGAATCAGTGACTGCTGCACTTCTGGTGGTTGACTTCAGAACCTGACCAAATTTATAGTATTGCTTGGCGTTGCTCAACCGAACTGAACCATCGACTGGTTCCTCAGGATTGTGTAATACTATAGAAGATGATATAAGCCATTGAGTTGCTGCTGCATATTGTAGGCACATGGATTTAAGCCTCTCCACCTTCTGCAATTGAGAACACAATAAAAAATCATGCGTGATGAAAAGTCACAAGCCTATTTAAAGTAGCAGATACCACCCATTAAACTGTTTTCTTCCGAGGAATCAAGAAAATATGTTTGTTTTATTGATTTCATCAACGATGAATCCAGTTACACGAGTACAACAGCAAGTTCATTTTCCAAGTATCATCAAGTGTCTAGCAAGGATTGAAATGCGAGACCAGATAACGAGCCAAAACAAGTGTCAAAATAAAGTATCTCAGATAATAATAGGGTTCAAACTCGAACTATTCAGAAACACTACATAGTCAATATGGATACGTAGAAGTCTGAACTTTTTCGTAAAAGAGTACTTTCCAAATTGAAGTAAGAACTGTAAGATAGTGAGGACGAACCCTTTCCATTTGGTCTTTATTACAGAATTTAGCTCATTGCTTTCTCTGTTTCTCATAATCTTGGTTATTATTACGTGTTTTATTCTTTGAATATTGGAAATTAGGTTTTCAAAAGCGAATTTAGACAATGAGTAGATAACATTGTCAAATCACCAAGTGAATGGTTCCACCAACTAAATCAAATTATTAAACCAGACAGCTTCACATCAATACATTCTCTGATCCAAACTAATTTTTTCAGAAGTTCCTTTAGAAATCATCATGTTCCAAATTCCAACAAGATTATTATTTATTTTGGAGAATACTAATCAGGTTATGTTCTGCCAGACTGGGACTATTTTCCCTCTCTATCTCTATATAGGAGAGATTCATTGACACTAGAGTAAGACTTACACACACCTCTCAATAAAATTTGTGCAAAAATCAACTCCACTAGGAGCGAAGCAACACAGAAATAGAAGAGAAAGCCACAAGATTTTCAAATCAGACATTTCTAGTTTGGACTTGGACATCTTTTGTTATGCATATATTTCTCAGTCCCAAAACTAAATTAAGAAAGATGGCATTTATTATTATCCAAGAAATAACTGCAAAATCATCAGAGTCAATAACAAAGAAAACTTTATCTGGAAAATGAAAAAACAAGAAAAAGAAACTAACCTTCAGCAGCTCAGGTAAAAGAAGTAAACATTCTTTCAAACATTTATCGAGGAAAAAATCATGATGCTGTATAACCTGTTTCAGACAAAGAACATCAGACTGTCTCATGCAAACTCCGCAGGAGTGAAACAATATACAGACACAAAGTAATCTAAGTATTATGTTAGTCCAATGTAGTTAAATGTTTTAAACTTAACTTACATCATCTATGCTATTTGCTGATTGAAGTCTGTTATGCATCACATGCCAATTGGGTTCGATAACCTAAAGGACACACCAAATTGCTCAGTTATGTAACCAAAATTTAAGAAAAGGAAAAGCAAATCTGAAACACAAGTATATTATCCAATCCTATAAACTCTGTAAACCATGACTATAGTTATCATTTTGCAATTAACAATAAAAATAAAGAAAATCTGGACTGAGAAATTTCAATTTAACAGCAGGCAGAGGCAGACAGCAAAATCCCATCAGATTATAAGATGATATAGAACAAAAAGGGGTTAGTTCCTGTGAAATTTAAAGATACTCTAAAGGGTAGCATAAAAGTCAAAGAACTGTAAAACCTGCCTCAAATGTCAGATAGTGCAAAAGGCTACTGATAAATTTAAGCATACTACGACAAAGAAGAGATGATCTGGAAATAGCTGTCCCACGTGTATTAAGAGCTTGAACTCCCTACAATATGGGACCAAAGATGAAGGTTAAAGGAAATTAACACAATCAGACAAAGTAAAGTGAAAGGCCTCAGAGCCATACTTGATGCACTTGCCATGCTCCACACAGCTGACGCTCAACATGTTTACAATGGAAAAGAAATCGAAAAATTAACTGGTATTTTGTGAGGGCTTTTCGTGATAATACTATAGACAATGGCCAGTGCACCTGAAACCAAAACAGAAAACAGAATCACTAAATAATGCAAGAACTAGAACGTGGCGGACTCTTCCAGAAACTAATAGAAGAAAAGACCTTATAGCTAAGGGAAAATGTTTCAAGGCTGGTGATGCTAACTGGCTCCTCCAGATCATCGTCACCAGAATTTCTCTGGCTAACTTCAAGATCTTTAAATGTCCCCAACCTTTTTAGCAAAGAAGATTTCTCCTGAAAGTATAAAGTTTTATCATTGGTGAATACTGGAAATTATCTCCAAAATAAGGTTGCTTACAATCTGAGTCAGTCACTTGCCACAACACAGGTTAAGCCTTCATGAAAAGGATCTGCTGCAGCTGCTGTAGTACGCAAAGCGAGGTCTAGAAGAGACTAAGCCATGAAAAAAGGAGAGAGAGAGAGAAACAATTATAAAAGAAAAGAGAAAGGAAAAGAACATAATAAGAACTGAGGTCACTTGCAAAATGAAAATAGGAAAATTACAATTCAAATTTACTAGGAACAAAAATGTTGTATCAAAGGGATGAATATTCCATCAAAATACCTGCAGCTTCTCAACTGAGACTTCATCAGGCTTTTTGGCCAGCTCGTCTCGAGCAATATCCATAAAATGTACTAAGAAATCACCCTGTGTGATAACGAAACTAATAAAATCATCCAGTGTCTCTGAAGTGTACATCATCAAGAAATTGACTTCCAAGAAAAAGAAAATCACTATTTGATATGCAATTCTACAACTTTGTGACTTATATGTCAAACAAGCTGAGCATTTACTTACATGGTTTACTTTTAAGTACTCACAAGACAAACCCTTAAAACTTCAAAAGAACAAATCATGGGCTAATGAAACTCAAAAGCTCATAACAAATTCAGCATATAACAAGAGAATACAAATCCACCAACAAACCCAGGGAATGAAAGTTTTAAGGGGCAGTCAGTTCAATTGGAATTAATAAAAATGTTACAATTCTGTAGTAATCTTCAGTTTTAACTATTCTACGTGGTGCTTTGCATATGTCCTCTTCCTTGTTTCTAGCCAGTAAAAAGTTCTTAAGCATTATGCGATCTCAATCAAAAGCTCAAATTTATCTAATACAGCAGAGGACACAAAACTCTACTGCAATCAAGTAAAATTTTGAGCTTGATTAATTTGTTTAGTGCACTCAAGTACAAGCAACAGAGCATTATAACTGCATTTTTAGATGTATAATTGGTTTTTTCATTCAAAACATCCTTTCATCTCTAAACTTGCTACTGGAAGGCAGAAGAGAGATAATACTGTAGTTACTCTTAAATTTTGTGCCTTTATCCAGTTTTAACTTTTGCCAGTATAAATAATAAGTGCCTGACATCTGTATCAAAAAATTTAAATAATGTAAGGTGATGATGATCATACCTGATCAAGAAGAAGGTAGTGCTTTATAGATCGCAGCCTTCCTATCAGATCATACTAGAGATACAAACACAATTCAACATCAGAACTTGAATTTTTAACAATAACTACTGTAGAAGATTAGGAATGTAGGCTGAGAATTCTATACCTAATTTATACGCAACCCTACCTTTTCCTTGATGAGATTCAAGAGTTCACTACTTGCAAAGTTATAAGCAGCCTTAATACATTCAAGATAATGAAGATTTGAACCAAAGCTTGCTAGTTTTGAATTCTCAGATTGAGGGACCTAAAGAAATAAGTGATAAGTAATAACATCTAGTGCAGTAACCACTTGTTATACAATAAAAAAAAAATTACAAGCACCCCCAAATGTAAAGGGTTGCAAAGATTAATCTAGTCAACATTCAAATCATAATAGCAACAAAACCTGAGCATTGTGCCCACATTCTCTCATCACATTTAGATATTTTCCAGTGGTCAAAATTGTCCCAGCAATGTTTGCAAGAAAACTAGGAATTCCGTCTTTGAGGCTGTAACGTTGTCGCCAATATTTAGCAGCATAATCTTGAGTGAGACTCTCCTACAGAGAATTTGAACCTAAGACCAAATTAAAAAAGAAGTTTGATATTAATTTTGAGCTTTATTATGGGATAAAAGATTTTTCCCTACCTTATGAAGAGATTTGTCCTCTGCAATGAAAAATTCACCATAAGGATCATCTATAACTCCTTCGTAGACCCATCTACAGTTTATTAATCCCAAATGAACAAATCAGAGTCAACTTAAGCTTGATAGTAAGAGTACACAATACAATGGCATTTCCTGCGATTAGTGCTAAATACAAATATGTTGCATCAAAAGTCATCTTCAAAATATCTCTGCTACTACCTGATCTCCTTTATCTACAAATCTATTTGAAAGAAAAGTCTAAATCATAAAATGCAGTAGTTATTAGTTAAACAGACTGATAGAACAAATATCATGAAGAACAATGGCAAAAAAACACAAAAATAAGTGCAGATTCATTTTGTAGGAATACAATATCAAACAGTGTTCACATTTTTTGGATGCCTCAAATGTAGAAGTGACAAAGGTAACTCTATGATTAACCAAACCAAACAACATATCATAAATTGTTTGACAAAAACAAGTTTGGAAACGCCCACATAGTCACTATAAGCAAGACGTGGACCCAACATGCAATGACAAAGCTTCAAAATGTTAATGGTGCGGTTCATGCAAAAACCAATACAAAGTCAAACAGCGTAAATATTATTTTGACTCACTGTGTAGCTTTCCTAGACATTAATGATTACACAAAGGTAACCGTTCCTTTTTTTTCTTATTATTTATACATGAGATTCTAAGATAAGGTGAGGAGTTGGGGAAAAGACTGGTTAGTGAAAAAGGCAGTGTATCTAAGTGTGAGTATTAAGACTATGCACTGCTGGAGAAAATGGAGGGAGGAGGAGGTGGTGAAGGTAAGTCCTACTTTCTTATTGTTTTGGTATTTAAAGATAGGAGAGGAAGAAAACTGATTTTAAAGTGATCCTCCAAAACCAACCCTTTTTCAGTTAATGGAAAAATTAATGTTCCCCCCAATTTCAGAAAATTATGAACAACCAAAGGAAAGGAAGAAAGATATTTACTCTGTCCCCCAGTTTCTTCCCTTCCCTTATTTTCCATTTTTCCCTCCAATTTCTTCCACTCCCTTATCCTAACATCCAGACATACCCTAAGACTCAGAGGAGATGGAAACTGGGACCAAGTGCTTCAATGGAAGCAGGGTGCCAGACTAGTTTGATCCAGAGCCTCAACATCTGCTAGTCAAGGGTGAACAACACATAGGAGGGAGAAAAGGAAACACCTTTCTAATATACTCATATAAGCATTGCTTGCACATTGTGTCATTTTCTCCAGCAATAACCTGACAGCATTATCTCCAGCCATAGCCTTAGCCTAGATACAACAGAAGCCATAATAGAGCTAAGTGCTTGAGAAACTGATTGATGAAACTAAAGAGAATAGCTTTTAAACTTATCCAAGGGAGTGAAATTAGAACATTGAGAAAATTAGGAAACCTTAACATAGATTTTACCTGGCTCTGCAGTAGGTTAAGAACAGCAGATCCAGAAAAATTGTTGACTGAAGCCTTCTGTATCACACTGGACAATGCCTGCATTGACCCCATCATGGGCTGTAACACATAATTGGAAGTTCCATCAGCCAGAATTTAACAAATATTTACATCTACTCAACAATCAAGACCAATCCATACCTGACAGTAGAACCACAATCCTTGAAGGGAAAGTCTCCCAAGCCGAAATTGGTGTTCAAGCTGTGCCACCATGGCCTGGTAATCCTGAAAAGATATCCCCATAATGGTAAGAGTATATTCTTATTCATATTGCATATTTTAATCAAAATGTTGTGATCTATAACTCTATATAAAACTCCAACAGAGCAAATATCAATTTTGTATCTCTGACACTTGTTATTGTCTGGTACAATCATGTTAGCATGCTCATTAATCATTATAGTCAACACCAAGTCCAACAATCACAAAGCTCCAGAATGAATTGCCAACTCAAAAGCACACAAATGTACTGAAGAGGGTGGTAATCAAAAGAATCCACTTCTTGAGATCAATAGGATTACTGCATTGGGGATATCAATTTTGAAGAAGTGGATCATTTATACCAAATAGAGTTACAATACAACACTGATTGAGAAAAGAGAGACTGGAAAAACCATTGAACAAGAAAGATTATCTGTTAGCACCTGTTAGAGTAGTTAGGTGGTTAGTATAATTGTTATGTAGTTAGTTTGCTAGAGAAGGATTTTGTTATTTGTATAACTGCTTAAAAAAGAAGAGTTTTCACTTACTTATTTGGATAAAAGAAGAAATTTCATTAACAAGAAGAAGAAGGGAAAAAAATAACAAAGCATAGACGACAAGAGATTCTCAAAACAAAAGGGATAAACAAAATAAGAAATCAAAAGATCAAAGTTTTCCAATCTTTAAGCATATCAGACTATCACAGAATTTAACCCCTCTAAGGAGGCCATGCACCTTGACCGAAAATGAGCTTTGAAACCCAAATGGATGTAAGAAACAAATATTTGATGAAATTTTAGACTTGACACTTGAGGAAGAATCGAAAACTTAATCTACTAGCTTTCAATCTTGGAAATCTAAAGTCAAGAACAAAGGTAGGAACAAGTACTAATTGCATACATGCAGACCTTCTAACTAAAACTTGATTATAACTCTACGAAACAGACTTCTTAAAATAGAAAGGGGATACTAGTACTACAGTAACTTTATGATGCTTCCATCAGAAAAATGATAGAAATTGACTGAATCATTCAGAAAAAAGAAGGTAAAAAACTAATAATTGAAGTTTGTGGACCCAGTTGTAATATTATACCTTAAGCCAGACCAGTCAGTCAACCAGACACAATGATGGTTTAACAGCATAAGTTTATAACCATTTCATGAACAATGTAAATGTTAGGATCCCATTAGTCAGGAGTTAGTTAGGGAATTTAATTAGGGAAGTTAATTAGTTGACAACAGATAAAGGGAAATGAGGATTAGATAGATGTCTGAGTCATTTCATAGACTTTTAGGAGAGATTGGGGACTCTAGAATTCCTTCAAGTTAGTGAGAGATACTTGTACCATTTTAGGGTTCTTGGCACATTGTCAAGAATTCCATATTAATAAAACATTTTTTCATCCAGTTCTAATAGTAAACCAATCAGATGACTCACTGCTCAGAAAAACCTACAAGAAGTAGAGCCCTCAATGCAGCAGAAAAGGCATGATTAACTAAGCCATTCTGGAACTGGGACTTTGACTCCACAAACTGGTTGATCAAAAAAAAGCTCCTACAGAGAGGGAATACCCGTTTTGCCAATTCCTGCAACAACAAAAAAATGAAACACTAATGATTATGAGCCCTGAAACTATTTAATAATTGTATCAGTCTATCCATTGTTATATTGTCCATAGTCTAAAATTATACTGGTATAGCATAGGAAAATTTTTCATTCCTCATTGGATTCATGATAGAGCACAATGGCGTTACTTAATTCATATAGCCGACCCCACATAGTGGGATAAGACTTCTTGTTGTTGTTGTATTGACTTCCTACTCTATCCATGTTGCGAGTGCATATAACTCCTAAACTGCAACATTGTGGCTGCACTTGCCAACTTGTGCTTGTAGACAACAATTTAAGAATCAAAACAATGGCCAAACCATAAGCTATAAAGCACAAACACTTACCTTTACCTAGACTATCTCCAAAGAAGGGTACCTACTATTTAAATAAAAAACATTGGGTTAATTGAATTATAAGTTAGATATTTCACATTACTTATTAAGGGCAGTGCACAAGCATCCTGCATTACATAGGATCCAGGGAAACGCCACATCAAAGGGTGTATAGCACGTAGCCTAACCTAATAAATATATGTTGTTGCCACAGCTTGAACCCGTGACCTTGAGGTTAACGATATTGATATAACACCAAACATCGGGAAAAAATCTAGATGGGAGTAAGTAAACATTCAGTTTGATGCAGAGCAGTAGGTTAAGCATTTCCATTTGCAGTTTAGTTTGGTTTACAACCTAAATATGGCTATCATAACCTTCACCATGGAGTAATATGAAGATTAAACGCCTCTATTGTTAAATTGAAAATTAATTGCAGCAAATTGAAGCTGAAAATATTGTATCGAAGATTATATCAAATCTCACCTGCAGTGCCAAATCCATAGATGGGTCAACCTGGAAACTAACATCATCCCCCTTTCCACGAACTCTTTTGATTAAGATGTAACGTCCTTCAACCCCGACCATAGCCGAGAGCACATCATCAATAACGATAAGCTCCTACATTTCAGGAGATCAAACTAAATAGCTGAACTTGTGCAATCATATAAGTAGGCTTCATAAACATCCACTAATATGTATAAACATACAAGAAAATAGACACTTAAAATCCAATACAAGATGGCATCATATATCATAATATCATATAAAGGATAAAAAAAAAAAACTCATAATGTTAATTGAGAAAGAGAGAGAGAGTCATCTCAACATAATATTTGATGAAGCAAGCATTGTTGATACCTTGATTACTTTCTTCTAGAAAATTTCACATGGATTATGTTTTACTTACTATTAGTTAGTTGTTTTTAATTTCATTAGTAACCCCAAGCATCATTATTATCATAACCATTCCTCAGGGGGGAAAAATTTAATCGAAACACACATCAAATAAAGCAAATGTACAACAACCAATCCTTTGATTATTCTCTCTCAATAGTCAATAGCTTCTCCACCAGTCTCAAATACCACAACAATCACAACAATTTAAGAATGTCTATTACTTGAGACAGCAAATATATTTTTTTTGCTTAATTCCTAACACCATGATAGATAATTCTTACAAAAATAAATAAACAGGATTTAATTTATATGCACCAATAGTGGAAAAGTACTTGCAATAGTTGATTTTCTCACTAGATACTTGAATAGTCATATAAATAAAATATTCTGACTGACAATGTAAAATAAAATATTGTAGTTATCAAAATTAAATTCAAATAGATCGTTGCAATCACATCCCTACCACCAAAAGAGAAAAATACCACAACAACAACAACTAAACCATGTCTACGAACAAACCATTAGAATTCGGCTCTTATTGTCTTTGCATCAAACAATGCTTCTTCATATCGTACCACAAAATGCACTCATTTATATTAACGAATCAAAATAAAAGTAATCAACAGCAAAAAACAAATAAATGTGTGAGAGAGAGAATTAAACATACTTGAACTGCAGCACCGTAATACCCTATCGGTTTCTCAAACTCCACGTTGGTTTGGTTCATGTTGGAAAAAACTGAGTACAACGCAACGAAGACCAGATCGGAGGGTAGAAATAACTATAAAAGAAAAAGTCGTAAATTGGTTAAAGAGAAACAAAAGCAGATTCTCCCGAGAAAATTTGTAAAGTGCAAAATTGAGGAATTAATTACCCTAGATCATTTAGTGGAACCAACAAAAAATGGAAGTTATTTGTTAACACTTAACACCTAGTTTCTGTATTTTACCAACCTCCTCACTCTAGACGAAGGAATCGAATTCAATTTTGCAAGCAAGAGAAAGTTGGTGTGTATGGGAGAAGAAAAAGAGATTACCGCAGAAGAGTGATTGGTTGGGGAAGCTCCAATGAACTTAAAGGTGAGTGAGTGAGTTTTGTGTTTGGTGGTTTTTCGATTCGGTGATGAGTGATAAGATAGCAACACATCAAAAGAAGCAGCAGCAACAAGTGAAGTGAAGTGAAGTTTGGGGGAGAGAATGAGAGTGATTTGGAGTATAAGGTTCTGAATACCGGACGACGCCTCGAACCGGCCAAGGGAGAGGAGAGAGAGGATCAGAGGTTTGGCGGTTCACTCTGGTTCAACCGGAAAATCAAACCGGGACTATTATAAAATGTAAAAATAATCTAATATAATAAGAAAAACATAACGGCAAACAATCATGAATATTGAAATCAATTATTTGAATACCATAAAGCAAATTTTCACTTTCAAGATGAGTATACACTTTTGACCTGTTCAGATTACTAATTAAAGATTAAAATTCAAAGACACGAACTCATAAAAATGTAAAATACAAATTAATGATAAAAAAGAATTTAAAAAATCCTTACCTGAAAGCTGCTGCAGAGGGCGACCGCGACCTGCTGGAGAGAGGTGCTGGGCGACCTGCGAGGCTCCGAGCAGAGGTGAGACAGGGAGGCTCCGACCAGTGGCGAGACGGCGAGGCCCCGAGCAGAGGCGAGACAGCGAGGCTGCGAGCTGAGGCGAGGAAGGAAAGAGAGGGAAGGGAAGAGAGGCTATGAGGCGGCGGCGCTACGGAGGCAGGGAAGAGAGGAAGGGCACTATTATCCAGTTAAAGGGTTCGAATGGAGAAGGGGAACTCACTCACTCACTCAGGAAAAGTTTCTGGTTTTTTATTTTTATTTTTATTTTTTTTATAAAATGATACCATTTTGGGTCTAAATTTTTCTTTTTTTTTAATAAAACCGCTCAGGCCGGATCAATCCGTCGGTTCAGCGGTTTTCAGCCGATTTGGAAGGTTCTTGACCGGTTCTCATAGTGGTTTTAGAGCCTCATTCGAGCCGGAGGCGCCACTGTTTCTTGGTCGGACCGAATTTTCAGAACCATGGTACGAAGGGGGTCAGGCTTTTTTCTAATTTTTTAAATAATATTACTATTTCGAAAATATACTTGAGGGGCTTGAAACGAAAAAGATGACATCCTGCATTTCTACTCTTATTGAGTATGATTCTGAATACTCTCCCTTTTTCATTTTCATCTCTAGACAGAACCAAAAAATATGAATGCAAGAGAAGTATCACTTGAAGATATGCTAGGATGTTGATTTGTTTTCTTATTTCAATTTAAGTTTATTAATATATTATCTATATCTATATAATATTGTAAAAGACAGGTAATGGTTGATTATCAATTTGCCCATTAATTGAGTTTCTATAAATGTGACACGTATGCAATTTTAGGTATCCTTTCTTTTTATTCTTTCAAGATATTTTATTCTTTTTAATGTATCTTTTAAATATTAATATCCAATATGTATCTTTTATTTTATTTAGAATAATTGATTTTATGCATAAAATATTTGAAAATGATAATATTTGATTTGGAAATGTCTAATCAAATTTCATAATATAAATTTGAAAAATCTTATTTCGAAATATATATGATAAAATATTTTTTATATAAATTTCCTATTTACGTTCACATTATAAAAAATCTTCTTTCGGATTCTTTTCTTTGTTTATAGCATTTGATTTTAAATTAAGGTCAAATTATCTATATCTATATATATATCTATATATCTTTCCACCTTCTCAACACTTTCAACTTCATTTTTTTTCTCTTCCTCTCTTATTTTGCCATCTCTATTTTTTGCTCTTTTTTTTTCTTTCTTATTTCATTTTTTTCATCTACCTTCTTAGTCATCCTTCATTTTTTTTCTATTTTTTAATTTATTTTTAATTCTTCTTCTTTCATTTTCTATTCTTCATCTTTCTTCTATATTTTTTTATTGTTTCATTTTTCTCCTCATTTTCTATTCTTCATAATTTGATATTTGACATGATTGATTAACTGTCTCACAGGAAATGTAAAACATAAATAATGAACATGTTTTTTTAAAAGAGAATAATTACGAATTATTAGTAATTATTAATGTTTGATAATTAGTTATATTTGAATATTTTACCTGTAATTTAATTATTTTTAGTGATTGATAATTAGTGAATATTTTAGAGAATTTTAGTGATTGATATTACATATTTTTAATATTTTTTGTTAATTAGGAATAATTATGAACATGAATTAGTAATTTTTAATATTTTTATTGATTGTTGGACGGGAATAGATATGAATAATTAGTAATTATTAATGATTGATAATTATTAGTTTTGAAATATTTTCTATGATTTCGGTAGTTTTTAGTGATTGATAATCTTAAATTATGATTATTTTTTGTTGATTATTGAAAGAGAATAATTATAAATATTTTATGAATACAAATTTGATATTGAAAAAGATAAAAACTAATTATGTGATTGAATAATTTTATTTGTATCCACTAATATAATAATAATTTCATTGTGTATTTTTATTGTTATATTTACAAAATAAATTTATGAATAACATATTTTCATTTAACTTCATTTTATACAAATATTTTTTCATTAATTATTTAATATCTTAAACGTAAAATTTGATATAATCCTCGTGCATCGCACGGATACAAGACTAGTTATTGGTCTGTACTAAAATCCAGATCATAATGATCAACATAACATTTATGTTGTATGACATTTTGTGATGAGATGTTATCTTGGAGACTACATGTATGCGCTATTATCCTGATAATATATTGTGTTGCCTCTATTTTCACGTTATTTTACAAAAAAAAAATATCCCAAGTATTTTTCGCATAACATATTTTAACGAAAATATTTAAGCTTTGAGATTAAGATGTGACCCTTCGTTAAATGAAATGTTATGAATTAAGCATAAGCAACTATTCAATTAGGGTGTTATATTTTGGTATTAGAGCAGTTCGATCTTCATGGGGCTTGAAGAATCAGATATTCTATGCCCTGCATAGTACTGTAGTGATGTCATGCTGGAAGTTTGATCTGTATGAGATAGACTTTAGGAATATAAATGCATGATCATTATGCTTGTATGTTGTGGTCTTTGTGCGCACTTAACAAGAGTATTAAGATCGATCACCTTAGTATCTATTTGTTTGTGTGTGCAGGGAACTTGGCAACTGACAGACGTACTAAGAACAATGCTTCGGATGCCTCCAACGACAAATAAGATATGATGAGCACCTTACGGGACATGACTTGGACCATGCATTGTATGATGGGTCGTATTGACTAGAAGGAGTGGGACAACCGAGAAAGGAACGATCGTAACAGAGAACAAGAGCGTCAAACAAACGAAGAATCGAAAAACTCACACTTCTCATAATTTAGGAAGACACACCCTCCCCCATTCACTAGATCGCTCAACCAAATGAAGCTCTCGAATGGATACAAGAAATGGAGAAGATCTTCATAGTCATACCTTGCACCGAGGAACAGAAAACGACATATGCCCAGTATATGCTCAAAAGAGGTGCCAAATTTTGGTGGAACGACGCTTGAAGAATATTTGATGCATAAGGGATCCCTATTACATGGGATGCGTTTAAATCCTTATTTTATGAGAAATATTTCCTTGAATCCATCTAGAGGACAAAGACAATAGAATTCTTTAAACTCAACCAAGGTAACATGACTATACTAGAAAGCACTGCAAAGTTTGAGGAATTGTGCAAATTTTCCTACATGTATCAAAACAACCCAGAAAAGGGATGAAAGTGTGCCAAGTACGAGGACGGGTTAAGACCTAAGATCAAGGCTATGGTTCAGCACATAGAAATCTATGAGTTTGCCACTCTGGCGAACAAGTATTGTATCATAGAGGAATCACAAGAAAGAGCTCCAAGCCTCAAAGGCTGCTAACTTCAAGAAAAACTTAGGACCATTGGGTGAAGTCTTCAAACCGAAATTTCCAAATAAGCTCTTCGAGCAAGGATCTCCCAGTTACAAAGGGATACAAGTTCAAGTCATGGCGTAACCCCCAACATCTACCACCTACTCCAAGCTAAGTGTGGTAAGATTCACGGTAACTGTCCTTGCCTCTACGAACAAGGTGTATGCTAACGTTGTGGGAAGCCCGACCACAAGGTTCGTGACTGCACAATGTTGAATCCTTAACTGATAGCTGCTTCTAGACCCCAACAACACGGAAGAGTCTTCACAGTCAATGCAGAGGTTGCTGAGCAATCCAAGGATCTCATAAAGGGTAGGTGCAAAGTGAATGGTAGACTCTTAGTTGTACTTTATGATTCTAGTGACATCCACTCTTTTGTTTCTCTGGATTTGTCTAAAAAATTGAAAATACTCATGTATGAACTTCCTTTTGAGTTGCTTGTTTCTACTCCCACCACAAAACCTATTAAAACTTGTCTTGTTTGCAAAAGGTGTTGCTTTTCAATAGATAATAGGAACTTTATTGTTGACCTTATATGCTTACCAATGTCCGGTCTCGATACCATTCTTGGCATGGATTGGTTGTCCGTTAATCATGTATTGCTTGATGGTTATGCTAAAACCATTGTTTTTCCTTTTATCTCATACGCACTTGTTTAAATCAGTTAGTTTACCTGTAAATATCATAAAATTAAATTGTTGTGGGATAATGAGTAAATGTTTCATGCTTCTTGTCCCAAGTGAGCTTGAAAAGGAGCAAAACTTAGAAGACATACCAATAGTGAGAGAGTATCTCGAAGTTTTCCCCAAAGATATTTCTGAGTTTCCCCACCTCGAGAGGTAGAATTTTCTATCAAACTTGTCCTGGAACTGGACACATATCCATAGCACTTTATAGAATGTCACCGGTGGAGCTAGCTGAACTTAAGACTCAACTTGAGGAATTATTGAAAAAGAAGTTTATAAGACCTAGTGTCTTACCTTGGAGAGCCCCCATGCTATTCGTGAAGAAGAAAGATGAGAGTATAAGACTATGCATATATAGACTATAAACAACTTAACAAGGTAACTATAAAGAACAAGTACCATTTGTCTAGGATTGATGATCTAATGGACCAACTGAAAGGAGCCAAAGTTTTCTCTAAATCAACCTTAGATCATGATACCACCAAATGAGGTGGTCAAAACCTACACTAGAGTATTTTATTTTTGTCTACAGTATTCGGAGTTTCGCCTTGACTAATCAATCGTCTTAGGTCGCGTACTTGTAAATGATAGGTGAGGCTCCTAGTAAGAACTTTTTTCATCGACAAGGCTCGAACTCGAGACCTTACTTAAGAGACAACAAGTCGTTTATCATGTGTGCCAATTTCGTTGGTTCGTAAGAGACTTGATGGTTTTTTTTTGTGCCCACGGTATTCAGAGCTTCGCCCTAATTATTCCGTCACCTTGAATCGCATACCTGAGAATGACAAATAAAACTCTCAACGATAATGTTTTTCACTCACAAAACTCAAACTCAAAAGATTGGTTAAAAGCATTGTTCTGAAAATCGGACCGGATCGGTTGAACCGGGAACCGGACCCTAATCTGGTCCGAGTAGGCTTTAAAAATCGGGATTCTGAAAACCGGTCAAAAACCGATAAAAATCGGGAAAACCGGTAAAAACCGAGTAAAAATCGGTTGAACCAGTTAACTTATATAAAAATAAAAAAATGAATTTTTTAAATTTAATAACTATTTTATAATAAAATTTAATATATAATACATTTTAATTATTAAAATTAAGAACTATTAAACCTCTAAATTTATCCAATGCTATAAATTTCCACTTTTATTAATATTTTTCATGCACTTTAATTTTTCTGTAGCATATAATTCATCATATATGTATATATTTATAGATAAATATATATTTTATACATATTTTATTATATCCGGTCGAATCGGTTAAACCTCTAAACCTCTCTCACATCCGATTTAATGTCCGGTCCCGTTTTCGCAACCTTGGTTAAAAGATGACAATCTGCATCAATTGTGCCAACTTCATCGGTAACAGTCTTGATGTCTTGATGATGTTATTGTTAAGAGTCGACTGTGGATAAATTGAGAAGGCCATAATGTGTATGGCTTTTTGTTGGGCTATACTAATAAGAGTAACATGATATTTAGAAGGCCCATTTTGAGACACACACACGTGAGAGCGAGAGGGTTAGATTGGAAACCTGCGCTGTGACCCCGTGTGCGCGCATATATATATACGACCCAGTATCGAAGTCGCACGACAGTTCTGAAGCAAAGGAAGCGAAGCTGAGACTGAGAGATGGCTGATTACGAAGAGAGATACGAAGGCAACGGAGAAGAAGAAGAGCACCTTCACAATTCTCATGCTCGCGTTGATTCCTCTCCTCCTCTTCCTCCTCCTCCTCCTTCTGCTGCTGATCCCTCCAACGACGACCTCCCCGACTCCAAATCTCACGTATGTTCTCTTTTTATCACCTGATTCTTTTTTAGGGTTAGGGTTTCTTCTTTGACTCTCGTTTTTTTTTTTTAAACTAAATTAGGGCTTTAGATGCCTATATTTACCTCTTAATCTCTTTAATGGGCTTTTCCAATTAGACGAGGGTTTTTTCTTTTTTAGATCGAAACTAGCAAATTCACCAGCTAAGGTGTTTCGAGGATTTATGTGTCTAACTAGACATGTATATATATAGATTTTGCTATGATTTTGGGTTTCAATTTCCCCCCTTTATACGTTCATAATAAATTTGAGTATGTAATCAGAGATGTGTAGGGTTGTGGTAAGGCTGGCTGGCTTGTATGCATGTCTTTCTCTTGCCAAGTTACTGTCAAAGACTGCTCTTCTTTTTTAATATCTTAGGAAGTCTCTATTGTCTTGTTTTAATTGAATACGTAGGTAGGAGTATCTAATTTCCCCGCCATATTTGATGTTTATGGTGATTTTTTTATATGGTGTGCTTTCATATTTGGTTTATTTCCTGTCAATAGAACCATATTTTTGAGGGACTGACTATGGGCTCCTGTTTTTTTGAGGCATTTTTATTTTATTCCTGATTTGGTATTCAGTACATGACTCTTCTGATATGTATGTCTTTTGGCAGCATGGATCTCGTGATTATGAAAGAGAATCTTCTAGAAGCAGAGAAAAGGATCGAGAGAAGGGGAGAGAAAAGGAGCGAAAAAGAGAAAAGGGAAGAGACAGGGAGAGGGATAGAAGCAGGGACATGGAGAGGGATAGAAGCAGGGACAGGGAAAGGGAGAGAAGCAAGGACAGGGATACCGAGAGAAGCAGGGATAGGGACAGAGATAGGGAGAGAAGCAAAGACAGGGAACGGGATCGAGATGGAGAAAAGGAAAGGGACCGGGACCACCATCATAGAGACCGACATAGGGATCGTAGTGAGAGAAGGGAAAGGGGAAGGGATAGAGATGATGATGATTATTACAGAAGCAGGGACTATGACAGGTAAAATTTATTTGCAATATCAATTCCTTATTTCCACATCTTAGCCTAAGTATTTTCCGTTGGCTGTTATTTATTCATTCATCATCTATTTTCTTTAATGGTACAGACGAAGGGATTATGATAGAGAGGATAGGCATAGGCGCAGATCTCGGTCTCGATCTACTTCACCATCAAGGGGTAGATCTGAACATAGATCAAGGTCACGATCTCGTTCGCGCTCCAAGAGGTAATATATATATCTCTCTGTGTGTGTGGATTCTTATCATTCAATATACAGATATGAACTAAGACATTATGCATGTGTCTGCCATTTGGATGGTTCTTAGTTCTGTTTTGTAAAATAAAGTAGTTTGTGCGAGTGCACTTGGAACTAATGTAATGTTGCAGTGCTTGTGGAAGTGGGAAACTAGTAATATAGCTCATTAAAAAGCAGCTACATCTCAAATTGTTTTTCAAGCACATTCTTCATATTTTTAATTCAATGGAATATTGCAATTTCACCAGTATTTATTTTTATTCTTCCATCACCTCCCCTTTAGTGTTAGTCATGGTTAAATGACAAGCTTTGCCTCTTATTTTTAATTTATGAGAATATTTGGATACAGATTAATAAATAATGTCATATGTGAACATTTGAACTGAAATGGGAACCGGAAACATCTATAGAATTTATAGTTTAAATCCCAATTTCGGTTACTAATTCTATTTGCTTGCAGCAAAAGGACCAGTGGCTTTGATATGGCTCCTCCTGCTTCTGCTATGTTAGCTGGTGCTTCTGCAGTTGCAGGTACATTTAGTCCTATATATATTATGAACTTGTTTAATCATAACTGCTTTTTTTTTTGGGGTCCTGGTTTGGAAAATTCATATCAAATTGCATGGTGTTGACTTGGTAAGCTATGCTCAGTTATTATCAGAGTATGTAGTTCTTTCGAGACTGGTTTTGCATGGTGTGTGATTTTGTCTTTCTTTTTACTTGGTGATATAATTCTGGAACTAAAAGATGCTTTGGTTTTTTGTCTTGTGTTTGGTGTTTGTTTGTTTTGTTTCTATGTCTTGTCTTATGTTCTAAGAAGGCAATGTTGGGCTACTAGCCCCACTGTGCTGACAATGAGCGTGAGCCGAGGTCTGTAGCTTTTATGTCTCGGAGGAATCAATGCACAGGTTTTGGTGGGTCTTGTTCGTCTTCAACTGGAAACTATTGCCTACTTTGGTAGACTTGCAAATATTATCTCAGAAAACTTGTTTATAATATTACTTTAATCTTATTGATATAGTTGATATATTATATTTAATGAGGATATATTATGCTTAGCCTCAAGCGAATTGGAGCAAGATGAGTCCTTTGATACTTACATAATAGGATTGCAACAAGATTGAAATAATGACATCATTCTAAGATGTGATATGACTTTCTTTGCAGGTCAGATTGCAGGGGCAACTCCTACAATTCCAGGGATGTTTCCAAATATGTTTCCAATGGCTACAAGCCAGGTATCTTTCTTTCCTTATTCCCAGCTCTGGTTATATGCAGCATGATGTTTTTATTAATTTCACTTTTTTTCTGTATGTGTTCTTAAGTTGCAGCCATTTAGCGCCCTTCCTGTCATGCCAGTTCAGGCTATGACACAGCAGGTAACATATGTCTTTTTGGTGATATTACTTTTTCTTTCTGTGCCTTCAGCACAACTTCCCCAAATTTTTGCCAGTATTTTAATGTACTGAATAATGAATATACAGGCTACACGGCATGCTAGACGGGTATATGTTGGGGGCCTACCTCCTACAGCCAATGAACAGGTACTATAAAATATGATCCTTGTAGTTTTTGAGTTGAGGAGGAAGTTCTGAACTTCTGATGGATACTTTGTAGCTGTTACTGACACTAATTTCTATACTGCAGTCAGTTGCTACTTTCTTTAGTCAGGTTATGGCCAAGATTGGAGGAAACACTGCTGGACCAGGTATGTTCAAATCTTAAATGAATTGTATCAGGTTGTGGGCATTATGAGTTGCCTGATCATTTAATTTTATTGTGTGCGCAGGTGATGCAGTTGTCAATGTATACATTAACCATGACAAGAAGTTTGCCTTTGTGGAGATGAGGTCTGTTGAGGAAGCTAGCAATGCAATGGCTCTGGATGGGATTATTTTTGAGGTATTTTTTTCCTTAACTATAGCTAGAGTTTTGGGATCCTTTGTTTCGGAAAAATGTGAATATATCCATTGGTGCTTATGTGAATGAATTTGTTTCTTTTGTAATTCAGGGGGCACCGGTCAAAGTCAGAAGACCAACAGATTATAATCCTTCTCTAGCTGCTACCCTAGGTCCAAGCCAACCTAATCCCAACTTAAACCTTGGTGCTGTTGGCCTAACACCTGGGTCAGCTGGTGGACTAGATGGTCCTGATCGGATTTTTGTGGGTGGTCTTCCTTATTACTTCACTGAAACTCAGATTAGAGAGCTTTTAGAGACTTTTGGTCCTCTTCGGGGTTTTGATCTAGTAAAAGACCGAGAAACAGGAAATTCCAAGGGCTATGCATTTTGTGTTTACCAAGATCTTGCAGTCACAGATATTGCATGTGCTGCTCTCAATGGAATAAAGATGGGAGACAAGACTCTTACTGTTAGACGAGCTAACCAAGGTGCAAACCCGCAGCAGCCTAAACCTGAGCAGGAGAGCATTTTAATGCATGCACAGCAGCAGATCGCACTGCAGGTATAAAAGAGTCTTCCTTTTAGGAGAATATACTTGCTACTTAGATTCTATATGCATGTTATTTCTAATTGCTGTATGCTTTTGATTTGTGCAGAAACTTATGTTGCAACCAGCATTAGTGGCAACAAAGGTGGTGTGTTTAACTCATGCAGTTTCTGCTGATGAGCTCAAAGATGATGAGGACTATGAAGAGATTGTTGATGATATGAGGCAGGAGTGCTCCAAATTTGGTAATTTTGGATTTAGTTTGCTTGTCCTTCACTGCAAACTATACTTCATTCATATTGATTTTTCTGTGTTATTTATTTGTTTTACAGCCATTTGTAGTCCCACATTCTCTCAAAAAAGAATCAAGCCTAACTTACCGACTGAAGCCTCCATAACCTTCTATCTTTCTTCATGTGTAATTATTTCATTGCATGTTTTGAAAACTTATTTGCGTAACCTTATTTCATTCATACGATCTGTAGGTACCTTGGTGAATGTGGTGATCCCTCGCCCACCACCAAATGGTGAACCTGCCCCTGGAGTTGGAAAGGTGGGTCCTTTGGCATATTCTTCTGGAACATCTGATTTCTATCTATCCTTTGTTTTTCTGTCATTTTATTCCCTTTTTTCTGTCAAATATATAAGTTAAGAAGCATGCTTTGCTGCCTATTTTGGATTGATGTTGTTGGAAGTAGTAAATATGAGGATTGGCTGGGTAATTGATTTCCTTGTCATGGTAGCCGGTGAATTGCTATTGAGTAGAAATATTTCTGCATGCTATGAATTGTGTCTTTGTTTTGTTTTCTTCAGAAAAATGTGGCTGTATAAAACTTTTTTGGAACTTGCAGGTGTTTTTAGAGTATGTGGATGTTGATGGTGCTACGAAGGCCCGTGCTGGACTGAATGGACGGAAATTTGGTGGGAACCAAGTAGTAGCGGTCTTCTATCCTGAGAACAAATTTGCGCAGGCTGATTATGAAGGCTAGTTAGTTGTGTTATGTTAGTACACTATTATTATTATTATGGCTTGGACTGTATCTTTATGATTTCTTAGACTGGGCACGGATTTTCTTTTGTATTTTAACTTGTAAACTGAGTTATGGGCAATATATTTCAGAAACCGATGAATTGTTTACTAGTGTGAAAGTCGTGTTGAAGAATTTGTCAATACATTAACCAAACGTGATGGATCTTTGGAAATTCGTTATGCGCTTGAGTTTGGTCTGTTTTTAAGTGACTTGTGCTTTAATTAAATTGAAACTTAACTTTCGATCATCATATCATTGAATATTGAGACATTCGATAGGAAAGTAATATATGTCTAAACTCTTGGGTAAAGTCATATACGCGTCTAGGCTGTTTTACTTTCGCATTGACTTGTTAGGGGATGCTATGGCAGCACAAAAAGATGAATTCATTCATGTCTTGCTACTAGTATCTTATCAGCTTGCCAAAAAGATGTGTTAGACTCTAGAATATGACACAAGCTGGTAACTGTGACGGATGCATTTGTTGAAAAGTGTGTATTATGTTGGAGATGGATCCAGATCCAATTGATGTCACGGGGAATGAACCGATTGATTGTAATGCAAGTGACGCTTAGGCATAAATACACAACCAGAAAGCTGGCTTGCTTTTGCCATTAGATGATGGGCTCATTTGCCCAACCAATTTTCATGACCTGTGACATCACATGAGTACCATCAATATGATGGATGGATTGATCGCTCTGATATAAATAAGAGTGCATGGCAATGCCAATGCCAATGCCATTTAGAACTCATCAAGTCACCAAAGATGAAGCATTATAGAGGCGTGGCTGTGGTGGTTACATTGACATGGGTGTGGTGGTGTATAAGCTTCTTCTCCCAGGCACAGGCTCAGGCTCAGGCTCAGCAGGGGCCTCAAGTGCCATGCTTCTTCATCTTTGGCGACTCATTGGTTGATAATGGAAACAACAACGGGATGCTTACCCTCGCCAGGGCCAATTACAGACCTTATGGCATTGACTTCCCACAGGGTCTTACTGGCCGCTTCACCAATGGTCGTACTTATGTTGATGCTTTAGGTATAATTCATTAATTAACAAAATCTTAGCTAAGTAATTACATTCTATACTAGTACTGTTATCAATAATACTTGTTGTATAACATAAATACATTCAAATAGTATCCACTATCCAACATGTGTTATACATATAGCACACATCACGTATGACATATAACACACGTTGAATGCTAGTTTGATGTATTTCTATTGTACAACAAACAATATTGGTACTGTTATTGTTATTGCTTCTTCAATAATTCGTTGCATCAATCTTGATCAACCATGATATGATAAAAATTGGTGCAGCCCAGCTTCTAGGTTTTCCAACTTACGTTCCATCTTACTCAAGAGCAAGGGGTTCGTTGCTGTTAAGAGGAGTCAATTATGCATCTGGAGCAGCTGGTATCCGGGATGAAACTGGCAGCAACCTCGTATGTTAATAAATATATATTTATTATATAGATAGATATATAGATATTGATTGATTGATTTATTATATAATTATTATATATGCAGGGGGGTCATGCATCAATGAATGAGCAAGTGGCTAACTTTGGGAACACAGTGCAGGAGTTGAGGAGGTTCTTTAGAGGAGACAATGATACGCTTAATAGCTACCTTAGCAAATGTTTGTTCTTTTCAGGGATGGGAAGCAATGATTATCTCAACAACTATTTCATGCCTGACTTTTACTCCACTAGCTCAGATTATACTGCTCGTGCTTTTGCATCGGCCCTCCTTCAAGACTACGCTCGCCAGCTTGCTGTAAGTAGTTAGTTACATCCTATTAACCACGGACACACCGGTACTAACGCATGTTCACGTGTCCGACATTCGATAGATAGATAGAAAAAAAAAATACTTTTTTAGGCCGGACACGCGCTAGACACGTACTAGAACACATACCAAACATGTAGTAAAACACCATGGACACAAGTCGAATACATCTTGAACTTGATGTATTTTTTCTTTTTTGATTTTTTATGAAGAAACTTAAAATCAAACTCAAGTTAAATTCACTGGATCCCAAAAAAACTTAAATTAAATATGTATTGTCAACTAAAATGAGAGGAATTTAATTAAAAAATACTAATTATCAATAATGTTTGTTGTACACAGAAATACATTCAATTAGTATTCAACGTGTGCTATGTGTCATACATACACACATTAGATATTAGTTGGATGTATTTATATTGTATAACAAACATTACTGATTAATTATATATACATATATACTGTGTATGTGTTATGTAATTTTTTAGTCTAGTGTGTCTCGATATCCATGTTCACGTCCATGTCTTGTGCACGTCATCTGTACTTTTTAGAAACTTACATCTCATCTCTAATTATATATATACAATTATGCATAAGTACATACATAACATTATTATATTATATTGTATATTGTATTGTGGGTGCACCAGCAATTATATTCATTAGGAGCACGAAAAGTGATGGTCACAGCAGTCGGCCAAATTGGGTGCATACCATATCAGCTAGCCCGTTTTCATGGCAACAACAGCAGATGCAATGAGAAAATCAACAATGCCATACAACTTTTCAACTCAGGTCTAAAGAGAATGGTTCAGAATATCAATGGAGGCCAGCTTCCCGGGGCCAAGTTCGTGTACTTGGATTTTTATCAAAGCAGCCAAGATTTATCTTCAAATGGAACATCACTTGGATTTGAAGTTATAGACAAAGGATGCTGTGGGGTTGGAAGGAACAATGGACAGATTACATGCCTTCCTCTCCAACAACCGTGCGACGACCGCCGCAAGTACTTGTTCTGGGATGCTTTCCACCCAACTGAGATGGCCAACATTTTGCTAGCCAAGGCAACATATAGTACACAATCTTACACTTATCCCATTAATGTCCAACAATTGGCCACTCTGTAACTCACAATAAGTACTAATCATTTCATTACTTCAGTTGTTATATATATTCATGATCTCTCTATCTATGTATCTTGTGTAGCTTGCATAGCAAGAATGTGTTGTTGTAGCTTGCTTGTTTGTTTGTTTGTTGCTTTTTCCATTTGATTTTCTTTGTTGGTTAGTTGTTATGGGGATGCTACCCATCGTGCAACAACAATAATAAAGATATATGCTTCAATTCAGTCTAGAAGTTAGACATTCTTTAATTTTATTTTATATTTTCTATTTAATGTATATGATATATAATTCTAATTAGTTGAAGTTGACATACTTGGTTCTTCTACCCATACTAGACATGATTTGAATTTGAATTTGGACAAATTATGATAAATATATAAATTTTATCATAAACTCTCACTGAAGTTGGTGGTTTGCCCAGATCATACATGGGATGTGTCTTCCCTAATCTAAATTTTTTATTATAAAAAAATATGTATACTTCCAACTGTTAGCAAATTTATTTTGGTTCAGCAGACAATCAATGTTGCTGCTTTGTTCAATGGGCTTTATTAGAAGATATGATGATATATCATATATATCAGTGATTGATATGGTGATATCTACATTGATTTGTGAGAAGATTATATACTATCACAAATCAATGTAGATCACACCATATCAATCAGTGATATCACCATACCGATCACCGATATATATCATATATCATCGTATCTTCTAATAGGCTTCATCTCCAATCATCATAGCATATTATATAATTATAACAATAAGGAAAAGAAGATAACTAGTAGATTAATTGATTAATACATGACCATTTAAGTAGCGAAAGCATAAAACCACAAACCACAATAGTTCTCTGTCTCTCTTCACAACTTACTTATAACAGTTAGCAGTAACTAGCTTGTGGCTGTTGCCAGCCCCATACTTAGTTTCAACTAACTAACTAACTAAATTGGAAGTTATTATTATGACAGGGACAGTTGACAGAGACAGACACGATAATAAGGTCAAATTGGTAGCTGAGCAAGCTGCTTAATGTTCATAGGATAGACAAAACTAGAATTGCCATTAAAAGCCATTCTTGCCATGAGAATGTTGAGTGCCTCGGTTGGGTGGAATGCGTCCCAGAAGAGGTACTGTGTTCTGTCAGAGCATGGCATTTCGAATGGAAGACATGTGATTTGTCCTCTGTTCCTTCCTAAGCCACAGCAACCTTTGTTAACAACACTAAACCCTACACAGTTACAGAACACATATTAATTAACTAAATCATATTCTATTATTATATTCTTAATTAATGGCACATTATATTGTTTTGGTGCATAATAAAAAATCAATCAAAATAATCAACAAATTGTGCACAATATATAATATGTAATATGCATATTATATTTTACATATTATGCACACCACATACATATGACATGTCGTGCATATCATATATCACATGTTGAAATATCATCTTTTTTATAGAGTGGTGTTATTTGCACAATAAAAAATACTCAATAGGGAGATTTTGGGCCAAATCTACTCAGTCTACTAAAAACCAACTTCCTAAATGAAGTTTTTTTTTGGCAAAAAAATTATCAAATGAGCCCATTGACTGCAAAAAAATTACCAAATGAGCTCATTGACTGGTTGGGCTGTTTTTCTAATGTTCATCAAATATTTCCCTTTTTTATAACAATAATTCTTATACATTAATTTTCTGCTACCATCACCGTTCATAATAATTGCATTTAAAAAATAGATTTAATACTTTAATAATATATTGTTTTTTACTAATAATATTGTGAGTCCCAAGATAAAACGTGTGTTGATGGCAGAAAATGACTGATGGATAATGTACATATAGTATTATTATTTTTATAATATGTATATGTATGTCGATTGTTTTAGTTATTTTTTTATTATACACGTATGGTAGCGATGTTGTTATATACCATATGATGTAGGGTTGAGCAGGACATTCTGGAACATGTTGGCAATATCAACGTATATGAATCTGGCACCTGGCAGGTTATTGTTCAATTTGGTGAGCATGGTCCTCACATTTGCATTAAAAGGTTGCACTAGCATGTTCACTTCTTCAGAGCAGCTTCCGGTCATGCTTTGAGCCAACATGCTCGGAATGCATCCCATTTGCCCTAGCCCTGCAACCACGAATTTCCTTGCTCCAAGATTGTAAAGCCTCTGTCACATAATATCAAAATATATAAATGGTGAATGTAACATTTTTGACAATATTTTTTGACAGTTAAACTTTGAAAATAACTAGAGATGGATTAAGAAAGGAAATGAAAGCATACAGTGAGCTGCAATTCATATGTTTGCGCTAAGAGATCAGCATACTGATGTCCGTCGTACTGGTTTCTGGTTGGGTAGTTAGGCATAAGATAATTGTTTAGGTAGTCATTGCTGCCCATCCCAACAAAGAACATGCACCTTGCAAGCGTTGTGGCCATACCATTTGCTCCAACATTCTCTGTTATTTGACTCAGTGTGTTCTCAAAGTTGCTAATTTGGTCATCAAATGGTATGCGCCCAATCTGTTCATGCATTCACCTCAAACACATTAATATATATATATATATATATACACAATGATTAATCCATGCATGTGGTGATCTGATGCTAATAATCGTCATATATATAAAGTTAATTACGCACAAAGTTTTTGCCAGTGGAATCAAGAATTCCAGAAGCAGCTGAAGCGTAGTTTACTCCGGGATACAGCTGATCTTCTGAGGCTTCTAAGTAGGAAGGAATCAAGGGAAGTCCAAGCAGTTCGGCTGCATTAATTATTAATTATGCATGGACACATTAGTGTAAGTCATCATGAACATAAATCATAAATCATATATATATATTTACTTTATAATAAACAATTTTATTAGGCAAAAGAACAAAATGTGGAAATGTCTAGCAAGCTTTAAGCTTTAAGCTAGCTAAGGACTCCTACTACTATTACTATTGCATGTCACTGCAATCCTCCTCTATCTTCTCACAAATTAAAGTTTCTGTGTCAAAACAGTTAAAATGTTATGCTGTATATTATATAATATGTGCATCACATGCATGATGAAAAGAAAAATGATACTATAACATATGATATATGGTGTGCAGAACATATACCGAATACGTCAACAATGGTGTAGCCATTGGAGAAGCGTCCGGTAGGGCCTAGGCTGAAGTCGATGCCGTAAGGGTAATAGTTGGCCTTAGCAAGGGAAGGGAGGTTGTTGTTGTTGCCGTTGTCGATGAGAGAGTCACCAAATATGAACATGGCAGGAGGCACCGTTCCTTGTTGTTGCCCTCTCACCATCACTAATGCTAATAATGCAGCATTCATCATCATTGTTAACACCAATAATGTAGATGCCATTTTTCTTTTATTAATGAATGACTCACAACAATACCTACCTAGGTAGTTTTGAAATCACAAGATGAGAGGGAACCTATATATATATATATTTCAGTAACTAGCTAGTAGCGTTTACTTTAATATTATTATTAATATAAGAGTGATGTTAAATGAACAATACAAAATCAGCCCAACCAGCCAATAAATGAGATTTTGAGTCATAATTACTAAGCTCATTACAATTTCAATGATTATTTGGGCCAAAATCAAAGTCAAAATAGGCCTATTGGCTGTATGGGTTGGTTTTTCATGGTTCACTTAGCATTATAATAATACAATAATGTTAAGTGGACAATGAAAACCCAGCCCATACAGCCAATGGATCTATTTTGGCTTTGGTTTTGACCCAAATAATCATTGAGATTGTAATGGGCGGAATAATTATGGCCCAAAATCTCATTTATTGGCTGATTGAGCTGGTTTTGTATTGTTCATTTAGCATCACCCAATAATAATAATCTATACAAATATTAATAGGAGATGGTATTGTATGGGGTGGGCATGACCGTTGGTAGTTGAATAGTAATTAATTAAGAGTTTAACATTTGTTAAGGGTATAAAATTATATCGGCTAAATAGAAGTTTGAGTCTAAATTATTCTATCCATTAAAAAAGCTCACATGATTAAAAATGATATTTGGGGTCAAAAAATGTTAAAATTAGTTTTTTTTTTTTTACTTTTTTTACTATAAAAGTATTGTTACCCAAGGCTTTATGTAAAATTAATAAGTGATGTTATTTGCACAATAAAAAATCAATAGGAAGATTTTGAGTCAAAAATTATTCAACTCACTAAAAATCAACTTCTTAATTGATTTATTTTTACCAAATGAGTTTATTACCTGATTTGACTAATTTTTTATTGTTCATCAAATATTTTTCTTAATGAATTCATCGGTCTCTAGTCTCTGCCCTACAAAGTAGTAATGAAGAATTCTTATATGTATAGAGAGTAAAAATTAGTTGACAGTTAACACATAATCGAAAAGATCAATTATAATTGAAAGAAAAGAGATGAAATTTCAAATGAGAGAATAGAACATTGATATATCAAAATATAAATAATAAATAACAAATAAATTTCTTAATTTTTAATAATTATTATAATTATAATATATATGCATGCATGCATTCCAACATTTGTCCATGCAATGCCTGTAGCTGTGTAGTATACAAGTTTAGGGTGGTACTTCACCTTAGCATTCCTTTGCCAATTGGCATGTCTGTCTTCTCCATCTGTTTGCTGCAAATGATAAAGTCCAATGAATTACTATTGCATTAAAAACAAGACGGTTGGTGAGATGAATTCAAAATCTCCATAACTCGTCAATTAATCAGCAATTATTAATTAAAGCACCAATTCATTTTATTTGCAGGCTTAAAACATCTATATATCTACTGTTCTCTAATCTTCATGACTTAAAAATTTTATTTGCAAATTTGTCCAATATTAAATGAAACGAAAAAGATCATGATTTTGTAATACATGTAACCTATGGAAATGATGTCGATATCATCATGGTAAGTCATGGGTGTCCTAATGGCATATATATATATATATATATATATATATATATATATATATATAAATATTTAAATTAAAAATTTAGATTAGGAGAAACACATCCTTATACATGTAGGATCAAACATATCATTAACCTCAACGAAAATATACGATGAAATTTAAAAATTGTCCACTAAATTTTTTTTTCAAAATTCAAATTCAAGTCATAAGTATACACGGCTGAATCATATATATCAACTTCCATTGACATGACACATACATATGTATGTTCAATGAAGCAAGCCCTATTCCAGTAATGGGGCATCTCCTAAACCCATAATTGCAAACAAATTGAGATATTAGTTAGCTACAATTTCGCACTAACGTGTTTATCGGTGCCCTTTTCAAGAAAGGAAAAAACACATTAAATTAATAGCATAAATGATTAGAAAACAATATTTTTCCGATCAAAAAGCCAACAAAATTTATTTGAATATTTTTAGTCCAAATAGCATTATTAACTATGTGTATTTTTTTAATGAACGGAGTGATTTAGGCCCAATTTCTTATGAGCATTACTAGGGGTACAACAAAAAACCAGTCAAAACAGCCAACAAATAGAAATTTTGGCCACAGTTACCAAGTCCATTAAAAATATATTCATGATTAAAATACTATTTGGGCTGTAAAATGTTAAATGGACTTTGTTGGCTGTTTTGGCTGGTTTTTTGTTGTTCCCTAAGCATTTGTGATTTCCTATTATTGGCTGTTTTAACTGATTTTTTGTTGTACCTCTAGCAATGCTCAATTAAGAGTTATGATATTTGTACCACAAATGTTTGGGAACAACAAAAAACTAGTCAAACCAGCAAACAAAACTCATTTAATATTTTATGGCCTAAATAGCATTTTAATCATGAATATATTTTTAATGGACTGGGTGATTATGACCTAAATTCCTATTTGTTGGCTATTTTGGTTGGTTTTTTGTTATAACCCTAGCAATGCTCTATTTGTACATACTTTTTTGTATGTACAATAAACATACATGTAAATCTAAGGGTGGAAAATAAAAGTTCAAGTGTTGAAATGATGTGATATCAAAATTCAATGATAATAAAATAGTTGAAGAAGATATGTAAAAAAAAATATACATACGAAAATCATCATTGTTAAATTTATTACAACATGCATATACAGAAAGGAAGAAATTAAATAATGCATGCATGCAAATGCGACTGAGACACAAACTTGGCGTGAGCGCGTTGCATCAATCTTCTCTGCTCTGCTCTTTATATTAATTAAAGCCACTGCCTCCCTCAGCAGTGAGCCAGTGAGTGTAAGCAAGCAAACTTAATTGCCTTCTTGGAATATAATGAATTATGAATATTTATTGCAATTAAATATAATATATACTATCGTTAATTACCGGACATGCAATGTGCCCCATCACACAGAGCATAGCCAATGAGATGATGGCGTTATTACTTCTAAATACAGTAGTTAGTTACTGCTATTTATTCTGTTCTGCACCTTATAATTATGTTATATGGACTTTCACGCCTAGCCTAACGTAACCAACCATTGATATTTATTTATTTTTTTTAATAATGGATAACCAATTAAATAAGTCAATAGGTCTATTAGATAACTTTTGACCTAAAAAAAATCATTTTTGAGTAATTAATTTAGTGGACTAAAATATTTATAACCCAAAATCTCTATATGGATTGATTTTGATTAATTTTTTATTATACAAATAACAATGCTCATTTTATAATAATAGTCATTTTTACTTTTTAGTACCTTAAAAACTAATAGATTTAGATGTATTTTATTTATAAATATATTAATTTTTCAATATATTAAAAAAGTAAAAACAATTATTATTATTATAAAATTGAGAGAGTATTTTAAATGTATTGTGTTCATCAACAATTATTTCATACTCAAATTTCAAATAAATTAGGAGAAACTAAGAAGAGAAAGACTTAATAAGTAGTTATGGATCACATTTAATATGTGATATATGAACATTTATAATCATATACTTTTTGCTCTTTACATAAATTTTTAGTGTTACAAATCAAAATATGTGTTATAAATATTCCTAGATCATGCATTAAATGTGGTTGATGATCATATAAAATTTTTTCTTAGGAGAAACTAATATGAAACTGATCTAAACTAATTAAGACCAACATGATGGAGTACAACAATTCCAACTCATACATAAAAAGTACTAAAATACCACAATTAATTAAGAAATAATATTGAAGATATATTTTCTAATATAATTTTAAAAACAAAATATATCATTTAAATGAATTATATATGAAATAATCTAATTTTTACTTTTTACTATTATTAAAAATATATCACTTAAAAGAATACTTTTGGTTTGATTGGGTTAACTTAAATCTAGCCTAAAAGAATGTACCATATTAAATTTCATAGCTTGAATACAATTGGGTTAGTTTTGCGGAAATTATAGAAGTAAATAGCATTTCATCCATCAAGCATCCATAAAAACTTATTATCATTAAAGAGTGAGAGATATGTGTGTGAATTTGAATTTTTGGTTTAAATGGTTGAACCAAAAATCACATAATACCTTAATAGATGATTGATAGATGTGTGTTTGATGTACAGTAGTACTATTGGTTAGTTTTATATTACGCTTACATGATAAAGGTTGGCACTTGGTTCAAAGTTAGGTGTTTTATAAGGGAAAGTTGGCACCTTTATCACACCCTTAGCAAATGGAACCTACCCATAATCCCAAGCAGAACCAAATAAGCAGATTATTCAGCTTCTCAACATACAAATGAATTTCAACATTACCTCCACAATGGTTCTTGTTGCCGATTTTTTTCCCTTACTGTATTGAGGTTATATTGGTCGTCATTCTATACTATAACCAAAATCGTTTTGTCTATGTCAAGCCCTTAATTGGTCTACAATATTGTTTTCTTTATCCCACTTAACCCAGACTTTCACCTCAGCCACTACCATTATGCCACCAAATGTCTTTTTCACGGAGACATAACACTGTGTCTTTGTCGGAGAATTCTCCTTAGATAAATTGCCAAGGCAGCAAAGGTCTTATAGAAAATGAAACAATTTTACAAAACAAAAAACAAAAAAACAAAAGGTTTGAGCATTAAAGATAAGGATAGAATACATGTTAGGTCGAGAATAAAAAAAAAAAAAGAATACATGTTAGATCGATGTGATGAAGCAAAATAATTGTAATTCAAGATACAAATGCTTACTATATATAGATATGAGCAAGGCAGATACGTGAATATGCCCAATTATTTATGAACAAATTAAGTTCATTTCCGCCCTTGCTTTTCATTAGTCAAAATTCCGTAAAGAATTGGATAACTAAGCCATTAGATAGCAAAGTTGGAAGGGGAGTTACATGAAGTATCATTTAGCCACATTTTTAAAATGTGGTTAAATGCAAGTGTGGTTAAATGTAATTATCTCTTTAAAAATTTATATTTTTTCATTTTATTATTTTCATCTTCTACATTTCTCTTCTTCATGTTTTTTTTATTTTAATTTCTATTTTACATGATTTATAATTATTTATTTTAAATTAGTACAAATTTATTTGTTTTTGTAATATTTAATGATAGTTATTCAACTTTGAATAAAAAAATTTAAATTTTATTATAATAAAAATAGAAAAAAATAATTTTTTAAAATTATTTGCATTTAACCATACTTGTATTTAATCACATTTTGAAAGTGTGACTAAATGATATTCAATGGAATTTATGCTCCATGTGAGAACTCCCAAGTTGGAAAAGTTGACCAAACTTAGTTATATTGAGTTGACTCTTAGGATTCAAGGACTCTTAACAACCCAAGTCATAGCTCCTAACATTACATTGGGTAAACTAGCTAGAAAACACACAAACAACAAATACAAGGGAAAAAAAACAGTCTAAGGCCCAGAGCCTCAGATATTGTGCACTATAGATAAAATACAGATGAAAGCAACAGGACCTAATTATACATCTACCTGTTTTTTGTTTTGGGTCAACTTTTGGTATGTAACTGTTGTTAAGGTGTTTGGGCTGTGTTCATAATAAGCCCTTGAAGTTGGTAAGCATAAAGTGTTGGTCTCTTATTTATACTTTGGAGACTATTCTTTTGCCCAGAAGATAGGAAAATTATAGAATTATTTTAGATAATTTTGAGTTCATAGACTTAAAATAAACTATAATAAATTTGTGATAATACCTTTAAATTGTGATTATGCAATGGTATTTATGGCATGTGATACCTTAAGATGTGATTTTGGCTCGCGACCCATGAAGTATTTGAGAATTTTCTTGGGTGTTAATTCAAATTGGGCTGAAACATGGCAACCGGAAATCAATAAGATGGAAGAAGGATTGAAGGGATGGAAAGAAAAGTTATTCTCTAAAGTTGGGAAACTTTTCTTTATTAAGGCAGCTCTAAATAGTTTGCATATGTACTGTTTGAGCAGCCTAAACTAATCATCAAAAGAATTATCTCGATTCAAAGAAATTTTAACCAAGGTCAATTATCCTTAATTTTACTTAATTAGAACTTAATAAAAATTAGGATATTACATTTAACCTATGTTGTTAGTCCCTAGGTTGTTCTCTTCATCACCCTATGTCGTGAGTGCTACATGGGTAGGTATGCTTTACTCCGCCTCACTTTAGGTGCCAATATTCTCATCCTTTACGGGAATTTAGTTGACCGAGCACTTGGTCGACGTGACATGTCAAAAGTTCGAACACGATAGAAAATAAAAGCAGAAAGTATCCTCTATTCAACATGTCTAGGGAGCTGTTGAGTCTCCTATTTAAAGAGTGGTCAACTATCTCCCTCTTAATGGTGTTGTCAGATTATAGTTATCCGGAGACATTACAAGATTTACTCCTCTTAACGTTGTGCATGCGTATATAATCATTATGTGGTCGATACAATATTTATCACATATGCCAAATAAAGGTAACATTGAATCGATTTTAATTAGGCCTAGTCCAGTGCAATCGGCTTTATTCTCCTTCCATGCTTGAAAATTAAATTTGAATATGTCTAATTAACGTGGTGGTCCTTTAATTTATATCTCAAGAACAGAACATGTACATTGCACGCTCAATCATATCGCACCAAGATGATATTATATAACCATAGATGGAAAGGTTTAGATATTGGGAACACCATGTTGTTATATACCGTTTCCAGCAAATTACAAAGACTTGAGACCTGATGATCTATCTATGCATATAATAGTGCAATAATGCTTGTCGTATAATAGAAATACGTACAAATGGAATCTAATGTGTGCTACATATAAAACATAATGTGTGCTATATGTATAGCACACATTACGTCTTATATATAGCACATGTTGGATACTAGTTGAACGTATTTCTGTTATACGACAAACATTATTGTATAATAGGGTGGGTCATGAATTATTATTATGATGAATGAATGAATCTTCAATATAATGAAAATTGAGTGAGCTAGTGACTATGAAAACGACGTGCATTGGAATGGGAACAGTAGCTCTGAACAAATTAGAGTAAAATTAGCAATGGCTTGGTGGCATCCATAATGATAGAGATAGCGATTGGCACCAACTTCGTTTTCAGATCATTAACTCAGCTGCTTCACCAAACCTTGACAATTTTATTTATAATGGAGATTTTCTTGATTGGTCGGTTTATGTCTAAGCGCCTACATGCCATATATGATTTATCAGAAATACTTTTTATACGTCATAAAATTTATCATTATTTATCACATTTATAATAATTTAATTTTAAAATTAATAATTTAATTTTTAATATTATATATTAATCAAACATTTAAAAATTTGGATTAATAATTTAAAAAAATTAAATTATTACATATAATTGATGACTAATAGTAGCTGATTTTGTAGTGTATATGTAGAATCACTCTTTTTTCTATTTCACTGCATCTATATGTTTGACTGCATTTATCAATTTTTTTACATTGTTAAATATCTATTCATTTACAATATTAAGGAAGTAATAATAATAATTTTTTAGTATCAATTATGGGATTTTCCCCCTTATAAATGTAAAAATACATTATGTCAAGGTAGAGTGAGAGACACATTTATTCTATGAAAATTCTTATTTTTGGATTTATATATTCATGGAATTCATAGGATCCCTACAATTTCAGATTAATTTTTTTTCTTTTTCTTGAAATCCTAAGGATCCTTCAGTAACATTTAAAGGGAAATCGTAGAATCCCTACAATTTCAGTTTAAATGTTACTGATATCGTTTGATCCCTATTGAACACACCTCTGAATACTATAATTTATGCGAAAAATTATGACAAATATACAATGTCGTTCAAGTAATAAAAACAAGTATTAAAGACCTTGTGTCAATCCCATGAAGACTAATAAATCAATTGAGTTTGTGCAACTATTTAAATAAAAATAATTATAGAGAATAATTGAGAATTAAAAATTAAAAATAAAATCCTAAACCCTAAAAATAAGAAATACCAATGATATATAGACGATAAAATCTATTTTTTTTGTCATAATCGTGTCTATGTTGTGTCACTGATATTTTGACACCAACATTTTTTTGTTTTAGCGTCACACAAGTATACCGAGGGTTATAATATTTTTCTATATTTTTTTAAGGGAAATGTCATTGTCGTTTCTACACTGTCGGAATTAGAGACGACAAAATTAATCATCAGTATTTAATCATTGGTATACCGCAGGTTTCTTGTACTGAGATTAGACCCCAAGTCACGCCTAGCAGGACGGAAGCTAAGTTGAACGGTGTGCTAACCCTCATTGCTAAATGAGATAATATATAATTCACCGCCTTGTCGTTATATATATATATATATATATATAAATAAATAAAGACATATCAAGTGAAAGGAACTAGAGTGAGATGGATAAATTCATATTATTGAATTTTACTTAAATAGTCAAAATTAAAACATATAGTCATGTAACTTCTTTTAGCAATCAAGCTACGTGTTCACCCAAAATATATTCACCTATGTATCCACCTACATAAAATATAAAGTTTAGTTATTATTTCTTTCTTCCCTAATTTTTCTCTCTTAATTAGTTTAGTGATTTTTCTCTCACTCACCAAGATTTTCTCCAACCCAATTCATAAGAACTTAAAAAAATTTCAAACATGCAACAAATATTTTCAAATTGTATTATCTTAAAAAATTTAAAAATCAAATACGATTTTAAAAATCATTCCATAAAATCATAATTCATACCCATAATTTCAAAACCAAAGAGATAATAAAGTCCAAAAAAGTAACAAAGTAAAATGTTTGCACAGTATCAAAAGTTGTATGTACATTATAAAAAAAATGTGTGTAATATCAATAAATTGTATGTAAATATGCATATTTTGTATGTAAAATATAAAATACATATATGTACATTATTAATAAAATGTAATTATGTATATTTTTACAAATCAGTGTGAGATATGCATAATATACATAAGTGTGTGTAACATGTAAATAAAAACGTGAGTATTTCATACATAAATGTATATAGTTTGTGTAAAAATATATGTAGATTAATTGAATATAAATTTGTGTAACCTATATATAAATGTAGGTATGTTTTATATAAAATGTGTGTAGTCTATGAGTAAATTTGTATAGCATGTGCATAAAAGTGTGTAGATAATTTAACATGTTTGTTATAAAATAATGTGATTTGTATGTTTACTACGCAATCGAATAATATAAATCATCTAAATATATAAACATTTATTCATATCTTCATTAATCTCGTATGTACTGATTGTTTCTTTTGAGTCTTCCATCTGATGAGCACCGATGAATAACATATATGAGAAAACATTAAAAAAATTATCTTGAGCTGCAATACGAAACAGCAAAATATTACAGATAAATTTGTAGAAATCATGAAAGGATTAAGTAATTATAATTAATGCCTACCACATCAAATAATTTAAAAAAACTAATTGAGGTCAGTCTCTTTGCAATACATATGCTATACATAGTAAAACACATGAATCAAGCGATGGAAAAAAGAGTGAGATGTGAAAAAATGTAACTAATTGTATTCTTTGCATACAAGAATAATGCAAATTTATTGGGGACAATTCGTAAAAAAAAAAAGATTTCAAGAATCATGAGATAAATTGGTCCTAATTTTCTAAACAAATTAGTTATTGTGTGAGAGAAAATTAGAAAAGGAAAAAAATAGAAAAAAAAATTAGAAAGAAAAGATAATATCTAACTTTATTTTTTTTATGCAATAATGTTGTATGTACATCACTAATACAATTCTCCGTATAAAATGCTGACGTGACATGAAAATCAATGCACGTACTTTTAACGTAGAAACACTGTGCATTACGCATTTCTGCAGTTTTGGTGTGTACATTTCTATATAATTTGGTGTGTGCAATTATAAATGTTTGATGTGTGCATTCTGTATGCTTTGGTGTGTACAACTGTATATATTTAGTGTGTTGATTTCTTTATGTTTGGTTTGTGCAAAACTATAAATTTTTAATCAAAGACATAACTAATTGTTAACCTTCAAAATTATTTTTTCTTTTAACTTTAAAATATTTAATATTACAAAGAGAGAATGTACTGGAAAATATATAATAAAATCAAATTAAATAGAAAAAAAAAAGAAAAAATAGTGGGTTACTTTTAAAAACTTGTGAATTAGAATACAAACAATAATTTTAAATTTTTACTTGAATGGTTAAATTGCACACATCATCAGACATACAGAAAATGCACACGCTAAATATATCATATTACATACAACAAATGTACATAAATGCACACATCAAACACTCACAATTACACACACCATAAATATAAAAATGCACACAACAAACATACGAAAATAATTTTCACATTAACAATACGCGTGTATCGAGTTCTACGTCAGACTTTTGTACAATAGGTATACACGAAATATGTGTATTAGTGATATATATATCAAGTTAAGCTAATTTTATATTTTTTTATGTAGTTGAATATATAAGTGAAATATAATTGGGTGCACACTTAATTTTCTCTTTTTTGAAGTGATAATGTGACTTTTTAATCTTCAACATCTATGATTACCAACGCAATAATCCAAAGCTTTTAACCTTAAGTATCGCTTAGAGTGACTTGATTGCAGATGTAACACCAGTAAGATACGTGAAAGTGGCCCCAATCCATCAAATAATAAGGCAGCGTATCATATATATGTAGCATATATATCGTCACGCATGCCTTCCATTAATAAGACAAGATAATATCTATCATCAAATGTCCCAATATAATCTATCTTGCTGTTTGCTATTGATTCCTTTTCTCTTTATTTGTGGTCAACACACACAGACACATATTGCACCGATGCGTGGAAAGCACTAATTAATTAATAAGTAATACCGCTTAGACGATGGATGCATATAAATATAAAATAATACTTGTCTTACAACGGAAATACATCCAACTAGTATCCAATGTGTGTCATATGTATAGCACATGTACGTATGACACACATTATATATTATATATATATAGTATATGTTGGATCTAGTTGGATATATTTATGTTTATACAATAAATACTAGTGTATAAATATATTCCAATTGAAACCCTAATTAACCACCCGAACCTGGCTCCTTAAAGCTAACTCGATATTTGGCGCTCCTCTCTCTCTCTCTTTCCCACCAAGTCCACAAGTGATGGATCGAGTCGCCTTAGCTTAGCCTGTTTGTGTACTTGTGTGAGTTCAAACTTGAAATTAATTAATTATATTAATAATAATAACTAAAGCTTCTTTATTTATTTACTTATATATATTTGAAAAGAGAAAAGGCAAAAGAAAAGGGTTGCCGTATAGGGTTGTAATATGCACCTGGAAAGATGCATAGTTTAGCTAAAACGTGTACATCGAGCATCTGTTTTGGGGAAAAAGACCATTTCAGCTTAGCTGGTGGGCTTTCCATCTTGAGAGACACACTCTCTCGCTTTCTTAGTTTGCACTCTTTTCAAAGAGATAGGCAAACAAAGAAAAGGGCTATAAATAAATAAAATACTATAGTAGTATAGTAGTGGAGGAGTACTACTAGTAAGTATGAGTATGTATGTATAGTAAGAGCTGAGAGACATATGGAAGTGGAACGAACAAACTAAGGCTATTACCGCAGTCTGGTTTCTTTAATTTGGGATTAGAAATTAGCGCAACTCACTCACTACATCATATCATCGTATCCCTGGACTGCATCCAGAGCTATAGCCACCAACAGTAACCACCAGACAGGTCGGTCTTTCTCTCTCTCTCTCTCTCTCTCTGTTTTTGTTCCATGAGTAGCTAAATAACTTCTTAGTTCATATATATTATCTGTACGTACCCCCTCCCTCGCATCGCTTATCATAGTAAGTTCATTTTCCTTTGATTATATATATATACATATATATCCAAGATCTGATCTGATATATATATGTCTTTTAATTTCTTTAAATTATATGATTTTTTTTTCTTTTTGCACTCTTTTACTTGAGAGAGCTACTATGGTTGACTGAATCCCATCCCTTTCCAAAAATTTGTACGGCTCACAAATGTTTCAATTCCTTGACTGCCTGAGGCAAGGAACAGAACGATTAAGAAGATCTCTCTCTCTCTATATATATATATATAAATGATTGGGGAACAACATTTTTCCAGCCAAAACAGACAACAAAGTCCATTTTAACATTTTTGGCCCAAATAGCATTATTAACGATATGTATTTTTTGAAATGGGCTGGGTGATTTAGGATTAATTTCCTATTATTGACTATTTTGACTGGTTTTTTGTTGTGACTATGATATTGCTCATATATAATAACAAGAAATTAAATGGAAAAGTAAGGGTTTCCGTACGACAATTATATTATATTATTATGCTTAGATTTCATTTGCTCAAATATATTATTTTAATTTCATGTTAAAGCAAAAATGTATATATCTTTAAGTTGGTGGTTTGGTGTTTAATTTCTTCTTCAGAGTTCATTATCGATCACAAGCTAGCTAATTGCTAAGGGTGGGTTTCTAGCGGTAGTGCTGGTGGCCTGCCTCGTGCACCACCTCTATTCTCTAGCTAGCTCTTGATGAATAATAATATATTTTCATCTGATCTGATCTCATTGAAACTCTTTAAGGGTATTTATGTGTGTTTAATTCAGAGTATTACTATATGCACACAGTAAAACAGTAGCTAAAATAATACAATATATATTACACGATGTACACATTATATATGATATATTGAGTACATCATATATATATATATATATATCACATATTCTAAACAAAAGTGATATTACAATATATGATATATAATATGCACAATATGTTGTATATATATATATATATATGCATAATATATAATCTACGTTTCACATATTATATATTATATATTGAACATAATTTATTGATTATTTTAACCGATTTTTTATTTTGCATCAAGAATTACCTACATGGTTGGGCCTTGCAGCCATATATATGATATGAGTCATGGCTATATAAATATAGAGTATAATTTCAATACATTTTTAGTATAAAATAATTTTACACGAATATTCAATCATAGATTGACACATCAGTAAACGTCTTTAATTCAATCATCCACGTACATAAATTAATGAATGCGATTGTTTGACCGTATAAAATTTTTTACATTATCCATGCATTATAATTAAACTCTTAAATAAATATATCCTTCTATATGCATGTGATGATTATTATTCGGTTGAGAACATATACATAACAAATCAAAGAAGTTAGCTAGCTCAGTTGAGGGCTCTGGATTTTACTAATTAGATCTCGCTCTCTCTCTTTTTTTCTCGAAGTAGAAAAATAATTATTAGGAGTAAATTAAATAATAATTAATGGGGAGGGGGAAGATCGAAATAAAAAGGATAGAGAACACAACAAATCGGCAGGTGACGTTCTGCAAGAGGAGAAATGGGCTTCTGAAGAAGGCTTACGAGCTATCAGTGCTGTGTGATGCTGAAGTTGCCCTCATCGTCTTCTCTAGCCGTGGCCGACTCTATGAGTACTCTAACAACAAGTAAGTACTTATTGCATTTTCTTTTCATTTACTGTACGTGTTTTCTTCATAATGCAAAATGTTACTTATATATTTATATATATAATATTATATACATAATACATATGAAAAATATTTCTATATATATATATATAAATGATATTTTACCTCCTTTACTATGAACTAACATCATTTTTATCATAATTGATTTTGATGCCATTGTTTGGATATTTATAGAACATTCAATCTTGAATGCTACTTACTAATAACTGGAAGAGTTTTATTATGTGCACAAAAATTTTCCACCTTGGTCACCATAACATTGTATCATGGTTGAATGAAGTGTAAGATCACATTTAAACAGGAACCACACTTTATCCATTCATATTAAGTCCAATGATGGATACAATAGTTTCATCAATATGAAGACTAGAAACATTGTAGTTCACATATCATATATTTCTCTAACAGAAACTTCTTGAAAACTTGTCATCATATAATGATTTGACTAATTAATGTTGTATTTAAACATTAAGTTATTAATCATCTATAGTTATCCATATATATATATATATGAATAAATTTGTGTCATTGAATGAAGGATAAATATTTGAATGAGTTTATGTGATATTACAATTATTTTAGAAAGAACTAAAGTAAAAAGTAAGTATAAATATTTATAACTATATGTATGATGTACATATTGGTTCTTAGGCCAAAACTTCGCTAAGCATTATGAGTGTTGCAAATGTCTAGTAAATAATTGAAGTGAGTTAATTTCAATTGAAGGGCAATTCTCACACACCTACGAACACATGTCCACAACATTTAATTTATGCTAAACTTACTAAATTAATTCAAACATTTTTTTATAACATGTGATAATTGATGTGCTCAACATGTGATGATATATGTTGTGCATATTATATTATATTATATATGTTGTGATTTTTTTTATTAAGTATGTAATAATGCTCCTATATATTTATGCATATGATGACGGTGATGATCTGTAAATCTACCCAACAGCATAAGGTCAACTATCGAGAGGTATAAAAAAGCATGTTCAGATCATTCAAGCACCAGCACTACCACCGAAATTAATGCTCAGGTATACATACATAAGTTTATTTTAATCTCTCTATATACGTATATCTTGTCTGATCTTCTAATCTGATATGTACTGCCAATCAAATTATATATATGAATATTGATACCAACGAACGACTAAACAGTATTATCAACAAGAATCCGCAAAGTTGCGACAGCAAATACAGATGCTGCAAAATTCCAACAGGTACATAGGTTCATGCTGTTTTTTATAATAATTCTTTAATTAATTATCAATTGGCTAGCTACCTAGCTGCGAGCTTGAGTACTGAATGTTTAATTAATTAATTAAGTTTCATTATTTGCGTATATATATATATAGGCACTTGATGGGTGATGCCTTGAGCACACTGACTGTGAAGGAACTTAAGCAGTTGGAGAATAGACTTGACAGAGGAATCTCTAGAATCAGGTCTAAGAAAGTAAGTATGTATATATGTTATATCAATAATGTTGGTCTCATATATCATGTACTCCCTCCGTCCACTTTTATTTATCTTTCTGGAAAATTTATTTGTCCACTATTATTTGTCATTTTAGATTTTCAATGAAACATTTACAATCTTTTTCCAGTTTTATCCATACATACACTCTCTTTTTATCTCTTACAATTATTATTGCACAAAAAACTATAAGGATAATTTTGTCATTGTACATTTACTTCTATAAAATTTTTGTTGTTTTCATCACCTTCTTAATAAGAGTGCAATACTCTAAAACGTCAATTAAAAGTGGACGCATGGAGTACATAATATGAAATATGTGTTATACATATGTGCGCTATACACATAGCACACATTCCATATTATGTACATCACATGTTTGATACTAGTTTGATGTATTTCTGTTGTACGATAAATATTATTGATATTATATTATTGAAATCAATATATAAGAGTGAATAAAGGGTGATGCTAAATGTACAATAACAACTAATCTCAATGATTATTTGGGCCAAAATCAAAGCTAAAATTGGTCAATTGACTGTATTGACTGATTTTTCATTGTACATTTAGCATTATTGACGAATAAATGTTATTAACTATTTGTTTTTATATGTCCCTCTTTACTCTACATATATCTATCACTACGTATATCTATCACTGCTAGAAAAAATAATCATTTTTAATATTAAATTAAGTCAATATTACAATTAGTAGTGGTCGAAAATATTTAAAGAGTGATATTAAATGCACAATGAAAAATCAGTCAAATCAGTCAATAAATGAGATTATGGACCACAATTACTCGGTCCATTATAATTTCAATGATTATTTTGGCTTAAACCAAAGCCAAAATGGACACATTGTCTGCATTGACTGATTTTCCATTGTGCATCTAATATTATTGTATTTAAAATTAATTTGTAAGTATTTTCAATCGTCAAAAGAAGAGTTTATAACTATTTTCAACTGAACTGTCAATATATTTTTTTACAATATTTTTCGATAATTATGATCTTTATTGATACAGTGTATAATGCAAACAAGATATATATTCTTAACTAATTACACGTATGTATATATATACATGCAGCATGAGATGCTACTGGCAGAAATTGAGTACTTTCAGAAAAGGGTAATTATTCACAACACAACTCCTCTTCTTTATCCAGCTGCTCCTATATTATTCTACACTACACTATACTCTTTTACTCTTTTTATTCGGCCGTTAATTGATTGGCAACTGATGCATGATACAGAACCAGCATTACTATATTAATTCTTCTTGGCTTTACTTATTATTATAATATTACAGGAGATCGAACTGGAAAATGAAAATCTTTGCCTTCGGACTAAGGTACGTAATAAGTAACAAAATATACTAGTTTACAATAAAATTTTAGTCAAAATAGTAAAAATATTATGCAAATCAAATATTATATAATGTGGTAACACGTGATATATGATATACACAAGATATAGTTATGATATATATATAATATATAGTGTACATAATATTTCGAATGTTCTAATTAAAATTTTATTGTACACCTAACAAAATATATATATACTCTATTCATGTACTATATATATATATATATATATCAGTTATATAAACTAGGTAAATTGAATTATTGGATGGATAAATATATCAGATAAGTGATGTAGAGAGATCAGTGGAGCAAGCAAACATGGTATCTGGAGCAGAGCTGAATGCTATCCAGGCATTAGCGTCCCGTAATTTCTTCAATAATAATAATAATAATAGTAATAATAATAATAATGAAGCAGCAGCAACCATGCATATTGAACCTGCTGCCGTCGCCGCCGCTTACGCTCAACATCATCATCAAGACAATAAGAAGATCCTTCATCTCGGCTAACTATCTCATCTATCTATGTATGTATGCATGCATATCACTCTTTTGCATTTCAACTTACACTTTTTAAGTCTCACTTTAATTCTCATATAATGTGAGTATAAATTTTTATGATATGTGGTCATTATTAAGTTTTAATCTATATCAATTGGAAGTTCCGATATATATATATATATATATAAAGTAAATTTGGACCATTGGATCTTATTTGAATGATAAGATTAAAAAAATTGCATTTTTCTATGTTCTAATCATGACCATTCGAATAAGATCCAATAGTTCAATCTCATCCATCTCACTTGATACATCCCCTATATATATATATATATATATAACTAATTCTCAATTGCTTTATGATTATTTCTCGTTTTATTTGTGGCATTTGCGTGATAATGCAGGTGATGATCCGTACGAGCTGAACGAGCGTGTTCTTTGGGAATAATAATAATAAATCCATCCGTCAGTACCATGCCATGCCATGAATAATATATTATTATTATTATTATTATTATTATTATCAATAATATCGCATTCGACTTATATATGCTCACACACTGACCTAAGTCATCAATTATTACGTACTTAAATTCTGTTTTATTTCTTCACACAAACATGAGATGTTTAAAATGTTTCGAAGATTATTATATTGTGTGACCGTACGTATTATGCTAGCTAGTAAGTGTATGTTACCCTAGCAGATAGATAGATATATAGTTAGATGCTCTCAATGTCAAACTTGCTTGATTGCACGTACTATTCAATTCAATCAAGGTGAAATTTCTTGAAGATCATCATCAGTTCTTGCTATACATATACAGAAATCTTGCTATACATATACAAGTGTGTTTGGAATAGTAAATTTATAGAATTGAATTGATTTATAAATCAATTCTTATATTTGAAATTTTTAACAATGAAAAATGAAATAAATTATAATTATTGAGAAATTTTATCCTTATATTTTGAAATTCCTTGATTTTTTATTGGATTTAGATGAAAATAATTTGTGATTCCATTCAATTCATTTCATTTTCCATTTTGTTAGCTTTCAAACACACCCATTATTAATACTTAGGTTGCGTTTGTTAGTTTGTTAGGAATGACCCTAGGGATGGAGGCACTAGTGCCACGGGGGGCAGTGACATTCGGAGCACAAATTTTGTATCTAGTGTTTCTGTTAGATGTTTGTTAAAAATTAGGGGATACTATGCAAAATATTTTAAGTTGACAAAATTACTCCTAATTGAGTGATGGAGACCGATGGAGGTTGGACGGCGGCAGAGACCAGCAGTGGTGGTCGGCGGCAGCGGCCGATGAAGGTGGCTGGCGGAGGTGGTCGGAGGTGGTGGTCGGCGGTGGTGGCCGGCGGTGGTGTCCGACGGTGGCGACCGGTGGCTAGGGCCGGTGTTGGTGGCCGGTGGCGGTCCATGGTGGAGTAGGGTGACGGTCCATGGTGTAAGAGAGTATAGAATGTGATGATCAAAAGGGGTAAATAGGTAAATATTTTGGGTCTCCGAGTAGTGTCTCCTGTGACTCCACTTTCAGAGTGAACAAAAAATGAGAGGGGAGCACTGTGTGTCCGACTCCGGAGACACTGTGTCCCCCTTACCAACCAGGTCGCAGACACTATTTTTCAGTGTCCAGCATCTCTACCCCGGAGACACCTAAAACAAACGCACCCTTAATGGGACTTGTATGTTATATATTCAAACAACTAAATGATTGTCTCCAAAATGAACAACCATTTATATTGGAAAATATGATAAATACTAACCATCATTAAACCCAATAATATTGAGGTGGTAGTCTAATTTGGAGACAACTATTTAATTGTTTAATTATCGTTTCTCTCCTCCTTAAGAAGGAACAAAAGAGTAAATTTATATGTGGTTTTACCCCTTCTTCTTTCTTCTTCACTCTCCTTCTTCGATTCCCCCTTGTTACTTGTCTCATCCATTACAACAACAACAATAACGACGTTGTTTTTGACGACTTGCTATCTTTTATTCTTTTCCAACAATACCTTCCAAAACGGTGTCGTCTAAACCCTTCGTTGTTGTTCCTATGTAATCACTAGCAATCGTCGTTGCTCCTTCAGCTCGACCCAAACGACATCATTTTGTGTGTGGTGTGCAAGGACGAAATTGAAGTCTAAGTAAAATATTCTTAAGAATCACAATTTCAATAGCATATATCAGTCCAATAGATTGAAAAACATTTCCAACAAGATGAGGCACAAAAAGGCCATGAAACAAAATTACTGCCATGAACTATCTTTAATATCTCATGCATGGGATTGTCCTGATATTTTCTGAATTAGAGAACTGACAACAACCAACATTTTCTTCTTTTACCTGGGGAAAACAAATATGTGTTCAGTGTAAGCACTTGTATCACTTTGATTGTATCACATCGTGGCTTGACCTACATGATTTGTGTCCGCTTCGCCGGTTCCGGCTCATGACGGTGTCTGAGAAGAAAGAGGGAAAAGAAGAAGACGGTGGCAGATTGTCGTTGACTGAAATGTATTGGTTTAGTTGAGTAAAAGAATCATAACTCAAAATAGCACTCTTCGGCGAAAACCGCCGTTTATACGAAGACATCTTCTTTGCCGCCCCACCCATTAGCCCACCACTTCTATAAAAGTTACTCTCCCACTTTTTCCATTTTCAAAAAACTCCAATTGGATAAAAGTTTGACGTATTTCTGTGGTACGTCAAACATTATTGATTATATTAGATCCGCATCTAATAACTTTTCTTATTTACTAATTTATTGTTGGGCCCCACCCGCTGCGTGTCATGCTATGAATCATAACTAAAAACGGCTGCAAAAAGTTAAACAAAAAACAACAGTATAGAAGTATAGAATAACTGGACATAATGAAATCCCATAATATAACTTATACTTAATAATTTTTATTTTATTTTACCAAACATGTGTTATAATTTTTAAAAGTAATTTTTAAAAAGATAAAAAGATAAATAATTTTTTTAAAATAACATCAATACTAAATCCACCCTTAATGTATCCACTTTTGAATGTTATAAGACTTTTGAAGTAAACATAGTCATGCGATTTGTATCAATAGATACATAAAATACATATATAGTTAGCCTAGTAGCCTACCAAATCGTAGCGTATTCTGCAATTGAAAATAAAAGAAAAACGCGATGCCAGCAACTATGAATTATATGCATTTTCGAAGATAGGAATTCTACCTTAAAACAGTAATATTATCTAAATCTAACAAATGATAATTTAAGAAAAATATTTGGACCACAACAAAAATTCAATCAAAACAGTCAATATATTATGCACAATATATATAATATAAAATATACAACGTATATCACATGTGATAAGTACACAAACATATATATCATTTATTGTACACAACATATATCACATGTTGCAGCATCATCTTTGTTTGCAACATGCACTTTATGTGACATATGACGTGCACAACATGTAATATTCATTGTGCAACTTATATTATATATGTCGTGCACAATTTATTAGCTATTTTAAGGGTTTTTTTTGTTGTACCTCATTCAATGCTCATAATTTAGTCTTAACCATTGACTTAAGTGGAAAGAAAAGGCAAGTATTGTGTGTGTCACTGAGTCAACCAAATCTAGTAGTATATGACAGTCAACAGAACACAGATTAATTAATTTAATTACAATATTATAATGATAATAATAACAAGCTGATCAGAGAATCGCACAACGATTCTCACCCCTCTTACGTAGTTCTTCATGTGCCATCTCAAGATGTTGTCTGAGTTTCCGAATTTCCTCATCTGATCTTTTCTGAGCCAACATAGCATTCTCCTCTGCCTTGAGTCTTGCAGCTTGCTCTTCCGCCAATTGCTGCTCAAGCCTTGCAGTTGCTTCCTTCAGCTTTGATTCAACCTACAAACAACAACAGTTAACAACAATAATATGACCATCATCATCATCAGAAACGATGAAATATCAGATTCTGATGTGTCATATAAAGGCTGGGTTGGCCCGGTATGATCCGGTTGTTCATCGGGTCATTACCAGGTCGGGTTCAGGTTACACAAAAAGGTCTGGCCTTACTATCGGGTCGGAGTCGGGTTTGGTCAAACCCGGCCCAACCCGGCCCGTGTACACTCCTATATCAGAATATATTGACATAAAATGGTAAGTACCATCTCAGTAATTCGTTTCAGCTGCTCATCATATGTTAGCTGCATTTGCTTCTTAAACTCCAATATCTCTCCATTTGAATATCCTTTCAAGGAATCAACTTCTCTTTGTTGGTTACGCAGCTTCATTGCTCCCTCCTATGGTCATGTAAATGGATTCAATTCAATGAGTGACATCATATACATTTTCTGCAAAAACTTAAAAAACAACATCGACCCAATTTGCAAAACCCCTTCTTCACCTTTAGTTCTGTAAATAATTCATCTGTATAAGGTCGACCGCCATTCTCTGACATAATCTTGTTTACAAGATAGAGAAGTTGCTGACCTTGTCCAAACCGCTTTCTTTCTTCCTTAGTCTTGTTATCAAAAAGCACACAGCGATTCTTACACAGAGCAAGAATTTCCTACAGCAATGATGAAATTCAATTGAAATTTGACAAAATTCTTAATTTTTCACTCAGGTTTTTGCAATAGGAAAATATTTAAGAGATGCAATGATGGGCAAGAGAGAGATTTAACAGGAAAACAAGGGAAAACATCTCAAATTCTCAATTAATTATACTTTTTAAGCAGTAAACCAAGAACGAAGACAGATATCTCATAAAAATGACATATAATATCACCAAACCTCTAGAATAACATTCCAGGTAAATAAATTCTTAGCTACAACAAAATGATTAACAAACCAATTAAAGTTATCCATGTGATGCACAAAAAGAAAACACCAGACCAAGAAAATAGGGAAGAAGTGTGTAATCCATGGTAGCCATACCTATTAGTTTTAACAGAGCATAAAAGAAAATGCAGTAACCAGTCAGTTTCAAAAAGAAAATATCATTTTGACAAAACTGAGCTAACAGGAAACAAATCATGATGCCCATTCACCACTCCAACAAGCTAGAAGACTGCAAAATTAAAATAGAATAAACACAGTATAGAATCTTATTCAAAATGTGAATGGACTTGGATCTAACTCAATCCAAAAAACTAGCTTAAGGTATAGGGTTGCCCAAGTAATTGTAAGGGGTACTTTGTCAATATACTCAGCTAAAGTGGGGCTTGGCTGGTAGACGAAACCTAAAATCTATTGGGAGACTTGCATCACCAGGTAGATCTAGCAGGCTTGTTGCTGATTTGCATTGCCAATTTTCTTTCTACTTTAAAAGCAACATGTGTTATATTACGAGAATTTTCACGAATGGTTGAATGCACAAATGAAACTATCACAAATTCGACCTTAAACATTATTACATGATCAATGATTTGGAAAAGCAAGGTTTAACTTATAAGTTATAGCTCCAAAAGAATCCAACATTATCTATATGACAATATCTCATGAAAAAGTTCAACTGATAAAGAGAGTGGTCCAATCAAGGGATATAAAGGAGTAGCAATATATCTAACTTGTAAGGAGGTAGTACTAAGAAACCTGTAGGGGCTCTGGACAGTCGCGGCCTAAATAATCTTCAAGGGTCTCATCATTTTCTTCAAGTTCATCCCCTCCAGTGAAGACCACAATCATGTAGTCAACAATTTTGTTTCCAAATAAAGTCTGCAAGCTACGTAAAGCTGCCTCTTCTTCTTGAGAAAAGCGTGACCTAACAGAGAACACTACAAGGACAGCATGAATCCCATCCTTGGCCATATCAATACATTTGACAATTTCCTTCCCAACAAACTCAGATTGAGCCGAAAAATCAAATAGTCCTGCAAAACTTGCCAAGTTAGTCTGAGATATGATATGATTATCAAGGAGCAAAGGAAGTTTCCATGCTTTACCTGGAGTGTCAATAACATTGACAATTTGTCCATCACTTAGAACTGTTCTCTCCAATTCACAAGTACTCGTTACCCCGGCGGAGCTTGCCCTAGACTTGAAAGCCTTCCTTCCAAGAATGCTATTACCCGTCGCGCTCTTGCCATTGCCAGTACGTCCAACTAGGATCATAGTCCGAGCCTCATTAGCTGAGGACGGAAGCTCCCAATCATCATCAATTGAACTTCCACCCATATATAAATTCAGGTTGCTGCAAGACAAAGATTTTAAAGAACAGACATTAATAGTTACGGCGTTGAAAGATTTATGAGACAGATCAAATAAGTTTGAAAAAATCATGCAGGTCCAGTTCCAATCAGCAGCGCTCATTAGAGACAGAAGGTAAAATCAATCAAATTCAAATTGTACTGCAATTCATCTTTAACAAACAATAATATAACTTGATCAGGTTGAGTCAGTCTGTAGTAGAACACATACACAGCTTGAACAATCAGGAAAATAAATCATGATCTTCGGAAACTTCATCGTGATTAACACTTGGAATCGAACAATTCAAACAGATATAGTAATAATAATAATAATTTGAAAGCTCAGATGAAGTTCGAAGAGAAAGAAAAATCCCCAAAGAGGTGCAGATGAAAATAAAAAAATCAATTTGCAGAATCCAAAACAAAAGAGGGGAAAAGTGATCAGAGGTATATGTACGTCGTTGCGAGCAAGTTGGAATCATGCGACAACCTTATCAAGAACCAAAGAGAATGAATTTCTAACCTTGATGAGTGGCTTTTGTTTTCTCGAGAACCAAGCAATGATTGCTTGTGAATGAGACTAAACCCAAGCAACTAAAATTTCAAGGGTTCGACTTTAAATTTATTGAAGGCTAGCTAGGTACTGTAGTTAGTTGGATTGGGGTGTTTGTTTCTATTTCAAATTAGAGGCTCAAAACAGAAATTTTAGCCCTTAAATCTCGATAAAACCCAACTTAACACATATTCTCGTGCCTAGATTGTTCTTTTAGTAAATAATTTATGAATTTGATTTTGACTCATATTTTATTATTGTCATCCAATTAAAATATTTCGTTTGTACGATTTTTCAGATAATAAGAAAAAAAAACACAATTATGATTGACGTAATAAATGTTTAAAAAAATTTATACACTGTAAAATTAAATTCATAATTTATTTGGTTCAACAAAATTAATAAAAAAATACAATAATCTCTTAAGATATAATAATAATAATAATAATAATATACTCTTTCAAAATTTAACGTGATAAAAAATAGTCTCTTAAAATATTAAAAATTTAGGATAATATAAACTTATAAAATTAAAATTAAGATAAATTGAAGAATTATATTATCCTAAAATATTAAATTTGAAGGATCATGTGAAATTCATATCATAAAGTACTATTTTTTTTCATCATGTTAGAAGAAAAGTGTAACAATTTGTGAGGTGTTAAAAAAAATAATATTGTAAATTAAATCCTTACTTTTACTTTATTTTTTTTTCGAATTTTACATTTCTTTGGTCAGCAATGCATAATTGCATAAAGTAATAGTAGTTGAATATTGGATATTGGGCCTATTTGAGTATTGGGCGGAAAAGGTTGAGCCCAATAGAGCCCAGCGATAGTTGTTTCTAGACTGAGTGACTAGGTGGAAGAAGGAAAAGGGAAAGGAACAGAAGAGAGGATGGTATTGGTGCGTGCTGAAGTTGAAATACAGAACAGAACAGAACAAATTGGTTTGTGATTGTGATCGAAGAAGAAGAAGAAGATGAAGGTCCGTTTGGAAAAGGAAAAGACGAAAGTGGTGATTAGGCATTTGCCTCCGTCTCTCTCTCAATCTGATCTCCTCCAACACATCGATAATCACTTCGCTTCTCGCTACAATTGGTTCTCTTTTCGTTCCGGCACCTCCAGGTACTTAGCTTCCCTTTCTTCTTTCTGTCTCCGACAAATTGACTCATACCTAGCTAGATATAGCATTTTATTGCTTCTGGGATTCTCGATTGGTTTATGCAATTTTTAAAATTAGTGGGTTTTCAAGACTGATGCTTGAAACGATCCCAGATTGTGTTTTACAGGGATATAGATTTCTTCTAGCTTAGCTCCGCAAGGGAAAAACCAACATGAGCTGCTATATAAAAATTTGTTCTTTTATCTTGCCCTCTGTTTTTCTTTACATTTTGTGGCTTTGTGAATATTGTTGACTCAGCCTTGTTATGTTGACTTATATATCAACATCTCAGTGATTTTATTAAGTTGTTGTTGCATGCCCTTAATAGCTTTCAAATAGAATGAGTCTCTGTCATATAATTTGTGGTCACATTCTAGTTCCTTCTTCTTTTTTCATGGGCCAAGAAACAAAGAAACATTGAGTTTGCGGGTTTTTGCATTTTCTCTTCTGTTGTTCTTTTCTTCTAACATGGCTGGGATTGTAAGGATATGTATATATATATATATATATAAAAACATATATATAGGGTTCACGGAGCTTTCCTTTTTAAACAATATTTGCAGCCACAAGAACCAGAGGTATTCCCGAGCGTATATAGACTTCAAGCGTCCTGATGATGTTTTTGAGTTTGCCGAGTTCTTTGATGGCCACGTTTTTGTTAACGAGAGAGGTAACTGTCGATGCATATTTTATTCGTCATTGTTACACTTTCAATCACCTCACAAATGTTTGGTGGAGTTTGTATGATCTTGCAGTGGATCATAGTTTCCAACCATGCCTATGCCATGCAGAAAGGACCAAAACTTTAAATTGTTTAGACCTAAGTGATGTTTTCTGCGCATGCCTTTACTTTTTAAAGTGCTAGTTTTTATTGTAATTATAATTGATGGTTTCCATGGAACAATTTATTTATTGGCTACAATCATTTGTGCTGTTTGTTTTATTTTTCTGTATCTAACATTCTTTCTAGTGTCAAATGTTTTAATGGTATTCAAAATCTTAGGTGCCCAGCATAAAGCAGTAGTTGAGTATGCACCTTCTCAGCGTGTTCCAAAGCCAAGCACCAAAAAGGATGGCCGTGAAGGGACTATTTATAAAGGTATAAATGGAATTCAAATTTTTGTTATCTAAACACATATATGTTCAAATACTGATTACGGGGCATGCAGCATGTGATTTTTTCATTTATCATCATCATCATCATTATAATAATTATTATTTAATTCTTTTTCAATAAGGACAGATTCAGACTATCTGGAGTTTCTCAAACTCATTGCAAAACCTCCTGAACATCTTCCAAGTGCAGAAATACAATTGGAAAGAAAAGAAGCTGAGCAAGCTGGTAAGTTATAACTTCACTGAATTTATATGATTTACATTTAATTAAAAGTCAAATGAAAAATATAAGAAAGAACATTCTCATCATTTCTGCCCCTGACGTTATGAATCCACACACCATTGCATATTATGTTACAATATCATTTCCCCATTATATCTCTTGTAAATGTGTTCTGAAGGATCTTAATTTAAGGTTCTGGTTTAAATAAGTCCATGTAGATCTATGTGAATACATTTCTGTGTATTGTCTCTGATATTGTCTCTTCCTTTCTAGGGGCTAATAAGGAAGCCCCCATCGTCACACCTCTGATGGAATATGTCCGGCATAAACGTTCTGTAGACAGTGGTGCTCAGGTAATTATTCTGGGTCTTTTGAGACTTTTTACATTTTTTTTCATGTTTTAATTCTCAAGACTGCATTTAATTCCAAGCTTATTGGTTTATTGATGGAAATCAGGCTTTGTAATTATCTTCATTTTTTGTTTTGTTTGTCATTTATGGTGAATTTGTTACATTGCATTTAAGCATGTGTTTGCTTTTACTAAACTGCTGTTGTATTTGAATTTCCATTTTTAGATTAATCGTGTGTGTGTGTGTGTGTGAATGCATGCTAAGGACTACAAATAGGATTGGTGCATATTATCAAATACATTTAGGATCAAGATTTAATGTCGTCTTGTAAAAAGTTTTGATAGAAGAGAGCTACAGGCTGTGTAGCTATAATTTAAATAGTTCTTGTTGTGTAAAATTTATATTTATTTCACTAACTCTGGAGAGAGATGGCTGTCTTCTTCTCATTATCATTTGAAAGCTCTGTGCTTTATCAATTGAGCCATTAAATTTAGAGCTACCGATGCAATAGTTTCAAATACAACAAATATAACACAAGTATTTTTTATGAGCCGATGGATCTCTTATATTTTGAATGGGCTAATGTCAAATGGGCTTATGGCTATATGATTGAGTTGTGATTCTTTTTATTGATAAAAGAAGAAATTCATTAAGATGAGAAAAAAATAATATTACAAAGATGGAAAGACCACTGAAAAGACAATGAGCATTACACCAAATAGATGTCTAACGTCTAACCTTATCCCATAACATTAGCTTATCAGAAAAACTATCATTAAAAATTCTAGCATTGTGCTCTAACCAATAGATCATAATTGAGCTTGAATTCGTGTAAGAAGTCTTATGCAAACTTCTTGTGCATTGGAGTTACAGTCCTTATTTACTCATAGGTTTCTTATTTTGAAGCCAGAACAAATTCTTCGTTATTAATCATGTTAAAGTGCCTTATTTTCCTCTTGACTAACTACTTGAGGGTAGGGTATAAATAAAAAGGTTGGATCGTAGGAAAGCTTATAAATAAAATAATTATCTTTGAGCAATGAAATAAAATAGAGTTGGAATTTTAGCTTTCACCTTATTGAAGCTTGGTGTTTAAACAGTTTCAAATTGTTTATGGGCTTTGTATATTTGTTTTTTTTTCTGATGGTTTTGGACTTTGCTTTTATCCCCCCTCCCAGTGCCCTGCTCTCTCTCTCTCTCTCTCTCTCTCTTCCCCCCCTCCCCTCTTGCCCTCCTCTTTTTTAAGTAATTCTTTGGACTCTTGGGCTCTGTTCATTAGTTTCAAGGGAAAGGGAAGGGAGGGTTTCAAAGGAAAGCAGAGGGAAATGGAAGAAATACATTCCCCTCCTCAATTTTGCAACTCGTGAACATTAAATTCTTTTAAAAGCCTTCCCTTTCCCTCCAAACTCCAACTCGTGAACAGACCCTAGGGCTTTTTCAGTGGGTATGATAATTTTTTAATGTATTTTATGTTATGCCTTTATATTACTACGGGTTTTGACTTTCTAACTTGCAGTATATAATAATTCTAGTGCTATATCAATGTAATTTGTTGAATCACAAATTAATGTAAGTTTAAACTGTTTCTCATGCTTGGTGTTTTACTCCACATCTTATAGTTTTAATAATCATTGATAGGCTTCACCCGTGGTGATAAAAGTTAGCAGAAGAGGCAGAGGTGCATTGCCAGGCAAGTCTGGCTCAGGTAATACCAAACGAGGCTCTGAAAAGAAAAAGGTAAGTCCTAATAATTGATAGCATGCATAGTACTAAGATTTTGGTACTGATGTATAATCACTTGACTTATTTTGAATGTTTTGAGCTCATTGCTCTTAAAGTTATAATTTTTCTGTCATCACAATAAATTTAAGATAAACAATGGTTTTATCGCCTCCTAAGTTTCATAATTCTTTATAGCCTTTTAATGTTCAATAATACTGTTATTCTAAAGAATTTTTAGTCATCAATCTAGGCATCTTATTGATGCCTAGAATCCAATCTGTTTGCCAAGTGAAGTGTGTACTAATGGTTAGATATTTGTATAAGCCTACCTGCAGTGATCTGTTAGCTTCTAGAAAACCATTTCAATTTTTATGTTGAGCATAAAATGTATAAAAACTTATAACTGTTAACGCATCATCACATTTACTTCATTCATAGTTGTCAATAGTGGCAAAAGTGGTGCTATCATGGCAGAGTGGTGCAGAGCAGGCCTTTCCGTGAGGCAAATTGGAGATTGCCTGCTCTCTCCCCATAATTATTATTAATGGTGATGGTGGCTTATGGCGGTCTGCCAAAAATCTGCTTGTTTTGGCCTTCCTTCCATGTTGTTGGAGTTCGCTTGTTTTGCACTTTCTCTTTTTGTCAACTTCTGCTTCAATTGAGACTTGGTCGTAAAACGAATTCAACAATTTTGACTTTATATTAAGACAAATTAGAATATCACTGCACTTTAATGTAATCATTGTTGTCTGAATTCAAGTCATAAATATCATAGAACTTCTCCTTGCATTTTGACTTGTTTATCTAACTAACGATTTTTAAGATTTACAGTCTTTGCTATTTGTATGAATAGTTTACTTTCTCTTCTCTTGTTGATATATGGATGTCCTGTTTATGTTTGCAAAAGAACTGTGGGTCTTGTCACTAATCAAAATTGGTTTTGATTGTCAGTATGTTCAAAAGGACAGTGCCAAGAGTGCTAATAGGAAAGAATCCAAAGACAAGTCAGCATTTATTGTGGTCCCGCGGCGAGAGGATCAATCAATTGCATCAAGTGTAAAAGGAATTTCTGAAATTGAAACTTGTAATTCAACTTCTCTTCCTTTAGACTTTCTTAGATTAACTTTTTCTTATGAATTCCTGCATTATTCTTATTCTGCATCACCATCCAAATTCAATGGTTTATTGTCATTTTTCTCTGCATGACCAAAATGCTGAGTGTTATGTTTGATTTGCATTTACTTGTTTCCTTATCTGAAATCAAGTAAAAAGAAAATAGAATGATGTCAGCTTTTGGGCTAGTTGGATGAAATAAGATTTTTTGCAAAAGTAAAACTTATTTTACGATTGGATGTAATATTAGTTTGTGTCTGGATGTAATCTTAAAAAATCTTCATTTACTTTTGAACATGTTTTTTATGTTATAAAAAAGATTTTTTCTAGAATGTGAAAATTATAACTTATGAAAAAATATATTTTGTACTTTTTCTTGTTATTCTGCTTTTACTAAAAAAAAGAGTTAAACATATCAAATAACATGTAAAAGTACTTTTCCTAATAAAAAGAGATCCTCCTTTTTTAATTATTGAAATAATAGCACACAAACGAGCCCTTTGTCTTGGCAATGTATTCCAAGGCATAATTATATTTGGTCATCATTTATGGTCTATTTTGTGGTTTGTACTGATAAAAAGATGTATAATTGCTTGATGTCTTAAATTAAATTAGTAAACAAGGTGTGTTTCCTGAATAGTGAATTTGTTGTTGATTTTCTTTGTTGTAATCAAATATCAGGTTAAAAAACATTGCATATCCTAAATAATGCATGGACTACCTAATAAGCTGGACTAATTAGTTGTTGAAGACTAAATATGACATTCTCTAAAGGGAATCTCTGTAGCTATATTTTTAGACACTTTTTCAAGTCACAGCCCCATTCATATCTAGTCTTGCATCATAAACCCTTAACAAGATGGTCTCGCGTCAGGTTGCCTCCTAGAACCCCTTGTAATTTTTCTCTCTCAATCTAGTCGCTCCTTTCAGAATACTAGTGTGAAAGATAACAGGGAAATACTGTACATGTTTAAATAAGAATAATCCTTCTACTGATATCTGGTGAATGCTTAAAAGTTTAAAGTACTATTAGAAGAAATATCCCTAGCATTACCACCAAAGAGAAGTAATGGAGGCACCACCGTAAATAACTTAGCAGCCAACATGAGAGACATGAGAGTTGAGAGTTTGAGAGTAGAATTAATTTATTAATGATCAAAAGAGAAAGAAGAGGGTAGCATTTCTTTCATCTCTATAGGTAGATTATTGTTGGATTGGTGTCTGAACACATGGGAATCAGCATCTTTTTAGTTTAAGTATGCAAAAAGGAAACATTTTTCACTCTGAAGATCTGGGTTCCAAGCGGTCTTACTCTCTGTCTCTCAAAGTTGGTGGATCTGATATTTGAAATTCTGATGGGAACCCAACCATTTTTATAGATAAAGAATTACAGTATGCATGCTGTTCTTTGAACAAAAGCAGTGGATCCAAACTTATTGTCCAAATTGTTTTGGAAGATTAATCAGTCAATAGTGCATATGTGCTTATGTCTTTTTGCCAAATATCGTTATTTCAGCTAATAACGTTTCTGTTTTCTAATTTTGTCTTCCTTGAATATGAAGTGCGTGGCATTGAAGGTCCAATTTCTGGAATCCCACTGACTTCTGACTCAGGAAAGAAAAAAATCCTCCTACTGAAAGGAAAACAACGGGAAATCCCTAATGTAGGTTTCATTTTACCCATAAAGGTTTCCTTTCTTTTCAATAGTGCCTGAAACTGATTTTGGAGGTGTCAAGTTACTCATATATACTTTTACACCCTTACTCAAACACGGATGAGCACATTGCTTGAATTTGTCATTATGAACATTCTTATGCAACTTTCAGGCCACTGAGGGTATGACAAAACAGCAAAGTATACAATCTGGAAATTCTGCTATTTCAACTACTGCAAAACAGAACCAGAGGCGTGAAGCCAGTGGAAGGTTGATTAGGAGCATACTTCTAAATAATGAAGCTCGACACAGTCATTCTGCAACTTCAACCCAACATAAGATCCAAATCCTAAGTTCTGATAATGGGAAGCGGCCACCTCGCTCTTCCAGTGCAAAGTCTGGGTTAAATGATTTAGCTTCTAATCACGATGCTGGTCAACTTAATGCTGAAGGGGATTCTAAAAGGGCCTTGGATGAGAAGTTTGTAAAACGGGATGTCCATGGTCTGGGTAATGTTGGGGAAAAAACAGAAAAGCGTACAAGAAACAAGGATAGACCTGACCGTGGTGTTTGGACCCCTCTTCGTCGTTCTGATACTTCACATGCTGATAGTGAGCACTCATCATCCACACTGGTACAGCCTACTCCATCAAATTGTGTACCAGGTGAAGGTATGGTGGCCATTGACTAGGCATTGGGTTGTTTATATACAGAGTAGATGATATACATCTATCCGATATTTATTATGAAGTTGTTGCTTTATTTTAAATTCTGACATAATCAAATTCATTTCTTGTTGATGAATGATGATTGTTGGTTTCAGCAGAAGTAAAAGAAAACATTACATCAGGCAACAGGAGTGGGGAATATTCAGCTTCTGCGGGTGGGCGTAGCAGTACCTCTGTTGAGAATGGTTGGTGCTTCTTTATTGATAATAGCTAATAAATTTATAGCTCATATACAGTAGATTTTTTTTTCCTTGTCTTGATTCTAACAAAAATATGCGTCATTAAAACTTGTGATTTCTCTAGGTCATCAAAGAAATTTTACTCGCCGAGGAGCTTCCCATTCGGGGAAGGATGATGGTGCTGTCATGTTGGGTGAAGGGAAAACGTCCAAGAAAGGTGTTGTTGGGCATGGTGCTCATGAGGTATACATTTTATACGCTGATGTATTATTTATGTTTGTGTGCTTGTTTCACCATTTAAAGTGCTAGCTGTTTCTGCAGAAACAAGTCTGGGTTCAGAAATCATCTTCAGGGTCTTAAATATGTATATAGTAAGTCCTTACTCCTTTTCTTCTAGTTTTTATTTTCTGCTATCTCTTCTAACTGAGATTCAGGAATTTTTTAGCAATTGAAGAATTACTAACTCATTCTAACATAAATATTGATTTGAAAGCAACCAGTGAACTAGTAGCTAGATGCAACATTTTTGGATTTTTTGGTACTGTGTTTTGTCATATTTTTTAAGCTATGGAACTGTCCAGAAGTTGTATTTTAATAGCAACATCAAAGTTGATACTAATTAGTAATTATTGTATTGTTGAAGTCTTAGTTCATGTTTGATGGAGTGTTAATCTTGCACAAATCTCAGTCCTTGTCTTTTATGACTAGAAATGTGCATTATCAAAGTATCTTAAATTGGTGCTGAAAACTGGAACAAAAGATTACAATCTGAAGTGCGATAACCATGAAGTTTGATTTGAAGTTTTGAACGAAATTATAAGCTTTTGAATCCAGCACCAAAATGTGCATGCGCTTAAGTTATCACCAAAGATGTTACTCTGCCTTTATTTAGTAGCTTGTATGCATGTTGATATGGTGGTATGAGTTTATTGTTTCCTATGTTGCACACAGATAATGGACACTCAGTCAGGGCAATAAATCGTCAAGTTTAGAGGGGATCAGCATGCTATGTTGAGCTATGGCATCCATTTAGGAGATCTATCCATAGCTAATTCAGGGTCAACTGAAGGCTAAGCGACTTGTAAGGTGCGTTTTTGTCGGTTTTTTCGAACTATGAAATTGCTTCGGGTCGGGATGAAGTTTTAATGTTTGGATTTTACAGAGAGGTGATCCAGTTGTTGCCCGGCGGAGCCTGCCTGCACAAAATGATGGGAATGCGAAGTTAAGACCTCGTTGACATGATCATAATCACGACGACGATCATGATCATTTATATACTGAAACCAGATTGGCATTGTTAACAATGTTGATGGATTAGACCCCTATACGATGTGGTTGGCGTCTCCTTAATTTGTTGAATATTTCTGGAAATGTCTGTTTCTGTAAAGTAGTGCTATGTTGGGAAGGTTGTTAGTTGAGTAGCACTTTGTATTTAGGGAGGGAGAGAGCTTCTTCTCTTATTATGCCAGTTTGGTGTACCTCTTTGTTATGTCTCCAACTGCAACCGGAACGCCTAGAGTTAAACTATCTCATCATACTTATCTGATCAATTAAGGTTTTTTCTTTTTTTCTGTTTTTTTAAGTAATATATTTTCATATTCAAGAGGATATACAAGTTAAGAAATCTTCTGTAAAAAGAGGAAAAAGCAAAAGTTTGTAATTAAATCACGAACTATAAGCCCCGGAGGGTCTCGACCAGCTGTTACGAAAAATGTCCTATATGAATCATTGTTATTCAACTCATAGTGCACGAAATAAGTCAATTATATAGTCCTCTAAAGAAAGAATATGGAGATACTTTGAGAAAAAAATTACAAGGACTATAATCAAAAGAGAAATGCAAATTTTATATTTCCATGTTAGACAAACTGTGAGGAATGAAATTTTGATCAATATGAAAGGGAAAATGATAATATATATTTGAGTTTATGATAAATTTTATATATAGATAATATATTAATTGAAGATTATATAATGTTAATATATTTATAATTTAAATTATGTTTTCAATGATTAATATAGTATTATTTGTAGGATTATTATGAATTTGAGTTTATATTAATAATACTAATATAAAAATATTATATTCTAATCAAAACTTACTAAACTTTTAAATGGAAAGGAAGATATTTAAGCCTATGTTCAATTAAATATAATATTATACACTGAAAAGACAAGTAAAGGGCAGTTGGGTAGAACAGGTGAGAGAATGTGCATTGTCATAACTCTTAATTAAATTTTCAATAATTGATATATTATTATTTATAAAGTTCACCATAAAACTCTTATTTATTTATTTACAAGCTTGGCTATATTTATAATAAAAAATAATTAAAATAATTAACCTATTATACGTAACATTTATTATATAATGCGCATAATATTTATCATATATAACATATATAATATAATGTGTCATGTATCTAGTACTATGAGAAAAGATGATGTTATAAAATTGAGCAATACTAGATACACAAAAAAAAAACAGTCTACACAGCCAACAAATTGTGCACAACGTATATAATATAAATTGCACAACGAATATTATATGTTGTGCACACCATATAGCACATGATGTGCACAACATATATAACATGTTACAAAGAAAAATGATGTTATAATATGTAATATATGTTGTGCACAATACATGATATACTGGTATACTACATATAATATATGTTATATACTACATATGATATACGTTGTGCACCTGACTGTTTGTGTGCCCAAGTATTTCCCTATCAAATTTGATATATATTGTGTACATTGTTAGCTATTTTTTGTTTTTGCTTTACTTACTGAGGCCTGAAGCCTGGGGGAACTGTACTCATTCTTATCATACGTCAAGTCAAGTCATTTCGTTGCATCTTCAGTACATTGATTTCTTTTCGTTTACCTTTCCGTTTCCAATGCAATGAGGCCTCGCCGGAGAAGAATACGTAGGCAGCCAGCGGCGATGAGTGAAGATCCTAAGCGTCGTTTTGTGAAGATCATACTTCCCTCTGCTATTCACGGCAAACAAACAGTACCCTCTGCTCTGTTTACCTTTTTCTTTTCACTCTTCCATCTCCTTTTCGTTTCTTTCTCGGAAGAAATGCATGAATATATATATATATATATATATATATATATATGTGCATCAACCTTGAATGCATTGTTCCTCTTTCGTTCACCTTCTGCATGTAACCAATCTAGTGTATACTGCATCTATATATATATATATATTCACTTTTCTTACACAAATTCCATTTTAGCACATTTTGACTCAAATAGTATTTTTAATCGTATATGTATTTTGAATGTGTTGAGTGATTGTGGTCCAAATTCTTATTTTTATTTGTAGCTATTTTTAGCTGTTTCGAGTGGTATAGTTTTGTACCGTGACAAAGCTCCTTTTCTTATTGCTCGCTCTGGAGTCTGGACTGGAGGACTCATAACACTCTTATACTTTATTAGCTGTGATTATGAGTATGGTTTTCAAACTCTCGATTTAACTCTTAAAAGAGTTTGGGAGTTTAGATTCTTAAATAGAGTTAACTTACTTATAAATTCTAATATGAATAAACTCGGTTAAAGTCAGTTGAACTCGGGTGAACTATGATAAACTCGAGTAAACTCTCGAGTTTACTTGTTTGTTCGTTACAATTTGATCTCTTAAGCCTCACATTATAGGCTCTTACATGTTTACTATTCGAGTTTATTTTAACTCCCCGGATTTAGTTAAACTCTCGAGTTTACTATTGGATGATGAGCCAATAATTTGGTGTTTGCAGAGAATTCCTGAGGAGTTTATAAGAAGTTTCGGAGATGAGCTGTCGGACATTGCAAGAATCATCGTTCCGGATGGTCGCATTTGGAAGATAGGATTGAAGAAATGTGGTAATGATGTTTGGTTTTGCGACAATTGGCACGAATTCGCTCAACACTATTCCATCCGTTACGGTTCCGTCCTCACTTTCAAATACAAAGGGGATTCAGAATTTGGTGTTCGCATCCACGATACCACTGCTACTGAGATTCGCTACCCAATTCCGACGAACAAGAATCAGAGATCGTCCACTTCTCGTGGAAGAGGAAGACCGAGAGCCAAAACCCCATCTAACCGAAAGGGGGAAGAGGAGGCTGCTTCTCCTCGTTTTCAGGCAACCATTGGGAACTTTAATGTGGTAAGCTGATGGTTTTTCACTTTACTTGATTCATTTTATTATCATGGTAGGGGATGGAAGGGGTGAGAATTTTTAATATCTAATTGTTTAGATTCATTTGGAGAGGATGAGATGAGATGAGATGAGATGAAAGGAGATAGGATATTCTGTCACTTTTTTTCATTTTCCATTCCCTCCAAATTGGGAAGTATTGAGTGGGATCCTACTATTTTCAATCAAATTTTTAAAAAAACATATCATTTCATTCCATGTTATTAAATATCCACAGGATGGTATGACTAAACTCAATAGACTAAATACACAAGATTGGTCATAATAAATATATTGTGGGGCAAACTGGTCTTAACATTTGAACAAAAGGACAAATTCGTACAATAATTTTTATCTGTTCAAACATCACGGAAGGATGGATTTATACCATTTTTGAATGACTGAACTTTCAAATTTTAAGAGACTAATTTGTTTTGCAATATATATCTCGAGAACTAAAATTGATATTTAGTCTTCAATATTATTGTTTCTTCATGTTCTTCTTTTTCCATTGTGCTTGTGCAGTATGTTCCGGCTGAATTTGCTTCAAATCATCTGAGGGTGAAGAGGCCACTTAAGCTCCAAAATTGGAATGGAGAAACATGGGATGCTGCTTGCTCTTCTCATAATCGCACATCAGCAGCCATGAGAATAGGGAAGGGATGGCTCCAATTTGCGAGGGATAATCGCTTGTCACCAGGAGATATCTGTGTTTTCAAGCTCATCAAGCAGACACCACTTGTTGTGCTTAAGGTTGAAATCATCTCGCGTCCTCCACATACCTGAAAATTCCCTTTTTTGTGATGATGGATCTTATTGGGATGCTCTTTCTTCGTTTTGCTTTGTTTTACTTTGTTATAAGATGATGGATGGATTTCAGACCAACCTTAAATCTAGATATGTTTGTGGTGGATGAATCACATTCATTGCAGATGAATGAGAGTGCTAATCTATTCTATTAGTATTGATTATCAGACTTCAGCGAATCTATGCAATTTTGTTTTTATTTTTCTCAGGGTACAAAGTCAATGTTAATCTCCACTTTTGTTTTTATTCTTTTCTGGGTACAAAGTCAATGTTACTCTGCATTGAAACATCATTCAAATGCTAAAATGAAATGGGTAAATGCTACAATTCCAATTTTGGATGGTTTGTGAGAGATCAAAAGTTGAATGTTTTGTAAGACTTTCATCGAGATCAACTGTACATAGGAAAAATTAGAAAAAATTAGAAAGTTTACATTAACATGCATCAAAATCAAGAATAAGAGATTGAATATCAATACGACCCGCATCAAAATCAAGAATAAGAGATTGAATATCAATACGACGTAGGAAACTTATGATTTACAAATAGTATCTTTTAAATGATAGAAAATAGTTAATATTACTATACAGACAGGAAAAGAGTATTAAAGAAACTGGTTGAATAGTTGAATCATACTGTTGTGTTGTGTTGTCTCATGACTCATTTCATCCTCTTTCCTTTTCAGTGTTTCATGATAAAAATGAAAAAAAAATTAAAAAAAAAAAGGTAAAAAATGATATACTCTTCCCATTCCATCCCAATTGGGCCTCCCTCCCCCCCCTGTACTACATACAATACAATACAATTATGGTTGTCAACAATGTGAAGCCCTATGTATCAACAATAGTTTTATTTTAGTAAATCTTGGGGTGAAAATTAGAGATACACACACCAAATCATGCTGACCAATAACACTATGGAATTTGAGCTATTTCCACCAAAATTTTGTGAAGAGATTGTGGCTTGGAGAAGAAAGGACAGTGGTCACTGCCTTTGATCTTGAAAACTCCTTCAGGTGGGTTTTCCCTCACTAGCTTCTCTTGGACATCTGGTGAAAGCGCCCGATCGTCCAGTGTCTGAACATAAAACCGGCGGCCGCTACCATATTTATCAGCAGATAAAGACAGCCTCTCCATGATTGGACCAAGAGGGCTTGGTCTCATGGAAACCATGGCTAAAGCAACATCCTGAAATACACCCCATTCCATATTTCATCAGAATCAATGATATAATGTAATATAGTAATGTTCTGCATGAGAATAGATATGGCAAAGTGCTAAACCTAATTTTTAGTTTTTAAGTAATTAACTATATATTTACGAAGCCAGTATTTTCCTTCTTTAATTCTCAATGTAATGGGGGAAAACATGAACCTATTTAGGAACCTACAAATTCAACAGTTCTGCTCCTTTTCGGTCAAAAAACTCAAAACAGACTCGCAATGTATATTGCTCTGCTTTATAGGTTACACCATTGCAAGGCTGCAATGCTCTTAATCAATTATGCAGGCACTTTGGTAAGATAAGATTAATGATTTATACGACTGTCATAGACATTGGAAGATTATTCAAGACATCAAGTACAACTATGGGAGGATAAAAGAAGACATATACTGCCAAAGAAGTAATGAAAGGAGGAATAAAATTAAAAATAGACTTGAATCCCACATACCTTTGCTGGGGACTGGTTAAAATATAACCCTTTCATCTGATCTTTCTCAAACATAAACCCTGTTGGGGGCTTTTCTTTTCCATTCCCATGGATCAAAAACTTTGATTCTTTCATAAATCGTTCAGCAGATCCAAGCTGCAATATAGATAATTAGTGAGAACAATGACATGTTCTTCTAAGCAAAATGCAAAACGATATGAAGTTTCAAGAAAAAAAAAAAGGTTTATCAGACAATTAAAGTTAATCATAAAGAACTTTTTTTATTTGGCTGGTATGATGTTTACTTTGAGTGCCTATGGAAGAAAACAGTCCTGTATTACCCTGCATATCTGAATGTTTCTCTTTGCAAAATGCCAAACTTCTTTTATATCTTTTCCAATTCAATTTTATGTTTACAGGAAAGTGATCTTTGCTGGGAAAAAACTTATCAAGAAAGGCACTGAGCAGCACAATAGAGCAATAAAAAATTCACCGAGAAGTTCATGTATCCTTAGAATGAAAATCACAGTTCACTTGAAGCTAACATAGTCATGATATTTTAAACTTGTGATAGTGGATGAAGAAATTTTATCAATTACTATGCTTAAAGCAATAAAACGGGGGAAAGACTGCATACATCTACCCTTCCCTGACCCCACTTGGTGGGAGCCTCGTGCACGGGCCACCCTTTTTACTATGCTTAAAGCAATGTATCCAAAACACAGGGTATTATTCAATCCAATTTACATTTTCCATCTAGAACTAGCATGCTCAACAAAATCGCAATTGCTAAAACAATGTTTAGACAATAGGAAAGTTTAGTTGACACACCACATAAGTGAACTCTCAAAAGTTCAACTGATCATAGTAAAGAAACTAACTAGATTACCTCATCAGCAAAAACATCAAAAGGCCTTTGGCCATCAGTCACCATTGTAGCACAAAGGAAAATTGCTTTTGAGATCTTCTGTGAGTAATGTTCCAATGCATAAGAAATGCAAGCACCACCAATGCTATGACCAACAAGAACAACCTGCAAGGTTCCGATTTTTTCATGAAATATAACACAATGTAGGACACAGATGGTTTGAGTTTAATATATTTCCATTGTCACACAATTCATACCTTTTCATCCTCAGGAAGATTTACTAGATAATCAGTTAAAGGTTTTGAATATGCTGCCAATGTAGTGACACTGTTAGTGTCTGTGAGATCAATCCCAGAACCTGTAAGATCTAAGGCTACAGGAAGCAATCCTGCTTCTTCCAGGAGGGCAACAGTCTTGTACCAACACCATGCTCCGAAACCTTCTCCATGAATTAACACAAACTTCTTGATTTTAATGTTCTCCAGAACTAGTGGAACCTGCATAGGATATGACAGACAAGCCAGCTATAATCAAAACCAAAATCAAGGGAAACCAAGAAGATTTCAACAATCACAAATGAAAAGACTAAAAAATGTTAAAAGAAGTTTGGTAACCAAACATTTTGTGCAAACACAACATTGTGAAGAGAATAATAGTACATACTGATTTCTCATTTCCTTTCCATTTTAGGTCCTAGCTAAAATTTTTGCGATATTCAAGAATATATTAATTTTAATTATATGCATAAACTAAAAAATAACAGTTCAAAGATTCCTAAAATTGCATCAGCTTTCCGAAGCACAGTGAAATAGCCATATACTTTTTTTTTTCTTTTTCTTTTCCAGATGCGCCTTTTGAGGCATAAAAAAAAGGAGAAAATTGAAAAAGTAGGTCTTGGCCTTGGGTGCCTTTTGTACCCACACTTTTCAGCTATGGATTGTGCCGTTGACTGAAAATGCTTCCACTAGCAATTATACAAACAAACTAGTTAGTAGTATCAATCACTCGCACGCTGCCATATAGGTTAAGGGATCTTAATGATGAGAAACCACTTTTAGGGTCTGATGAAATGGAAAATGATTAGAAAAAATCAAAACTTTGGTTGATGGGTGGGTCCGAAAGTCCCAAACCCTACCGGTTTATTATTGGGTGGGGCAGAGGCAGAGGCTGAGAAGGATTCAGAAAGGTTGCGCCTTCGGGAGCTGGTGGAGCCGATTCTGCGAGACATGGAACCTTCAAAGCGCTGAGAGAGCTGATGCTGTTGAAGCGCCATGGAAAGTGCTTGCAGATGGAGGTCTTCCTCCGCCACCAGCTTCCTCTGTGATCTCCCCATTCTCTTGCTTCTCGATCCCACATCCTTCTTCATCATGCAAGTAAACCCATTTCCCATCTTCTTCAAAGATCAACTTCTACAAATCACAAACTTCTCTCTCTCTCTCTCTCTCTCTCTCTCTGAGGAGGCACCCAAAAACAACACAAGTTGTTGGGTGTATATGCATATGATAGATATATGATGCAATAAAGATAAAGAAAAAAATTTGAAAAAGCCAAAAATTGTTATGTGAATGAACAACTCAGAGACTTGACACGCCCCCAACCGATTTTAGAGCTATTAAATGCTTTTCTCACTTGTTCTGCCTTGTATCAATTTCAATATTTCAACGACACAATACTTGATTTCATAATTTCAATCCTCTTTTTCTAAATTGTACTATCTCTCTCTCTCTCTTTCCATTGCTTTCAATTTCGACCTAACACACATGCTTTTCTCTTCCTAACAATAAAAATTAGTACTAGTATTAGTATATGATTTGGGCTGTTACAACTCTTTCTTGTACACATTTACCAGAATAGAATAGTAATCACTAATCAGGTGCTGTACATAGTAATCTCTAGGCTGTTTTCAACGTGCAGTTGAGTGCAACACATGTCACAGTTTCCTGCTATGTCAAAGTTCAAAATGCTTCGAAGACTCTTATTTTCTTGAATAAATAAATACACAAGCTTAAGGTAGTAAAAAATTGGAGAAATTCTTAGATGATTATGAACCATATTTAATACATGATTTAAGAATATTTATAATTATATATATATTTTTTATATAAATTTTTAGTATTATAATTTAAAACATATGATTATGAGTGGTTTCGGACCATACATTAAATATAGTTTAGGATTACTTAAAAATTTCTTTAAAAAATGTGTGTTTGTATTTTTATAAAAAAGTGGTTTTTTAGGTATCGATAAATACTAATATTCAATTAATTATTGCAATTTGATAAATTTTTACAAAAAAAACATTTGACTTGTTTATAATTACATGATAATTAGTAGGTATTAATATATATAAATTCTACTGAATAATAAATAAATAATCAGAATTTTAAATTTTAACATTTTTAATAATTATTTTAATAACCCATAAATAAATTCTAAGAACCAATGTTATTGTTGGGCATTTTTCTTCTACAAACTAGGAGGAGAAATGATCATAAATATTATCCTAGTGCACTTTTTAAATTCGGAAATGTCCTGATATACTATTTATTAAATAAAATTGTGATCCACTACCTAATAAATAAAAAAATATATATTTTTGGACTTAAAACTTAAAAGATGTACTAAGATAATGTTGATGACTCTCTCATAAATACTATTTATATATCCATATCAATATTTAATTTTCATTAATATTATATGTACAATAAAAATTATGTAATATATGTACAATAATTATATTTATTGTTGAATTATATTCACTTTTAACTTGTCATTAATAGGTAATAGAAGGGAGAAATATAATTATGGCTAACATGACAGCATATAATTGGATGAATATGTAAAAAAATGATACACTATCAATGGATAAAAATTAAATCATATATATATATATATATCCAACTTTAAAATTTAGAATTACACATGAATCTCTTCCTATTTTATAAGGAAAAATCACTGACTGTCTAGATACATATGATAAAACATTTCTACGTTACCTAGTTTGGACTCTTCTTATATTCTACTACTTTGTCACGTACCCTTGATTATGTTTAAAAAATGTATACAGTAATAATTCTAAGTATGTGGCTCGCAGTGGTGCCATGGAATGGGAAAAGGATATGACAGTGGGTATTCCGATTCCCTCCCCTGTTGGCTGTTGCACTAACAAAATAAGATTATTATTTTGTGAAGAGTGCTTTTATTACTTTTGTCTCACTCACACTCACAGCCTTTTGTCTCTGACACAGTGGCTACTAAAATTCTTGGGTTCGGGTTTTGCTTCGATCCACTCTGCAATGTAATCCACATTCTACAATGCTACTATAAAATAAAATAACCAGCGACAGCGGATGGAAATAAAATACTAGTCTAATCTGCATCTGTATACAGTTAAAGTGTGCGATTATTACAAGATTAAAGTGAATAAATTTTCTATAGAAACTTCTTCTTTCCTTTTAGACTAAATACCTATTTTAATACTCTAGAAATATTATTATGGGACAAATTGATTCCTCAGAATTGAAAGTTCAATTTGATCATTCACATTTAGAAAAAGAGGATAAATCTGTCATTCCGTACATGTCCATACTACAAAGAAATCGTTGTACGAATGAATTTGTCCCATTTTTTAAAATGTGAAAGACCAATATTAGACTTTCAAATTATGAGGGACTAATTTATCTCACAATTTAATTTTTGAGGACCATTTTGACTATTTAATCTTCACAATTTAATATTAACATATAAACCATACAATTCCGCTAAACTGTTATGTATTTCATCTCATTTATGATATTTCATTAACTGTTTTTAGGTATTGTTAATTATAAATTCATTATTACTAAAAATAATTAAACGCACAATTTGATCAAAATATAATCAATTAAAATTAAAATTTCAATATACCTTTCCGGTATAAAATCACTATGCACAATATCAACACTCAATTGCATTCACTACTTCAAATTCAAATATTTCATGGTGTGATCCATACTTTGAGTGGCTTATATATAAAAAATTGCATATCTTACAACATAAATATGTCTAGCGAGCATCTAACATGTGCTATACATAAGACGTAATGTGTGTTATACGTACGTATACTATACATATAGCACACATTACGTCTTATATATAACACACGTTGAATGTTCATTAGACGTATTTCTGTTGTACGACAAGCATTATTGCTTATATATCAACGAACGTGTCGAGAAATAACCTCCGAACTTATGATTTGGAGAAAAATTGTACCAACTTGAAAGCCGAGTTATGTGCAAATTCAATGTACCTTGACACAGGTCAGTTAATGTGGAACCATTTAGAGCACACATGAAGTTATTAGAAGGATAAAATCGGAGGGAATTTCGTAACAACCTGGAAAGTAAATCGTTGTGCACCTGAACACACGGAATTGTGTGAGTGCTTCATTACACGGAGAATAACTTGGAAAAGTTGGTGCAAGTTCTTAGTTTAAAAAGATCGAGCCTAATATATATTAGGTAAGGAATATTCTACTTATTCATCGTTGTGCAGTGACTGACTTAGGTATGGGGTCTCTTTCAGGTCTCATTCACAACGCACCCAAAGGCTCAAAGATGTCGGACTTTTAGACCCAAAGATCGGATTCCACCTCGTGAGTTCATATGTCGTAACATTTTATATTTAACAATATATAATAACTAAGTAAAATATTATTATTTTACATTAATATACTACCAAGTTAATCGATCTCTAAGATAGCGATTGTTAACTCAGACAATATAAAAAATACAATACAATACACAAAATATAGAAATTTTAGAGTGTTTAATAATTAATTAGGATACATAAAATTCTTGTATTAGTGCAGAAAATATCTTTGTTCTCTATACTCTCTAAAAGTAGATACAAAATAATTTCTAAAAGTGCATACAGAAAATACAAAAAACACAATACAGAAACTTAAATTAATTCTTATTCCATGTTTTTTCACTGTACAACCACCCACCTTCACTACTCCACCACCTTCTTCTTCACACATCATCACTCCACTACCACTCATCACCACCGAAACTCAGCCTTCGGTCTCGGGCTCCTTCGCTGCAACCACCACCTTCCATGGGTGAGAACCAGAGAGATAGAGCTCCAATGCCGCAGATTGAAGTGAGAGAGAGAGAGCCCGTAGAGAGAGAATGTTGTTGTTTGGGTGAATATGAGACCAAAGAAGTGGGAAGGAGGTCTGTGGTGGCAGGAGGGCGACATGGGAGGTGAAAGAGAAGGGTTGTGAGTTTTTATTTTATTATTATATTATTTAATTAGGGGTATATTTAACTTTTTATATAATATATTGTATTATCCATTAATATCAAACATAATACATAATATACTATATATAAAATATTTTATTTTGTACATAAAAATAAATATAATATAGAATACACAAAATTGTTTGTATTTATATTTTTTATATGTATTTGTATATTGTACAGTTCTATAATATAGAATACACAAATTTGTTTGTATTTGTATTTTTGTATATGTATTTGTATATTGTACAGTTCTATACACCAAAATAAATGTTACTTAAATTTGACACTAAATCTGTCATTCAGTTTAACAATGACAGAATTCAACATTCATAGTCATTAAATCTAACTTATATTCTAACTAAATTCAACATTATATTCAAACTCTATTGAGATAAAGACAATCTTTAAACAGACACAATTTAATATTTATATTTAAATTATATTTTTATATTTATAATTGATTTAGTGTCACTAATGTATCGGTAATATTGCTATTTTCATACTGTCATCTAGTGGGTGAAAATTGGGTAATTTTTACATCATCATCCCACTTCTCTTTCTCCTTTTCTTCTTTAAATAAAAAATCGTCTTTTTTTTAATATAATCTCTAAAACCCTGTACTGTGGATGCCCAACTTTTGGTTGATACAAGAGGAGTTAAGGTTAGAGAGAGAGAAGTGAGAAGTGAGGAGAGAAACATAAACCCTCAAGTTCAGGTTTTAGGTTCCCGCCCGCCAGCCCTAGCATCATCATTATCATTATCATAATCATATATTAATATCTATCTATCAATCAGGGGAATAAGGAATTAAGCATTTGAGGAGTAACCTGAAATGCTTGCAAGTAGTTATGCAGAAACTGCTGCGCCCATCCTCAATCCTTTCTCTCTCTGTGGGAGCCACTAGCTCTTCTTCTTCTTCTCCCATTATTCTCTCTTTCCCTTTCTCTCCACCACCACCTATGGCAGCTGCTGCCGCCGCCGCTTCCTCCCTCCGCCTGGCAACCTCCATCACCGCCAGCAACCCTCTCTCCCCCTGCCATCTGTCCACTCTGCCGCCTTCTTCCATCTCCAGGTGTCTCTGTCTCACCATTCATACTCACAGGGCTGCAGCTACCACCGCCCGGCCCCGCCACCTGCTTCCTTGGGCTATCCCTCCTCGCTCCCATCATGAAGCTCTCCATACCTTCCCTGAGCCTAAGCCTACTTCCACTACCACTTCCAGGGACGACGGCGACGGCGACTCTGGCGACTCCTCTTTGGAGGTCGCCGCAAAGGAAAAGACGACGGAGGAGGAGGAGAAGCCCTTAAGCTTGAAGCTGAATCGAGGCAGGAATAAGGCTTCTTCCTCTCCCGTTCCCCCCAATCCCGACTTGTTGGCCATTCCCGGCGTCGGTCCCAGAAATCTCAGAAAGCTCGTTCAGAAAGGCATTGCCGGCGTTGCTGAGCTCAAGCAACTTTACAAAGATAAGGTTTTTCCTTTCCCTCTTTTCTTTCTTTATTATATTATATTATATTTTTGAATGTTCCGTACCGTTTAGGGTTTCTTCAAAATTTAGCTATGTTTAGGGTGCTTGATACTGTGGAATAACTAGTTCTTATCATTCATTAAGTCACTTTTATGATAAAATTACTATTTTTATTACGCTATATGCTTCTCATGGTAAATTTGGCTCATGTATTCCCCAACTTTTTGTAAGTTTATAGATTGGCAATGAAGCAAAAAACTGTTAGTGGATTGAGTTCACCATATCCAACTGTTGACAATTTTCTTTGTTTTTGTTGGGTCATCTGCTGCAGTTCTTTGGAAAATCTAGTGATAAGATGGTTGAGTATCTACAGAGTTCGGTTGGAATAATACACAAGAATCACGCCGAAAGTATAACTACTTTCATCAAAAAGAGTGTCGATGAAGAGGAGGTGGAAGACAGTTCCTCCTCTGCTGCACAGCCTCTGCACAAGAAACGCCTCACATTCTGCGTTGAGGGTAATATCAGTGTTGGCAAGACTACCTTCCTTCAGAGGATAGCCAATGAAACTATTGAATTGCGTGATCTTGTTGAGGTCGTTCCCGAACCCATTGGCAAGTGGCAGGATGTTGGACCTGACCACTTCAATATCTTGGATGCTTTTTATGCCGAGCCGCAAAGGTATGCCTACACCTTTCAGAACTACGTATTTGTTACAAGGGTCATGCAGGAAAGAGAGTCATCTAGCGGAATCAAGCCTCTTCGTTTGATGGAGAGGAGTGTTTTCAGTGACAGGATGGTGAGTACTCACCATTGTTCTTCTTTGAGGCCTCTTTCTTTAATTGATGTTACTTTTTCACTCTTCTTCTTCTTCTTTGTTTTTGAAAGCCAGGGTTTTAGTTCACTTTTTTGTCACATATCATCAACGCAGCTTTTTGTTTGGTTTCAGTTAAAAGAATTATAACAATTGATGGGTTACTGTTCTTTCCTTTTCCTGTTTGGTTCAATTCAAGAGCAAGTTAGTCCTGTTTTGAGATTTTAAATTCTTATTCTTTTTTCGTTTTCACTGTTCAACAAAGGTTTTTGTACGAGCTGTTCATGAAGCCAATTGGATGAACGAGATGGAGATCAGTATTTATGACTCATGGTTTGATCCTGTCGTATCCACCTTGCCTGGGCTTATTCCTGATGGTTTTATCTATCTTAGGGCAAGTCCTGATACTTGCCATAAGAGAATGAAGTTAAGGAAGAGGGAAGAGGAAGGTGGAGTCTCCCTGGACTATCTCCGTGACCTCCATGAGAAGCATGAAAGCTGGTTATTCCCCTTCCAAAGTGGTAATCATGGAGTATTATCAGTCAATAGGCTTCCCCAGCATGTCGACAACTCTTTGCACCCTGATATAAGAGACCGTGTATTCTATCTAGAGGGTGATCACATGCATTCAAGCATTCAGAAGGTACAACATCTGTAGATTGATGTCTGAATTTATGATTTTTTATTATAGGCTGGCTTAATAATTTTTATTACAATCAGGTTCCTGCATTGGTTCTGGACTGTGAACCCAATATTGATTTCAGCAAAGATATTGAAGCAAAGAGGCAGTAAGATAACCATTCTCTTATTCTAGTATTTGTTTACACTTCTGTCACACTGACGAAACTTGTGTTACACCACGTGCATTTCTATCTGTGCTAGAATATTAGGATTCTTATTTTTAGAACTCTCTTATATTATGTTTGGAGTGTTTTTCTGTTGGACCCCACTAGTGCTTGGCCTTGAATAATAGTATAAACTTGAGTATTGGATTGTTGATAACTTGATATGTAATTTTAAAACATATACTAACCACTAATACTATTTTCATAAGCACAATTTTTCTGTGTGTAAAATAAGGAAGAGTGTGAGCCTTGACGTAATAGTAAGGTTGCTACCTTGTGACTTCCAAGTCACAAGTTTTAGTCCTGCAAACAACCTCTTTGCAAAGCGAGGGTAAGATTATGCACATCTACCATTCCTAGACCCCATCTAGTGAGAACCTTGTGCACTGGGCAGCCCTTTTTTTTAACTTAGTTGCAATTGGGTGGCTAAGAATATTTACCAGAGCAAAATTGTCTATTTGATATATTTCATAACTCATAAGTTATTGAATGTGGTGAATGGGGTGGAAGGGGAGGTGAGTTTTGTGTCCACTGCCAAAGAATCAGAGACGAGAAATGGAAGAGTATAGGTTAACATGTTCTGCACTAGTCTTGTAAAGCATTGATTTTACTTGTATTAGTTTTGTAATATATCTCATGTTAGATTCACTTGACTTTGCAAGTGTAAGCAGCTTATTTTACCTGTTGGTTTAAGTTTTCTTGCTCATTTGTAACTCGTTCAATACATGTTTCTCATGTATATTAAGATGGCTTCATCCTATTTTGCTTTTGGTGCAGGTATGCACGCCAAGTTGCGGAATTTTTTGAATTTGTTAAGAAAAAGAAAGAAGTTCCATCCAAGGAAGGTGAGCAAAATAGCCAAGCCCAGCCACAGGTGCTGCTGCCCCATGAAGGTGGCCTGTGGCTGCAAGATGGAAAGCCTTTTCCCCAACCAGGCCTCAAACCCTTGGACTTCAGAAGAGCAATGTCGTTCATGTCTGGCTCGTGATTCACGTCAAGATAGACTAATGGCCCCACGTTCGAGTTCGTGTTCCTGTTTTTTTGTGTAAAGATTCTGACTCCGGACCTTGACTGATGTAGGATAGCAGTATTTACAGCTTTAAGCGCTTTGCTAATAGACTCTACTTGGTTGGTTGTAGATTGTGTGTTTTTCTGGTTAGAAAGTTGGATGTATCACACTTGAGTTTTGAGCATTTTATTTTGCTCGCTCTTCTTGTTTATATCTCTGTCTGCTCTATAAACTTTATTGAAAGAGTGTAGTTTGTTTAGGAATGGGAACGTGGTTGGTTGTGTGGAAATAGTTGAGTTCATTGTTTGCAGCAAATTCTTCTCTCCCCAAGACACTAGTGTAGTGTAGTGTCTATGAAGACTCTGACTGAGAAGGATAGCAGCAAATAATCTTGATAAGGTATCAATGCATTACAAATGTGCTATTCTTGTTGATGAGTAGGAAGAGCGGTGGGAGTCCTATTTGTAAATAGCACAATATCCCTTTATCTATTTTTCACTCATTCAAATGTTTACAACTTAGATAAGTATGTTTGTAATTGCTAATATATTTATCAAAGTTATCAACATTTGAATGAGTGAAAAATTGGTGGAGGAGTACTGTACATTTAGCATTTTCCATATTTCAGATTGCATAAAAGAGAGAGAAGAGAGAGATACATGAGCAACAAAGAATTAAGTGCACACTATTATACTCAAAATAATCAATTCGATTCAGAAACACAGAACTAAGTACACACTAAACTCTTAGAATAGAAGCCTCTGATCTTTATGCTGCTAAATTATCATATAACCAGTCTCTGATCATGACAAAGGCTTGCTCTGCATCGACATCTTCTTCAGGAGATCCAGGGCGGTGTGCAAATCCATGACCTCTACCTGGAAATACGACTACTTTGGAGTCCCTATTACTCATTTTCTTTTGAATATTGTCTATTTCAGTCACAGAACAGAGAGGGTCACTATCCCCTAAAATAAACAAGACAGGAGCTTTTATATCAGAAGCAGTGACATGATCCATTCTTGTGCCATAAATGGATATGCCAGTGCCAAAACAAGCACCTTGGTCTCTGGCTAGTACATCCAAGACTAGGCCACCCCCAAAGCAAAAACCAATTATGCCAAGTTTTTTGGAAATTCCTGCAGCCATGAATTCTTCAACCAGCCACTTTGTCCATGTGGCAATGTCTTTTGCAATCCTGTCTCTGCTTTGTCCAGCTATCCACTGTTCTAGTTGCTGCTGGTCCTCCTTCCATGGATTCCCACGAAACAGGTCTGGAACCAGAATGCTGCAATTTATTCATTTGTTTGTTAGAGTAAATAATTATACAATAAAGATGGGTTTACCATAAAATCCATGTCAAAGCAGACAACTGCGTTTGTTTTTTTCTGACTCTGGGATCGGAGTCAGCAAAAATTTGACTCTATCAAGTTTTTTATGTGAGTGTTCAATGCATGGGAACAATATCACATGAATCAATGAACATAATTATTCTTTGTTCACTCCAATTTTTGAATCATTGTGTATTGGAAAAGAGAGTCGTCGTGTGTTGGAAGGGAGACACAAATATGTGAGGATGTGTTCGGAGTCAATTTTGAAGTTACTGTTACTGTGACTCTTGTAACACTAACTCCATGACTCTGACTTAAAAGTCATTGAAACAAACATTATTCGTCGCACTACTATTGTGCACAACAAACAACACTTAGCATGCACATCACCATGTGAGCACACCATTTATTAAGAAAAACTTCTATTTACAAATGCATATTATATATAATGAGATGAATATCAATATAGGAAAATAATGTATATCATGAATCATATGACATGCACAATAATATATAAAAAACATGCACATTAATGGTTGTTGACTGTCAAGAATAGAATGTTGTTAATTAGTAAATTAGAAAGTGAAAACTGCTATCATAAGTTGAGGTTAAGGAACATACTTATAACCATTGCAAGCTACACGATATGCGAAATCTCTAGTGAAAGAATCCTCAAAGCCAAAAATATCTGAAAGGAGCAATATGCCAGTCCCATTATTGTTTTTCACTGCCGTAAACAGATAAGCACTAATAATATCATCACCTTCCCCCTCAAGCGAAACCTCCACTCCATTCACTAATTCACATGCTTCATCATTTATAGCTTGTTCCTCTTTCAGTAATCTACACGATATTTTCCTCTGTGAAGCATCTTGAACTGATTTTTGAAGACTCAAATTGCACTTTTTCGGAGAACAAAGAAAGAACGTACGGAAGAGAGGAGAGGGAGAAGAAATTGGGAGTAAGTGGGTGTGACGATGGAGTAAGTTAGGTGCCTCTATTGCTGCTGTTGCTAACCCCATCATCGCTCGATATCACCAAACTAAACTACAGCCTTAAAAATTAAAATCAAATCTAATCCAATCCAACCAAACAAGGGATTTGTATCGCACAATACAAACAAATGATGCTATCATACGAGGCATTTGGCACAATCCTATGAGAATGTCACCAAAATTATCAATACTATACATATTAATGAATTTAATTATTATGCTATGTCTGTGTAAAAAGTTTTATATTGTCGATCAATTATATTCATTGATTTGTGAGACATTTTAGTTAGTGGGTGGTTGAGTTGAAAACTTTTGCTGATAAGTCAAAATATGATTAAATGTCTATGTAAAATTACTTTATACTGAATTAAAATTAAACACTATATATATAGTTTAATTATGATGCTTTGGCCGTGTAAAAAATTTTACCACTGTCAACCAATCAGATCCATTGATTTATATGACTTTTTAGTTAGTAAATGATTGAATTAAAATTTTTTATTAATGTGTCAATCCATGATTAGATACCTGACAAGGACTGAACTCTAATAATAATAATACAAATACTAGTCGGCCACCAATACCTAATATATATATATATATATATATATATATATATTTATTTATCGAATTCATGATACATTGCATGCTTCACTTTTTCTTTCCTTTCTTGCACCTATATGCATTTACTTTTTTATTTTATTATTTTATTATTTTTTATGTGTATAAATGTTAGATTGTGTAGCTAAAAATATTGGCTTGAGTAGATATTAATATTATATTGTCTCAGTATAAAAATTTGACTGAGAAGTGCTAAATGTTGGATTGAGACAATATAAAAAAGAGTGAAGTACCAAATTAACCCCCGAAAGATTTTGTCGCTGACAAAATCACCCCCAAAATATTTTAACGACAAAATAGTCCCTCAATGATGTTTAACGTTTGACAAAAGACACCCACCGTGAACTTTCTTCAACAGACGTTAACTACAGTGATGAGATGGAACACACAATGCCACTGTGGATATTTCTATACAATCAAAATCCATAATTAGTGTCTCTTTCCCCCAAATTTATGAATTGAAACCCTAATTAGTGTCTTTTTTAGGGAGAATGAGGGAGAGATTAGAAGATGATTTAGGGTTTCAATTCAAAAATTTGAGGAAAGAGACACTAATTAAATATTTTGATTGTATAGAAATATCCAAGGTGACACTGTGTATTCCACCTCATCACTGTAGTTAACATCTGTTGAAGAAAGTTCACGGTGGGTGTCTTTTGTCAAACGTTAAACATAGAGGAAAGTTGGTACTTCACTCTATAAAAAATTGGATTGAATAAATATAAATGTTGGACGTGTCAGTATAAAAGTTGTTATTGTCTCAATATAAAAGTTAGATTGTTTCAATATAAAAGTTGGATTTAGTGAGTATAAAAGTTGGATTAAGTGAAAATGTTGAATTTTGTTAGTATTAAAATTGTCATTGTTTTACTATAAAAGTTGAATTGAATAATTATAAATGTTGGATTTAGTCATAATATAAGTTGGATTGAGCAATTATAAATGTTGAATTGTATCAAAATTAAATTGAGCAGAAATAAAATATTGAATTGTATAAGTATAACTGGATTGAGTAGTTATAAATATTGAATTATATAAAAAATGATTACAAAATATAAAAATTGAATTGAATATATTAAAAAATTGGATAAACGTGTAAGCACACTTTTTAAAAAGAGTTTAATTATTTCAATCCATTGTAGAGTAATTTTACACTGACATCTAATTATAGAGTGACACAATATCAAAAGTCTTTAAATTAATCATCCACTAATTAAAAAGTCATACAAATTAATAGATATGATTGGCTGACAGTGTAAAACTTTTTGCACTGTTAGTGCATCATAATTAAAATCTTTTAAAATTGAGAATGAAATTCAAAAATTGGATTGTATAAAAAAGTAAGTATATACATTAGTGATTAATTTATGCTATATAACAGAAATACATCCAACTAGTATCCAATGTATGTTACACATAATACATAATATGTGCTATACATACGTTGTTGTACATATAGTATACAATATATATTATATATAGCATACATTGAATATTAATTGGACTTATTTTTGTTGTACGACAAACATAATTATTAATTTTTATGCATTTTTTGTATACATGTAACAACAGAATATATTAAAGGGGAGTAATATTAGTACATAACATATTATTCCTTCATCCATTTTTTACTCATTTAAATATTGACAACTTTAATAAATATATTAACAACTTACGTACATATTCATAAAAAAAAAACCTTGAATCAAATTTCATGTTATCAAATCTATGCTTGTTAAGTTGAGTGAAGGGTGGAAACTTGGAAAGGTTAGGCTTTGTGTGCGTCAGTTAAGCCGCCAGCGCATTTTAATCTAGGAAAGCATAGTGCACCTAACTTACGCCAATGCTGTAGCTGAGGACTGGAAAAGCGTCCACACAAATCGGTTGAAATAAGCATATTCTCTCTCTCTCTCTCTCCAAAACGTCACTTTCTTAGTTTCATCTGTCTCTGTGATCTTCTTCAGTTTCTCCACTCCTCTTTCTCGTTTCTTTTCTTTTTTTCCTCTCTGTTTCACAAAAATATCCTCTTCCTTCTCTGTATTATCGTTTCCATCGACGACAAAAATCCATTCTTCCATCTATATGGATCTGTGCGCAGTTCATGTGAAGAACCTTTGCCACGCAAATTCCTTTTGCCACAGGCCCATTTCCTCCAATTCCGGAAGGAATGGGATTTCGTTCAGAGTTGTCGATGGACGCGATTTTGAGATCACGGTTTCGAGGCGTAGGTTCTGCTGTAAAGGGTATCGCCCATTTGTTGTCAGTGCCACGGGCAAGAAGAATCGTGACGACAACTCTTCTTCTGGTCAGTAATTTTCTTTGATTTCATTTTATTTGTGAAGATTTTTTGTTGGTTTTTTCCTTGGTCAACATAGAATTAGAAATGACATAAATTGCTTTATGGGTTTGGTTATTCTTATCATTGATGAAAAATTGAAAATATCAGTTCATTGTTTGAGTAATTGTGCATTGAGCTTCAATTTGTACAGAATTAGGTGCCATACGGGCTTTCGGAGATTTCGATCAGTTGTTTTTCATCGTCGACTGCACTTGGAATCCGAAGAAATTTTTTCCCTATTCCCAATCACTATAATATAATATATTTTGAATCATGTTATCTTACAATCAAATCTTCTTTGCTTCACTTCACTCGTAAGCTGTTCACTATAATTCTATTCGGATTGTGATCTGTGGAGCATACTCCTCCCCTTTGATCTGGAATTTTGTTGATTTTAGCTTACTACTGCCACCGGATTGAATTATTCAACATAGGCGACTATGATCAGGATGCAATAGTTATTTTCTTATCTACCATTTTGCCAATTTTCTTATTCAACCCTGCTTTTTTCTTTAAAAAAAATTGATTATGTCAAAAGAGGGCATTGGTTAGTTCTTCTCATAGGACATTGGACAGTGTCCAAGTAATTTTGGACAAACACAATGTGTCTTTCTACTGTTGTTGCTTATTGGGTTTAGAATTTGGAGATGACTGCTTACAAATATATGGTAGGCAAAAGGATAAGATTTTGAATTGAGCAGTGGTTATATGTATTGAAATGGAATGATGAAGATCATAACATCCGGGGATTTACCGTATAAATCATCTTTTCGTTTCATTGTTTTTCATGCTGATAGAAAGATGCTTTCTCATGAGTTCCTTTTGTGTGCATATACTGATTGTTACAGGTAATGGTGAACAGTCTATTCCAGAAGGAGATGGCATTGGAGGCAGCAATTCCTCTGATGGTGATAACAACTCAGAGAAATCTCATCATACTAGTTTGGATTGGCGCGAATTTAGAGCAAAGCTATATAGAGATGAGCTGGTGATGTTCTAGTTTCCTAAATGGGATCTGCAGATGGGATATTCTCTTACTATTATGTAGCTCTTGTATGCAATTTTAAGTGGGTAGATTTAGCCTCCTGAAAGAATTTTTGAAAAAGTAATTGTTTGAAAAAGTCTATTATAATGGTTCATTTGCTTTGTTACTGTCATAGAAGTTTGTGTCATAGTTGGAGATGGATCTAAATTTGATGGATTAGGCATCCTGATCCATGTACAACACAACATTCCTTGGTTGAGGCATACTACTCAACTTTACCTGTCCTTATAACATGGTTAAGGTGATCAGGTTTTAGCCATATGGGTTTCATTTTTATCTTAGCTTTCACTTCCCTCTGTGTCCTATACTCCTGTTTGTTAATTGTTGAAACTTGCAATATTCTGTTATCGATGTGGAGGCTAGCATTAATGATTGAGCATATCTATAATGCAATTCAGTTTTTACTTATTTTCTTTCATTAACTAGTTTTGTGTTATTTTTGTTTTTCTCACTTCATTAACAGAAAGAAATGTCAGAATCTGATACTCACAATCAGGGTGGGACATTATACAATTCCAAGAACCTTGCGACGAAGTGGGCTCATCCTATTCCAGTACCAGAGACAGGGTGTGTACTGGTGGCCACAGAAAAACTTGATGGCGTGCGTACCTTTGAAAGAACTGTTGTCCTCCTCCTTAGATCTGGAACTAGACACCCACAAGAAGGGCCTTTCGGAATTGTCATCAACCGTCCTCTTCACAAAAAGATTAAGCACATGAAGCCAACCAATCATGATCTATTAACCACCTTTTCTGATTGTTCTCTGCATTTTGGTGGACCTCTAGAGGCAAGCATGTTCTTGTTAAAAACAGGGGACAAGCTGAAGGTTCCAGGTTTTGAAGAGGTAATCCCTGGACTATGCTTCGGAGCTCGAAACAGCTTGGATGATGCGGCGGGGCTTGTGAAGAAGGGTGTTCTGAAGCCTCAAGATTTCAGATTTTTTGTTGGTTATGCTGGATGGCAACTTGATCAATTGAGAGATGAGATTGAGTCAGATTATTGGTATGTGGCTGCTTGTAGCTCAAGTTTGCTTTGTGATGCTTTGTCAGATTCTTCTGAAAGTTTGTGGGAGCAGATTTTGCAGCTAATGGGTGGTCATTACTCAGAATTGAGCCGGAAGCCAAAGCAAGATATGTAGTAGTACTTGCTCTATGTTTGTATTTATGTATGTATGTATGTATTTATGTATGCTTTCAGATTTAGAAACAGATGAAATGAAGCACGATTTTTCCTCTCTTCATGCTCTTATGTTGTTTAGAGGAATCGTTCTTTATTGGGTTCTTGTAATTATGCTTGTCAGTTTAGTTTGATCTTAGTATAAAAACTGTGCCTGTCTTTTATGGTTTAACTATGGCCAAAATACTTTTTTATACCCTGTTTGATCTCTTAAAATTTGTACTTCAATTTTGGTTCCTCAATTTATTAAAATTACTACTTTCCGTCCCTATGAAAATTAATCTAATATATTCTTTTTTAACTTAACAAACTAATTAAATAGACAGTTATAATCTAATGTCATATATTAAAGTCTTAAATATATAATTTATATTTGGTATTTGATTTGTTACATTTAATTCTAGCAATTTTTAAATTGATTTATCAAGGGCGAGTAAGGCATCAAAAGGCAATCAAAGACAATTAAGACGGGAGCACCACCGACCTTTAAAAAACATTGTTTATTACTCCCTCCATTTTTTTTTTAATTGTCCAGTTTTAAATGCGCTCGGGTATTTAGGAAATGATTGGTGTTATATAAAAATTAACAAAATGTACACCTATTTTACTAAATTACCCTTTATTATTTTACTTGGTAAAAGAGTAAAAGGGATTAGTGAGTAGTATTAAATAGGGGTAAAAGAGAGAGAAAATAATAAATTTTGTCTCAAAATTTGAAATGAACAATTAAAAAAAAGTGCACGCATCTCTAAATTGGACAATTAAAAAAAAAACGGATGGAGTATTGTATTTGTCATACTTGTAGCAAAATCCTAATTGTCATAGTTAATTTCTTATATTTAATATTAATTAATAGTTTAATTGTTTAATGTGATTGAACATATAAAGATTTAAATAAATAAAAGTGTAATACTTTCTTGATCTATAATTTTTTGAAAATATAAAAATAAATACATTAAAAAGGAGTAATAATATGATATATATATATGATTTGAAAATATTTAAAACTCTGATATATTAACAAAAAGAATAAAAGATGAAAAATAAAATAAACTAAATTAAAGATCAATTTTTCTAACAATAAAATTGTTCAGAATCAATTAGTCTAAGAACAAAATTATCATTAATCAATACCGTTAATATTTTTTGTACAAAGATTTTAGTGTCAGTTTTGTTTTTATATTATTAAAAATCAAGTATGATATTTTCAATTGTCAAAAGAATTATCTGTCCAACACTAAAGTTGTCAGAAATCAAATTAAAGATTTACATAAGCCTAAATGAAATTTTATGAAAAAATAGAAAATAATATAAAATGAATAAGATATATATATATATATTGCTACAAGAGATATAATTTTTTATTAGCACCTTACATGTACAATAAAAATATATATAACCTATATCCAACTTAGAAAGAAAGTCCAACATAGAAAGCAAGCCCAGCATGCATATCTATCGAACACAAAATAACTCAATTTTTGGTTTTGCACACAAATTTTAATATAAGTTATCAAAATTATTTATAATACGTAAAATATGTTCATTTCTTTTATAAATATGTGTAGACTTGTTAAATTTTGTGTATAATATATTACAAAACTTGTTTTTAAGATTGTTTCGGTAAGAAAATATCAGTATTGTAGTAAGGTGTTCGAGGTCGTAAGCTTGTGAGGAGTAGTGTAAGATGTGTATTTTCTGTTATGGAACCTCAGACTCAGTTGTATGGTGAGAGCCAATGTGCTCAGCCAAAATGCTCATCAAGGGGAAAATAGACCCGCTACACTGACCCCTAGCTCCCGCTCTGCCCTGTTCCCGTTCTTGACCCCTGTTCTGACCCTTCCCCTCAAACCTCATGTCCAGTTCTCCCCACTCTCAAGCTCTCATCTAGTGTTCCCCGTCCTCCTCTCAAGCTCTCACCTAGTGTTTCCCGTCCTCCTCTCAAGCTCTGATCTAGTGTTCCCCGTCCTCCTCTCAAGCTCTCATCTAGTGTTCCCTGTCCTCCTCTCAAGCTCTGACCTCTCTTTTTTCAACCCGCCCCCCTTTTTTACCGTCTCTTTTCTCTCTGTGTCCCCTGTCCTCTTTTTTAGACTCATCCTTAGAAACTCACTTCAACCCTCTTTTCTCCCTCCGTCAGCTTTTTGTGGGCTCTAGGTCCACAATTATTCTTGTTACAATGGGTAACCCTTTGCCACACTCTTTCTTCCAGATCTGGATAAAAATGAAACTGGACTTCATGGTTCATTACAATTTTTACCACTCATGGACGCTAGTTGCTCACCTTGTTCGCTTCCCTCTCACATACTCTTACACTCAAGCTCTCTTGGGCCGTGGGTTTTGGGTCACACATGATGAGCATTTGGACCGCATAGGGGTAAAAACACCTTGTAAAGCCTACCATACCACAGATTATATAGTTCCCAAGCATTAGGAAATTGGGCCTTGACTAGGAATAGACCCTTTCCCTCAAGTCTTCTTAAAACATCGCAGCCCAATTCCCTATTACTATGCCTTATGGGCTCAGCTCATTTAATTCCTACAGATGAAAATAAATAAATATGATTCCCGAAGAAAGATTGACAACTTTTATGTGCTTGTATTTGCTTTTTTTATAAAATGGCGCAATCCGTTAAATTTTTTTTTTAGATAATTGAGAAATGTACAAATGGTGCACTTAGTACTACCTGTCAAGTAGAGGACCACACGCAATCCGTTAAATTTTGTGTCCAACATAAAATTAAATGTGTGTAATCTCAATAATTTTTATGTACATTTTTCATGTAAGATTTATATTAAATTAGCATGAATATATTTATAATTATAAAATATGTGTGTTTTTCTTAATTTTATATGCAATCTTAATAGATTTTATGTGTATTATTCATGTATATGCAATAAACTCATGTAAGTATGTCTCATTATATGGTGAATGTGTATTAAATGTGGATGATATTTATATAATATGTCTTATTATTTATTGAATTTTGCTAACAAGTGCAAGCAAAAAACCCTTATTTATTAATAAATTTTGTTAAGTACATTTATCAAGACAATAAAAATAGAAAGGATTTTGCTAAGGACACTTATTTAGATAGCAAAACAGAAAAGATTCACCTTGAAAACATATATTTTGTAAATTTTTTAATTTTTTTAAAAATTTACCTTTTTTTTAGTATCCTTCCTTTTTTTAGCAAAATCCAAATAAAAATATTATTTTTAAAAAATTATATTTTTATACAAGGATTTTCTATTAAAATTCAAATCTCCATATCTCTATTTAAAGTAATGTTGAGGGTTGCCTTAAAACTATTATTAACAAAATCTTAATTAATTAATGATGTAAAGATATGTTAGATTGACAAAATATGACAATTAATGTCTGTATTATTATTGCTCCAGCTGCGGGCTCATCTTCCCCAACCAACCCCACGCATTAAAGAGTGAGTCGTAGTGGCAGCACTACCAACACCATACATAACATCACGCACATACGCGCACGCTCACGCTCTCTCTCTCTCTCTCTCTCTCTCTCTCTCTCTCTCCCACTAACTCTCTTTTGACCTTCGTCACCCCACACATTTGCCTTACCTTTTCTTCGGAATCTAAACCATAAACAAAAAGCAAAATTCGCCATTTCCATTTCCTTTTCTTCTCTATCTTCATAGCATTAATTTTATTTATTTATTTTCAAATTTTCGCGGAATTCTCGTTACGCTAAATTGCATTATTTTCTCCGAGGTTAATTTCGTTCGGATCTTGTCTTGCTGTGTATGTAACCACTCGGATCTCAATCGACTCGAATCCCAAATGCATGGCTATAGCCGCTTGGGAGGAGGAGGACCCCGTCCCGGCAGCTCGCCGCCGTCGTCCCCGCGTTTCCGGCATGGCCGGAGCAAGGGCAGCAGCTGCGGCAGAGGCTCATCAAAGGACGGCAATTCATTGGAGAAGTTGGTGTTTGTTCTTATGTCGGCGGTTTTCAGAAGGCGAGGCTTGCTTTTGTTTGCGCCGCTTTTGTATATTTCAGGGATGTTGCTGTATATGGGTTCCTTGAGCTTCGATGTTGTGAGTATAAAAAATGGTGTTGTTATTGTACAAAAGCGTCCTCCTCCCGGTTCTGTTTATAGGAGTCCTCAGGTCTTTGAAAAGCTATGGCCTTTCATGGAGGCTGAGAGTGCCAATGCAACTGGGAATGTGGTATTCTATCTCTTTCTTTTTCTTTTTACTGCTGGACTTTGATCCTACCTTCCATGTTTATTGCATTATTACAGCAATCAATCTTTGAAAATGAAAAACGTATGCTTCAGTCAACCAGGCCTTTACTTTTGCTAATTTACTTTTACGGGTAGAGGGAGAACAAAAAAAGACTATAAAAGGGGTTATAAAGGAGGATTTAAGAGTTATTCAGCTAAATCCCAACATGATGCATGATAGAGCGCAATGACATCGTTTGATCAATATAGCCAACCCCACTTGGCGAGATAAGACTTGTTGTAGTAGTTGTTATTTGCTAGTTGATATGCCAGTTTGTTTTAAGTTTGGAAACGTTTTTCACAAGGACTCTTATAGATTTGGAGGGCAAGGGATGGGAAAGAAGGGCTTACACTATAAAACTTTAAAATCTTACTCTGCAAACCCTTCCATGTCCTCTAGAATCTAAATCTCTCAAACATACCCCAGACCTCCAAAATCCAAACTCACAGGCATACCCTTAGTAGTGATGTAGAAAGTGACTAGCAACTACAGAATTTTTTGAGGTGATAGATATGCCTGTACAGAAATGTGCATCTGCTTGATATTTGCATGGAACTGTCAATGAAGACATTTTGATGTTTAAAGGCTTACCATGTTATAAATATCTTGAGTTCTACATTGTATTGGATTGTATGGCTATGTTTGTGAAGTGGCAGTGTGATAAAATTTTAAGGTTGTGCTGCATTTTATTTTTAGTAACGATTGCTACCTTATAGATCTGATATCCCTAATACAGGTACTTAAATTTTTATAAGGAAAAAAAAAACACAGAGAAACACACAAATTCAAACCACTCAGATAGGGAACTAAAACATTAATTATAAGGAACTGCACAAATAACTAACAGTAGTAAATTAAACCACATAAGTAAATCAAAGTAGTAATTTTTGCTGCAGTATCACCAGATCAACTATTATAGGATTGAAACGATTATAAATAATGTAATGGCTCTATGTTGTGGGGAGAAAGCTAGGCTGAATCAAAGAGGTCTAATACGTGCTGGTGAGGGTTGGCAAAAGTACCACAAATTGGCCAAGTGTGATTCAGTAGGGAGTTGGTGCAACTTGAGCTGATGATTTGTTGTAGTATTTTCATTGATGAATAATCTGTTACTAAATTAACTTTCTATTTTCTTAATTTCATACCACGTCATCCATTTTGTTAATAATTTGCTTTTGATGTTTATTGATGTCATGAAATCTTGCAGTTGATGAAAGCATGGACTGTAAAGGAGCAAAGAGGGTGGAAGCCTTGTGCTAACGAAAGTCTTCCTCAAACAGGTCTTTTCTGCTCTGAAAGAGAAAATGTCTAAGCTTGAAATTTTGTTTTCATTTGTTGTTGCATAAAATTTCAGCCCTGTCTAATTTGTATCTTCAGTATACTGGCTTTCTCATTGATTTTCTTGACAAGTTCACTTTGAGATGAATAATTTTAATTATATGATCTTATGTCCTCGTTATCTTTGTTGGAGGAATTAGCTAACTTTTTCTTGTTCTTTCCCCTATAATTTTGTTTTAGAATTGCCGAAGTCAAATGGGTTCCTTATAATTGAAGCAAATGGTGGCTTGAATCAGCAGCGCTTGTCGGTATGTTTATTGATTAAAGAAAATATTTTATTTTAGTGGTTTATTTATTTGAGAGCCATACATCATATGCAGTGTGCAGGAATGGTAATTCCCTTCCATATAATAAGGGAAATCGATTTCTGTAGCAAAAAAAAAATGATGGTAATTCCACCCCAAGTCTTATTCCGCATGACCGAGAATGGAGCATGGAATCACATTTCATCCTACCGATGGTCGGATGGTAGGGCTGAGATTTCATGCACTATGAAATGGGCCCTCTAAACTTTAGAAATGTGCAGGGGGTCAATTTCCACATAATCCAAACATTCCAAAGTTCAAGGAGGGTTATAGTACACTTACTTTGTGTTGGAGGTTACTGAATTTTTTTTTTCCCGGTTTTGTTCTTCCGTGATTTTGCTTTGAATGGAAGTATGGCTGTGCACTCTGTTAAGAATATAAAAAAATACATGTTTGATGAAACTAGATGAAGAACATTGGTGCTGGGGATTGGGGATTGCTGCTTACTGTGCGTTACATTCACATGTATCCATATTTTCAAGGAACTTATTATGCTACTGTTTACACAGATATGCGATGCAGTTGCTGTTGCTGGACTACTAAATGCAACTCTTGTTATTCCAATATTTCATTTAAATAGTGTATGGCGAGACTCAAGGTAACTGCATATGTTGCGTTTAATTTTAAATTTGCTAACATGATTATGTTGGTTGCTTTACTAGTCATGCTTTATTGTTGTCAAATATATTGCTACTGATACTATTCTTTGGTGTCTTTTCAACTTTGTTGTTCACTTGTTAGGAAGACTGTATTTGCCATATTGATTATGCTTCATTACTCTTCTTCCTGTAGGGCATCCAATTATATGGCATTTATGTATAATACGTTTGGTAGTATCTTTGCTTTGAAAAACCAAGGTTGTGAGGATGGAAGATCATCTTGATCTTTTATTCCTTCGATAAAATTATTAAAATGGACTTCAAAATTGAGGATTGTAAAATGTTTTCCTAGTAAGGAATTACCAATCAAACCAGGCATTTTAGCAGTGGACATTCTTTCTCAGTCGTATCAGCTTGTGAGGCTAGATAGTGATTTGAGCATACTTCTATTTTTTCTGCAAATCATTTCTACATATAAATTGATATATTTTGGACATATTGACTGTGGTCTGTATGTTTTTATTTGTCTAGTACCATTTGTGATAAAACTAGTGGTAGCACCATTCACCCAGAACATTGTGTACCTGATTGAATGATTTGACTCCTTTTTGTCTTTATGATAAATCTTTGCTATGCTTGATGAATTTACCTTTTTCTTTATTTCTTAAAAAAAAATTGATCCCGTATTGTGGTAAGACATCTGAAGTGTAATCTTGGTTATGTGTTGTATGTGTAGAACATAATATTTACTTATCTGTTTTAATTATATACGTAATGCATGGAAGTATTAATTATATATTTCTTTTACCATTTTCTGTGTTCAAAGATCGGAAGGCTCATTTTCTAATTCATGTGAATACTTCTGAACTTGTTTATGTATTAACATTCTTCATTTGAATATCTGGCAGCAAATTTGGTGACATTTTCGATGAAGATTTCTTCATACAAACACTTGGAAATCGTGTACATGTGGTTAGAGAACTCCCAGATAACATACTTCAGCGGTTTGACAATAACATAAGTAACATTGTCAATCTTAGAGTTAAAGCTTGGTCTAGTCCTGCTCACTATCTTCACAAGGTCCTTCCTCAGCTTTTGGAAATGGGGTGTGTTTCTTTCTATCTTCCTCTGTATCCCCACCACTGTTTGGCTTCAATTTTCTTCTTGCTAGAATGTTGTTTTGGTTTTATTATCTTTTCAGTTATGTTCAGTTAATTCTCAGTAGCAATTACATAATTGCCCATTGCTAAAACGTCAATGGCATGCCAACAGAAGATATATAGAACTATATCATATATTAGTAATGGAAAAATGATTTGCATCAGCCATCTGGGTGGCTGTTCTTGAATGTAATCTCTTCGCTCACCAATATTTTGATGACTGAATCTATGATTTTTAAGTAGAATTAGATCCAGGGAATAAGGGAGTCTAATACCCAATTCCACTTAACATGAATAAAAGCTCGAATAGTGGAGACAATTTAAGAAAAACAATCCAAAGCCTGTACAAAGAGAACTAATAAATCCCTCCATTTTGAAATAATTGTATAGTTTTAAATGTGCCTATGGATTAAGGCAATGGCTGAGAAAGTCTCAACCTTAGAACAGTTTAGGTTTGTTTTACTACATAATCCTTAGTACTAATTATCTCTTTTCTTTAATTATTCCATCATACTTACTCTCTGTTCCACTAATAAAGGGTATAATTGGAAAAGTCAGAAATATAATTATTTAAAAACAGAGGGAGTACCTGATTTTAGGATCCCAACAAATAACAAATTTATTAATAAGGTATCCTCTTAACTTCATACATAGTTCAACGTTTCTACTTTTGTGCTGACTTGTAATCATTAGTATATTGCACTAGCATGCTGTAGACACTAGACAACCCACTTAAAGTGTAAAACTATAAATGAAAAGGAGATGCGTTGGCCGTTGAACAATACACTTGTGTTTTCCCAATTCCCACAACAAAGGTTTCTCTGTATGCTCTGGTTGTATTTCTTATAGGTGTGCTTGAATTATGCTACAATCTCAATCTGTTATCATATTCTTACTCTATGGTGATTATATTTCTGTTATACGACAATATTCTTCAGATTACTTGGTGGTTATCTCTGTTATTAAAATATAACCAAAAGCCCAACCGAATGATGATTGGATTTTTCCTTAAATCTCCTTCAAATTGAATTCAACCAACCCATGAACATCCTATGCTATAATATCTTGCTGTATGCAGCCCGGTCATACATTATACATTGTGAAGAGATGTAAGGGACACCAGACGGTTGCATTTGCACAAGTAGTTCACTCTAGATCCTTATTTTTTTTCTCCATCTCTGAAACTGAGTTGAAATGTTATTGTTATCCTTCAATAACAAATTTAAACCAATTCTGTATTGCCTTCTCTTTGTAATTGAATTCCTTCTTGATCAACACATCTTATTCTATTAAAAGCACAATTGAGGGAAGGAATAATGCAATAGAAGGAATGCATCAACTCAAAAGTCGAGTCCAATCCCTTTGCCGAGAAAAAATTTCCCCACAAATGCATTTTTTGTTTACTACTACTATTGATCTATATCCTTCAAAGGATTTTTTTTTCTTTTGCCATATATTGTCTATGGATCCTAAGAGGGCTTTGATTATGCCTGTTGCAGAGCTGTTCGCATTGCACCTTTCTCCAACAGATTAGCTCAGGATGTACCCTCAAAAATTCAAGGGGTTAGGTGCTTTGCCAATTTTGGAACTCTTAGATTTTCAGAACCTATAAGAACACTTGCAGAAAGCATGGTTAACCGGATGGTTGAACATAGCTCCCATAGTGGAGGGAAATATGTATCTGTGCATCTTCGATTTGAGGAGGTATTATTCTAAAATCTTTGTATTTACGTTGTTGGATTTGCTAGATATGTTACTGACAGAAACAAATATGCACAATTTAGCAGTTAGCACCATTTATGTGTTTCTTTTATCTGGTGAAGTTGTAGATTTTATCTTATCTCTTGATTAATATAGCACAGTCTAATTTGATTGTAAGTTGAATAGTTCATTATATTTTTCTACAATATTGTTACAAAGCCAACAACATAACCATGTCTTTGGTACTAGGTGGGAGTGGAATCAATTAAATCGAATGACACCATTATGCTCTAGTAAATTATGTCTATTTTACAATACTAATTTATAAATAACAAATCAATTGCTTAATGCCGGTATTTTTTGCAACTTATTAATAAACTGACAAATGCCTTTTTTTTTCTCTTTCTTTCGGATTTTCCTGTATTTTTGGTTCCTTGGTTCTACGTCAGTATATTCAGAGCATAGTTCTTAGAGACAACCCTTTGTGCCATAAGCCTATGTCTGTTTCTTTTGCAACTTACTAATAAAATGACAAATGCCTTTTTATTTTGGTGAGTTTCCTGTTTGTTTTGGTATCTTGGTTCTGCTAATATATATTCAGAGCTTACTTCTGCGAGACAAGCCTTAGTGACATAAGCCCATGTTGGTATCTTTCGCAACTTCTTAATTAACTGATAAATGATTTTTTCTTTTTGAGCATCCTGCCTGTTTTAGTTCCTTGGCCCTACTTCAATATATTCAGAGCTTAGTTTAGCTAGACAATCCTTTGTGTTGTAATTATTTTGTTCTTCCAGTTTTTTGAAACGCTTCATTGCCAATTTGCCACAATAATTTGGGATAATTGTCAGAATTTGGCGAAAATCCTGGAGGGTTGCTGATTAAGTAACAGGTGGAAAGAACACAGATTGATCCAAAGGTTGAAAATAGTATCACATCATTCTAGCAACAAAGTTCTGGTTTTTTTAAACTTAGCTTTTTGTAAATTGGGCAAGAACTTGAATTTTTGTGTACCACATTTCACATGAAAATTGTCGATATTGCGGATGTTCCTTTCATCATCCACTGATTACTTGGCACAGAGCCACAGATCAATAACAACAACACACTAATATTTGATGTTCATTTCAACATCCTTGTCCCTGATATATAAGCATTTAAAGCACAGATCAAGGGTATGAAAAATTGTGCAATCACTGCTTCTGTCATTGAAGGCTACTACAAACAGTGCATCTAGAGCTCTTAAATTTATGGCTCCTCTTTTAGATCTTTCCGCATAAAAATTAAATTAGAGAAGACTCCAAAATCAGATTTTGGAGATCCTTAGCAGTCTCCTCTCACCATCACATTTTTGTGTAGTTGCCTCCATGCCTCTCTTGTGGATATGTTGTTCTGAGCCGTGGACTCTTCTCTACTGCTCTCTTTAAATTCCATGCGGGATATAGTACTCTTCTTGCAGAGGTTCTTTGAACAGTGCACACTGCTTACCTCTTGAGAAGAGTTCTTGCCGGAGGGGGGGGGCAAATGATGTCCGATAGATAAGCATAACTTGCAATAACTTGGTGTCTTTTAACTCTTGTTTCTTGTAAGTTGTACTAGTACATCAACTATGTACCATAGCTAATATTCTTTTTTTTTTCTTTTTATAAAGGACATGGTTGCATTTTCATGTTGTGAGTATGACGGTGGGGATGAGGAAAAACGTGAAATGGACATTGCTCGTGAAAGGAGTTGGCGAGGTAAATTTAGAAGACGGCATAGAATAATAAAGCCTGGTGCTAATCGAGTTGATGGAAGATGCCCATTGACTCCATTGGAGGTATGTGGCTACAAATTCTTTTCCTTTTTTCTTTAATTCTTCATTGTTTTCTGGTTTCCCTCTTCAAACTCATGCCTTGTTATATTCTCTGGAAAAATACGGTCTCACTTCTCAGTAAAGTATCTTGGTAAATTATACCTCAGTTTGATTCTTGGAGAGTATAGCAGTTGGGAGGGCAGGCCTGACTATGCTCGAAAGGGATTATTTTCCTTACCTGGTAATAGGGAGGGAAGATACCCTTGACAATCCCAAAAAAATAAAATAGAGACATAGAATAGGGCTTGGGAAACATGATACTTTATTGGAGTCAAAGTAATGTTCTTATCAATTTGGATATCCACCGGTGTAATCCCATTTGACTTGGATATGGTCACTAGTCTTTCACTATTTATTTATGGAGTGTTTTCATGATTTTTTTTGGCTTTATTGCCGAGTTGTGTCTTGATGTAAGGGGTATTAGTGTCGTTCTGATTTTGTAGGTTGGGATGATGCTTAGAGGCATGGGTTTTGACAATACAACCTCCGTATATGTTGCAGCAGGAAAGATTTATAAATCACAGAAGTACATGGCACCACTCAAACAGATGTTTCCACGGTTACAAACCAAGGACACATTGGCTACTCCAGAAGAGCTTGCTCAATTCACGGTATCTATGAATTGATCTATGCTTTCTTAAATCAAGACAAATCCTTATTATTCTTTCTAGCAAAAGAAAGATGATTGCAAGAAAAAGCGAATTTCTGTAACACTTGTTTATGATGCAGGGCTATTCGTCTCGGTTGGCTGCTCTCGATTATACTGTTTGCCTACACAGTGAGGTATTTGTTACGACTCAAGGTGGAAATTTTCCTCACTTCTTGATGGGTCATAGGCGCTATATATATGGAGGACATGCAAAGACAATTAAGCCTGATAAGCGAAAATTGGCCCAATTATTTGATAGTCCTAAAATAAGGTACAGCATTGGCTCTCTTTCCTGGTTTCAATTTGTTTTTACGGTAGCATTTAGCTCCAGCAATTAAAATAAAAGTAGAAGATGTGGGTTATTTGTGTAGAATAAAGTTAACCTAATGAGATAAAAAAATTGTTCTAATATTTTATAGTCCTAATAAAAGGTAGAATTTTCATCTTTTCTGATTAGCATTTGTTTTAGAAGTTGTGTTGCTTTCACCAGGAAACTACACATCTTTGTCATGAACCATCTTTTCCAAAATCTTGACTTGATGGGTAGAGACACTTGCTTTATATTCTTTTTTTTTAGATAACAAAGGCACTCCATCAGTGCATCAGTATTTTCCAACAACCTCACATAGATTTTACCCACTATTCACCTACTCTCATAAGACATACAAATACAGCACACCAAGCATAACCATACATCTTTCACACCACATACAAATTGCCTTTTTCCAATGTTTTAAGACCCATTGTTTACCAGACCATCATCACACCTTTCACAGCCCTTTATACCCTTTCAATAGTCTCCAAATGGCATCTGTCACAACACAGACATACCTTCCAACGACATTACCAAAACAATATCAGATCCGCCTCCTTCTGTTCTTTTCTTAGAAACCCCATAATAGGGGGATCGGTCAAAGTCATTATCCATGCAGACCAACCATCCAAATCAATCAATGATACAAAAATATCCCTCTCCTTTTACTGCATAACTCGATTACTTCAATTGCCTTTTTCCAATGTTTTAAGACCCATTGTTTACCAGACCATCATCACACCTTTCACAGCCATTTATATCCTTTCAATAGTCTCCAAAATACATCCTCACCCACTCTACATCCCACTCAAGATCCATCCCAATAACCGTCCTTTGTACGAAATTTGATCTAGCCGAGTTCCACCAATGAACCCACATTTTATTCCATATGGATATGAACTGGATGCTAACCCCATTAAACTCCTTAATAATAAACCTGTAGAAATTTCAAAGAAACCTGTGTTCCCAAATATTTTGGCCTGTCCCAGATGGAATTTCTTCAGCCACTTCGAATCCGAGATTACAACCAGTTCATGGGAATAGCACCATCCTCCACTTCTCGTCATTTGAAGCAACATCTCTCTATCTCTTTCTTACCCCCTGATTACATCTCCCTGTCCTGCCCGTAAAGACCAGTTCCGGATCTGATACAACTATATTTCATTTGTCCTTTGCTCATTTTCATAATGTTTATTACAAATTGATGCGATTTTCATAATTGACCATAAATGTCATATCAAACACTGATGAAAGATGAGACAAATTAGACTCATAAATAGTAAAATAGAAGATTTCACCCATCTCAAATTGACATAGGATATGATGTTATTTACCACTTATTTCTATCAATATTATTGTAACTATTCATCATATAATATTCCTCTATTTAAATACCATGGACAAGTATTCTCATTATAGAACTGGATATTTATTTATTCTTATTATGTAGATGGGAAGTTTTCAAACAACAAATGAAAGAGATGCTTCATCATAGTGATAGAAAAGGGACTGAGTTGAAAAAAGCTGGCGGTTCTCTTTATACTTTCCCAATGCCAGATTGCATGTGTAGTAGCACTAGGAAACCTATGAAGATTTGAATGTAAATAGATGATAATGGCCTTTAGGAATAGAACCTGTTAAATACCTGTAACTTATTCTTGTATTAGTTAGTTAGTTAGTTAGTTAGTTTGAGTTCAAGAAAAGAAGTTATTTTTCAGTTCAAGCTTGAAAGAGGCCGTGAATTAAGGCTTCAATTGGTTGTTACTTTTTGTTACTACTGACATAGCAGTGTGATTATAATTCATTGTATATGAAATAATAGTAAGCTTCAGATATCTTCGGCAATGGAAAAAACTGATTTTAAAATATGAAAGAAAATGTGGGCTTGGATTACAGTTTTTCACAAAGTTTGGAGTGAAGTGCAATTTTTCTTAAATCTTGGTGGAGAGCAAATTTTCTAAACCGTGAGTGTTATTAAATGTACCGCTCATTTTTACAATTTTACCCCTCACAACAGTGAAAATCCATGAAATATGAAATTTTGGGCTTTATAACGAGGGCATATTTGGAACTCGAACTGACCATGAAGTTTAACATTTAACCACTTTTAACAAGCGTGGTTAAATGCAATGGTAAATGTACCACCCCTTTTTGCAGATTTACCCCTTCAAACCGTGAAATTAATAAAAAATGTAATTTTCAGTTTTATACCAGGGGCATTTTTGATATTTTAAGTTGAGCATTAAGTTAACTTTTAACCCCATTATACAAAAATGAGTAAATGCAATGAGAGTGGTGTTAAATGTACCGCCCCTTTTTACAATTTTACCTTGATTCAAACCGTGAAATTAACAAAAAAAATGGAATTTTTGTCGGGGGCACTTTCAGAATTTTAAGTTGAGCATGAAGTTACCATTTAACCGCATTATACAAATGTGAGTAAATGCTATCATTAGAGTGTTGTAGATGCATGAAATATGCACCACTTAATATCCAACTTTTAATATTATATGTTAATTCAACTTTTTAATAATATGATTTAATAATTTTAAAAACTTGTATCATTATATATAGTGACTGATTTTGTGATGTATATATAGCATTGTTTTTTTAAGAAATATTGAATAAATGTTCAAAATACATCGCGTTAGGCACCGCACCAACAAAAAAAATAATATATAATACATTAATATTGCACAAAATTGTTAAGCCTTTGCTCAAAAATGGATTATCATAAAGTTAATACGAAAATAATAATGCTACAACTCAATAATTGGAGCAACCAGGAAGAGCCACCTTCACAAAATTTCCTGGTCTGATAATAACTTAGTGCTCCATAGATGCTCATAGCCACATCCACAAACAGCCGCAATATAGCAAGCAATGAAAATATAGCACATACAACAAACACAACCACCCCTTTGCTTTCCAAAGATGCTTGATTCTCCCGCACTTTTCCAACCTCAGACCTGTAATAATAATAATAATATATAATATTATTGAAGAAAATAAAAACTCAAATCCCCATAGAACAACACAATAAATAATAAATTAAAGCTGACATGGAAAGTAATGTATTTTTGTTAAGTTTACGCTTTGAAGGTCGAGAAATTTTCGGATGGTACTAACCATATTTAATGAGTATTCGATCCTCATGATCAATTAGTCATTCTATTCTAGTTGTTGCTAAATCATAAATAAGCCACCCCTTATAGTAGAAAATGAGCAATGCTAGAGGCACAACAAAAAAACAGCCAACACAGCCAACAAATTGTGCACAACGTATATAATATAAATTGCACAACGAATATTACATGTTGTGCACACCATATAGCACATGATGTGCACAACATATATAACATGTTACAAAGAAAGATGATGTTGCAATATGTGATATATGTTGTGCACAATAGATGATATATGTTGTGCACTACATATAATATACGTTGTGCATTTTATATTATATATGTTGTGCACAATTTGTTGGCTGTTTTGACTGGTTTTTTATTGTGCCCCAAGTATTTCTCGTAGAAAATTGATCCTACCTCAAAATAGCATTGTCCCTATGTACATGATCCAACTGCACTGAAATATGGGACTTCCAAGAATCAAGATCACTAACATCTTTCATCTGCAAGGCCAACAAATTGATTTAGGAAAATTATATTATAGTAAAGTAATTCTATATATAAGATTAGATTATATATATTGCATAGTAAATATTTGGTGTATAATAAAAAACAAGTCAAAACAGACAACATGTTGCACAACATATATAATATAATATGCACAACATATATCACATGTTGCAACATCATCTTTCTATGTAACATGTGATATATGTTATACATATTATATTATATATAATATGCACAACATGTTGACTGTTTTGACTGATTTTTTTATGTACATATAGCAAATGCTCATATTGCATAAACATAAACATTAACATTTAGAGGAGGTAGAAATTTAACATACTATGGCTTCCTGTCGCTCAAGGAAACTTGTAATGTCTTCTTTGATCTTCTGTATAAGTATATGTTTATCTCTCATGTCTTTGCTGTACTCTCTGAAAATATTGATGTATCTAGAATTTAAGTCTTCCATGTACTTCTCCAAAACAGACAAATTCAAGTCTAGAGAACGAACTTTCTGCGTCAGAATCTTAAGAACGGTATCGCCGGGCATCCGGCCAACCTGTTGACGGATTTCTTCAACTGGATCAGGAACACTTCTATCTACTACAGTCTCCTGGTTTGCACAAGAGATTTCTGAAGCAGCAGGGTCAGAACTGATCCCTCTAATAGAGTTTTGGCAAATATCATCACCCTCAGCAGCAGAGATAGGATGTGGTGACAGAACTGCCCTCTTGTCACCATTACCTTCCGCTGACGAAAATGGGTTATCTTGAGTATATATCAAATCCTCTAGCATCCTCTCAACAGCATCCACACCATAAACTTCAACCACACTCAGGGTGCAATAAAATTCTGAACCATAGTGGCTTTGAAGATTCAACTTCAGGTATCTCACCCATTTTGGCTCCTGAAGAACAAACCTTTGAGCCTGCTTCACATTTGAGGCAGTAAAGTTCCCAAGAAAGACCCAAACATCTGTTGGATAGATCAAACTTCCATGCAATTCAAAACTTCTAAAATTGGAGGAATGATGCTCAAAATTAGCTATTTCTATTGTATCTACCAGTGTTTCCTCTGAAAGTTCAATGATGACAAATTTTTCTTCTGACGAACATGGATTTCGAAGATATTTGTCTTTGTCTCTGATTAATATATTAGGGGCACCCCTGGCTTCTTTGTTAGAAGCTAAAACTTTTGCCCCCTTTGACGCCGAAGCATAATTGTATTCAGCACCACCAGGCTCTAATCTATGTATGACACTTCCAGATGGACCAGTACCTGACTTAATTTTTGAACTAATTGCCCTGCTCTTGTATTCATCAAGACCAAGAGGCACCACCTGAGACAAATGATCATATTTAAGCGCATCATTTTCACGTTTCACATCAGATTCAGATCTCTTAACATCATGTTCCTCTCTAGTAGGAGAAATGTAATTTTCTTCACCACCAGGCTCAACAGAGTTGGTGCTCTGTCCAATGCGATGTGGCTCATCAATAGAACCATCAGTCTTGGCACCATTTGAGCAGAAAGCCTCTGAAGGAATACAAGCATAGGTTTCTTTAGTCAAATTTTCATCAGCTGTATTAGAGTTCTTACACTGTCTGTCCTTATTTTCATCCCTATTTGATACGACTACTGGAAGTTCTTCAAATCTTTCTGCATGTAAAGATAATAAACTGACTAGTAAGAATAAGCCGGGGAAATAAAAATCCGAACTGTCTTGGAGCAATCTTCAGACAGATTTCAGGGCTTCATTAGCCAGGATCAGTCATAGCAATACCCTTTGATAGTCAAAGGCACTGCTGGAGCAAATTATGATGTTTTAGCCATAAAGTAGTTATGATTGTGTTGCGAGTTGCGACCTAACATGCACTTTTCTACAATTTAAAAGATCCATTCATCTGGCAAAAACATATAGGCCAAATGATGCAAAACATGAAGCTGAATAACAACACAAGACAATCTATCAAAACCTCATTCCATAAGAGAAAAAAGTAGTGGCAATTAGAGAAGAAACCTCATTCACAGTCACAGCATACCTCAATGAATGGCTAAATCGAAACCAACAGAAAAATACAAATATACACATATATAAATATATATATATATACCTCTGTAACCGTCGCCACGACTAATCCACAAGCTGAAGAGGAAGACTAGACCCCACAAAACAAAAACCAACGACAGAGAAACTTTATAGAGATAATTTCTGCCACTCTTAGCCTTCTCTATAGCCCTTCTTTCCAGAAGAGCTTTTCGAGATCTCTGCATTCTACATCAACCCAATTCAATGCAGTTACCCTGCAACACACAACACAAATTTTCAGAGCTCAACAAGATAATGTAAACAGGGCATCCTTTTACTTTGCAGCTAAGCAAAGTGCCACAAAAAAAAATAATAAATAAAAATACAAGCTTTATTTGAAATCTATGTGCAGCATGCAAAGTTACATATTTTCACAAAATGATAGAAATATAAAATAAAGGTTTCTTATAATTCAGAAAAAGTAAATGCAGTGAAATGCAAAAATATCACATCCCCTTCAAAGAAAGAAGAAAAAGTTGAATTGTAAGCGAAGCTCCAATGAACAACCAACCACTCCTTCAGTTCAAGCAAAAGAACTAATTCTCTTCATAGGAAGTGGGAATAACGTGCCACCAAAAATGACAGTGACAAGAATTTATTGATATATACACAACACACAGCAAAATCAATATGCAAAATGAATACTACCCAAAGAAAAAGGAATGACCCCAAATCAAAGCGAAGAGACCCAACAAGCGCAATTTTACCCAAAATTGAATTGTGAAGATTGGAGTGAAAAAGGGTGTAGGGATTGGATCCAACTGTTTCCAGGTTGGATTTGTCGAGTAGTCGATTCGATCCAACAATCCCTTTTATTAAATTCGAAAATCATATCATTGTGTCACCTTCATTTCCATTTCCATATCCATAGCAACGGCGAAGCGTGCGTTACTCTTAGCTCAAACTCAAACTAGTAGTAAACTGTAGCGTTCGAGTTCCCACCCATTTTTGTTAAATTTCTTTTATGATGACTATGATAATAAATTCTCAATAAATATTATTAAACATGTGTTGTTTGAATTTGTTTCTTTTGTTTTGAGAATAAAATATTACTATAATTTTAATATTCCAAGTCAAACTTGTACTTATGTAATTTAATTTAGTTAATATTATTTGCCAATGAATTGTCTGAATTTGAATAAAATTTAGAAAGAGTATAAATATATTTTTTATTTTGACTTTGTCATGAATTTGAATAGATTTTACTTTTGGATTATTTATTTCCATAATTTTATGAATATTTTCTGACCCAATATTAGTTATAAAGTTAAACATTTAAGATTGTTGATTTCATTTATTCCTCTTAAGGTGATTTTATTTTAATATATGTAAAAAAATCTCTGTCAAAGAAGCTAATTTCACTTTCACGAAAATTATTTCTACAATAAAAAATCTCTGTACAATAAAAAAATCAACCAAAATAATTAATATATTGTGCATAATATATATAATATAATACGCAATATATCATATGTTGTGCACAACGTATATCAATTCTTGTGCATAATATATATCACATGTTATAATACCATTTTTCTTTGTAACATGTGGTATATATTGTATCCATCATGTGATATAAGGTACATAACATATTATATATATTTTACATATTATACAAATCATATTGATTGTTTTAACTATTTTTTATTATAAATATAGCAATACTCAATATAATAATATGTGTAAGGACTATGTATCGAAATCAAACCAATATTATTAATACTAGCGACTCCATAGACACTTTCGTGTCTATCCAGTCATTTTTTTATTTTTCGATCAATATTTTATAAATAATACTATTTAATTTAATTTTATTGATAAATTTTTTATAAAATACTATTCAAATTAATTAAAGTTCTCTCAAATTTCATTTTAATTTATTAAAATATTAGTATAAAACATGAATCGAAAGAAAAAGACAGAATTTAAATAATAGAAATTACAAATTGTAGTTACTTTTAAATTTTTTAATTTTTATTTAACCTATTTTGAGACACCAAAAAGTGATCAACTTTTTTAATATTCTCTTTATAATATACAATGGATACTAGTCTTGTACCCGTGCTATGCACGGGAATTATATCAAATTTTACGTTTAAGATATTAAATAATTAATGGAAAAAATATTTGTATAAAATGAAGTTAAATGAAAATATGTTATTCATAAATTTATTTTGTAAATATAACAATAAAAATACATAATGAAATTATTATTATATTAGTGGATGTAAATAAAATTATTCAATCACATAATTAGTTTTCATCTTTTTCAATATCAAATTTGTATTCATAAAATATTTATAATTATTCTCTTTCAACAATCAACAAAAAATAATCATAATTTATAGATTATCAATCACTAAAAACTACCGAAATCATAGAAAATATTTCAAAACTAATAATTATCAATCATTAATAATTACTAATTATTCATATCTATTCCTGTCCAACAATCAATAAAAATATTTAAAATTACTAATTCATGTTCATAATTATTCCTAATTAACAAAAAATATTAAAAATATGTAATATCAATCACTAAAGTTCTCTAAAATATTCACTAATTATCAATCACTAAAAATCATTAAATTACAGGTAAAATATTCAAATATCACTAATTATCAAACATTAATAATTACTAATAATTCGTAATTATTCTCTTTTAAAAAAACATGTTCATTATCTATGTTTTACATTTCCCGTGAGACAGTTAATCAATCATGTCAAATATTAAATTATGAAGAATAGAAAATGAGGAGAAGAATGAAACAATAAAAACATAGTAGAAGAAAGATGAAGAATAGAAAATGAAAGAAGAAGAATTAAAAATAAATTAAAAAATAGAAAAAAATGAAGGATGACTAAGAAGGTAAATGAAATAAAAAAGAGAAGAAAAAAAAAAGAGCAAGAAATAGAGATGACAAAATAAGAGAGGAAGAGAAAAAAATGAAGTTTGAAAGGGTTGAGAAGGTGGAAAGATATATAGATATATATATAGATATAGATGATTTGACCATAATTTAACATCAAATGCTATAAACAAAGAAAAGAATCTGAAAGAATATTTTTTTATAATGTGAATGTAAATAGAAAATTTATATAAAGAAGATTTTATCATATATATTTCAAAATAAGATTTTCCAAATTTATATTATGAAATGTGAATAGACATTTTCAAATCAAATATTATCATTTCCAAATATTTTATGCATAAAATCAATTATTCTAAATAAAATAAAAGATACATATTGGATATTAATATTTAAAAGATACATTAAAGATTTATAAATATCTTGAAAGAATAAAAATAAAGGATACCTAAAATTGCATACGTGTCACATGTATAGAGACTCAATTAATGGGCAAATTGGTAATCAACCATAACCAGTCTTTTCTTTTACAATATTATATAGATATAGATGTGGAATTTCTTACTTAATTTAGAGATGCAGATATTACAAAAAAAGAATAGAAAATATAATCAATAAACCAGCTTATATTTCATTTCCAATCTAAGAGGTCCTAGACGGAATGGAATAAAATCATTTATATATTCTCTTTTTTTTTTTTTTTGATTCTGCATAAATTCTCTTTTTTACTTCGATCGATACAATATCATTAAAAGAAGAAGAAAAAAACACTCGGCAAACCAGGAACAAAAACCTCAACTCCACTTTTTTCTCAGTTACGTTAAGCAACAATAATTAAGAGTAGACTAGAGTATTCGAACACTTTATAAAACAATTTTAGATTTGTATATCTATAACTTGAAAAATAATAATATATCATTCACATTCTGAATCCACAACCTCGTGAACCCAGATTACCACAGCTGAATATCTTTTTGCTGTACAATACAACCCCCTAAAAGTCAATTTTGCAGCAGAAATTTATGGGCAAGACATACAAAGTAACAGTAAATATGATTGTCATATACAAGAAGCCATTGAAAAGCTTCATAAATTCAACACCCACACACATAATAGATACAAGTTTTCAAACAAAAGGATTTTTATAAAATAATATTACAACCATTATTTTATTTCATTTCATGGACTACATCCTCCTTCCAATCAAGTAATCTGTAAAATTATTCATCTGATACTCATCACAGGCCTCAGGGTCACACTAGGAGGAGCTGGCAGAGATGGTCGTACTATGGGAACGCGCCTCACAACGGAAAATGCTTCGTTAAGACGTGCGACCCGACCCATGAGCTGAGATACCTTCTGCAAAAATTGTTTTGTGAGACTCAGAAGAGTGACAATGCCAACAGCATATTTCTCAGATCATCATGGCACAAAAACATCAACAAAACCATGCTCACATGATTTTGTGATATAGTAATAGGCTAGCAACCAGTTCAAGTCCTCAACAACACAAGAAATCCCAAAAAGATACTCAAAAAGGAGATTGCGATAGTGATTTAGAATCACCAGACAACAAAATTACTCATCGAAAGATATAGATAACTTCCTTCTGTACTGAAAAGTGATCTCAAACATATTAACCAATTAACTAATATTTCAGTTAGATTACACGAAAAGCACATCAGTTTCAGGACCCTATACTATAGGCTTTGTGGTTCACTAACAATTTTTTTAGGACACTAAAATGAGTAAATAATTTATCCCACATTTTGGGGTCCCGGATAAGATAAGGCTAGATAAGATAAGATAAGATGGTGCACAACTATTTGGAGTTTGTACATCTCCATGAATCAATCTACCACATTTGCATCAGGCCTCATATATCCTTTAAATATATATTATTTTAATAGGATTATAGAAAGATTTGGCTAAATTGTATGGATAGAAAGATGGGAATGTATTAGTTGGAATTTGGAAATATAAAATTATTCATCTACTTTGATCTAACAATTTACACTGTTAGGATTGATGGTTCTGATCAAGGTATTGGTGAATTCATAACCAAATCGTCCGGAGTTTGACTCTTGATGCCCCCATTCTCTAAGATAAAAATTGAATTCTACCACAGGATAAGTGGGACTGTGCACTATCTGCACCTCAACCCCAAAGGGAACCTATATAAGGGGGTGTGAATGTAACATAAAAGTATAAAACCACTTATGTGACTTTGCACAACAACTTTAATCTATTAAGAGAGTTGATTTGTGAGAGTATTCACTGAAAAATAAGATTTTTGAAAGGCCATCTAAATCAAAGTCTCTTTCAAAGGTTTCTTTCTCTTGTGTTCCTTTGCTGACCGACCTCTATTTATTGGCTATTTTGCAATTGATCAAGCCTTCTGACCAGATCCTCATTTTGTTCTGCTCACATGGCCCAACAATTATAGACATAATAGCATGGTGGAATAATAACCAATAACCCAGGAAGACAAAAAAGTTAAAAACGCCTCAGAGAAGACATAACCCTATCCCTATCAAGTTGAAGGTTAACAACAACAAAAGCCTTTTCCCAATTGTGGGTCTAATGCCAAACGAAGGTTGTTATGTTCTTAGTGCACAATACAAGATTGTGCTAATAATACCATGCATAATTTGATACTTTAGAATGGGTCTACCACTAATTTACATGCTTATACTTTCTTGAAAAGAAAAATCAAAAAAGGATTTGATAATAATGTCAGTAGTAGCAGCTAGCAGATCATAGAATTAGTAAAACCCTAGTGAAAGTGAAAAAAACAAGTGTGATTGAGTAGCAGAAAATCAAAATGGAGTGAATGAAGGAAAACCTTATCGTCGAGGGCAACGTTGAGCTTCAAAGTTTGAGTCTTGCGCTTCATCTTATAGAGCCTCCTTCCCAAAATGACGAGGCCGACAAAAGCGGCGGCAGCAGCAACAGAGAGAGACCAAGCAGGGACAGGACTGACCCTCACCACCCAATACTTGAACACCTCAAAAGGAACCTTCCACCACACACCGCTCCTCTCCTCCTCCTTCACCGCCTCCTCCATCTCTTTGTTCTTCTCCTCTTCCTCTTCCTCCTTCGAATCCAAAGCAGCACCGCCAGAAGAAGCTTCTGCTTGAGGGAGCACAACCGCTGCCTCCTCGTAATCGGAATCGGACTCGTGGGAGAGAGGGAGGTTGTTAGAGGAAGCAGGTGAAGAGGGAGAGGAGGATTGGAGCTGTTGGTGTGGATGAAGAAAGGGGAAGAGGTGATTAGCGAGATAGGAGTCATCGAAGTTGCGATCCACCTCGGTGGATGATGAAGATGAAGATGAATTGGAACTCACCGCAGTTGGAGGGTGAATCGAGAAGTAATCGGGCCTGATCAGAGCACAAGACTCAAGCGGTGGACCCAATTCGTTGGTAGCAGTAGCACCGCCGTCGTCGCCGTCGTTGTGGTGGAGCAATTCCCACTCCATGGATTCACCTTCGGCTTCGGGTTTTCCTTCCATGGAATCAAAGGGGAAGGAAGGAAGGAAGAAAAGAATCTGAGTTCCGATTCCCGTGTGCGAATGAGCGAGAAACTCTCAATGGGTACAATTGAAAACTGAAAAGTGAAAACCAACAACTACTAATCTATTAGTCTACTACTACTACTACCAAATACAATGCAATAGATCAACCCTAACCCTAAGTACCAATATTTCATACAATTAAATCTAATTTTTTTTTTTTTGGTACAAAATCTAATTTAATTTAACCATTACTGCTTATTGTCTATTATTCGGATACCGTGGGTGAACTACTCAGTTTTATTAAATGGGTTTTGCTAGCAAAGTCTTAAAATACTTGTTAATGTTAAGATAATAAAAATATGAGTTTAATTATGATGTATTGACAGTGTAAAAAATTTTATATTATTAGTTAATTATATTTATTGATTTATATGATATTTTAATTAATGAATGATTTAGTTAAAGACTTTTACTAATGTGTCAATCTATAATTTAATGTATGTGTAAAATTACTTTATACTGACAATTGATTGAAATTAAACTCTAAAAATATAAATATTTATTTTAAAAATATAAATTTTCATATTTCAATACAAGATATTATATTTAAATTTTAATTAAACTTACTATTTTGAGTATTCTTAACAAATGATTTTAAGACACTTATCGGTAATATAGTAATATATATTTGGTGTTATCCCCTTACCATATTTTATTTTGGATTAGATTAATTTATAAATTCTTATAATTTTATTAAATCGGTTTCAAAGTTTTTAATTACTTTTTCTTATTTTTAAAAAACTAATAAACTTTTTTTAAACTTCTCTAAACAACCACATCTTTCACTCCAATTCTCTCTTTTCTTTTCTTTTTTCTTTTCTTTCTTTTTTTCTCTCAAATTTTTAAGATTAATTTAACCATCAAATATTGTAAATTCTCTCTTTTCTTTTTTTCCCTCAAATAATTAAGATTAGTTTAACCATCAAATATTATAATTTTATAAATAAAATTAAAATAAATACTATCATTATATTAGTTTCCCAAAATATATAAAAGAAATGTGACTTCATAAGCACGCGAGTCTCTCAAGTTACTAGCAATTATAAAAAATTCAATTTTTAAAAAAATATTTTATTAAATTTAACTTTTATTAATATTCCATTAATCTTAATTTTTTAACATTAAATGGAACCAAGAATGAAAATGTATAAGCTATACGAATCTAATTGAAAGTTTGATAAAAATAATATGTATGTGTAGATTAAGCAATAAATATATAATTAAAATTATATGTTTGGTTTAAATTTTGATAAAATTAGTAGTATATTGTTACATACAGTAGAGAGTTGGACGTTTTTTTTATATTACTATTTTAAAACTTTTAATTTTGGATAGAAATGGTTCGTGTATTTTGCTTGATTAATCACACATGAAATATGTATTAAAATTGTTTGTATAGTTGTTGAAGTAAAATTGTGTGATATAATTGGATAATATCATAATTCATAGGTAACTATTTGTGACGAAATATACTATTAGGCTGCGTTTGTTTTTTCTGACTCTGGGGCCAGAGTCAGGGAGTCAGTGAAAAACTGACTCTGTCATGTGTTTGGTGCGAGGGTCACAGTGATCCAGTGAACAAAACTGTCAATTTTTTGTTAACTCCAATTTTGGAGTCACTGTATATTGCAAGGAGTCACTATGTGCTGGTAGGGAGACATAAATATGTGAGAATGTGTTCGGAGTCATTTTTGGAGTCAATGTGACTCTGACTCCTATGACACTGACTCCATAGCTCCCTTGACTCTGACTCCAAAGTTACTGAAAACAAACGCTACAGTTAAAATTTATAATAGTTATGTTAGGTTGTTTAATATGACACCTTTTCATAATTTGAAGAAGTCCTAAGGGTGCGTTTGGTTCACGATTGGAATTTTATTCCCGGGAATAGGATTCCCAGGAATGATAAACCCGGGAATCATTTTCCCAGGAATATATTATTCATATGCTTGGTTTATACACTAAATTCCTGGGAATCTTGTACAATATTCCTGGGAATGATTTATTCCCGTGTTTGGTTCGTAGAAACATTCCTGGGAAAAAGTTTGTAATTTACAAAAATACTCATGCATAATAAAATAAATATAATATAAAGATAATAAATGAGGTCATAAATGTACTTTTACACATTTAAGAAGATTCTCATGCCATGGGAATAAAACTTACCCATGGTTGAGGATGGGAATAAAAATGGAGGAAAATGTTTCCCGAAAATGCAATTTTCCCAGGAACCTTTGAAACTAATGTTGAACCAATCATGGGAAAATAATTTTCCCATAAAAGTTTCCCAGGAATCTTGCAACATTCCCCTCAACCAAACACCCCCTAAGAGGTTCAATAAATGATTTTGTATCGCGTTAGCCCAAACCGCATGGACCTGTTATGAAACTCGAATCCACAAAATGATGGATGTTAATTCTGATCTGATAAGAATTATGTTATCGACGAACCATGTTTGTCACTCGAGGTAGATCGTGGATAAGGAGAATATAAAATTGAGAGAAAGTTATCCCATTCTGATCGATCATGTCAAATTAAGAAGTGATATAATGTTGACTATTCTGACTTCTATAAATGCTCTAAGGTAGTGTTTGGTAGCTGTCCATGGATACAAAAGACAGAGACGGACTAATCCTGTTTGATTTATTAGACAGAGACACAGATGGACAAAAAATTGTGTCCATGGACAGAAAAGACACAAAATTTGTGTCTACTCCAGAAGTAAAGGATTGAGAGGGACGAGAATGGACTGGTCCTTTTAATGAAATTTTATGACCAATATGTTCTTCATCATTTAACATAATTATCCAAGGTCATTTTTACATGTTTTTATATCATGTCCATTATTATCAAACACAATATAAAAATATTTTTTGTGTCATGTCCCTTGTTACCAAACACTATAGAGAGACACAGTTCCTTTGTGTCTCTTACCATTTGTGTCTCTGTGTCTCTGTCTTTACTATCTTAGGACAGCTACCAAATGCTACCTAAGGGAATAAAGGTTTGAGGTATGCATTTTTGTTCTGGATTAAGCTAAGAGAATTTATTTTATTTCAATGAGTTCAAGTTAGGACAATGAGTTCAAGTTAGGAGAAGGAGATGGAGACCTAAGAAGCAAAAGGGAGTCAATATATGTCCATAGGACCATCAAAGATAACCAAGGAACATCAAGGAAGGAGAGTCTAATAATAAGCCCAGAGGAGTGTACGATGTGAGGGTGTCACATTCAAGGTTCATTCCGTAAAAATCAGTCATAAAATTCCAATTACACTATTCTACCTAGTCCACAGAAGTCATCATAGATTAAGGTTATTAGGGGGTTGAGGTCTTTACCTTGGAGTCAATAAGAAGAGAAGGAGACAAAAGTAGGACTCCAAGAATAAGAGGGAGTCTCGAAGATAAAAATGAACGAGGACCTCACACCTACGGAAAAACAAGAAAATTTGATGTCAATTTTTCGACACTCTAAAAAACACAGAATTTGATCTCACAATTCCTCAATAAGTATACAAATTCAGAACTTGGCTCAACAAAGGACACCCCTTACACCATGTTTGTTGTTGCCTCATTTTGCACCAGAACAATTCTTTATCGTTTTTATCACTCGTGTATTAATAAAAACATTGGAGTTCTCACAAGTATCACCCACACTTTTGCTGGAAGAGCCTTGACACTTGGATCACTACAAGACATCAAGATTCTAGCTGATAAATAAGGTTAGAATAACACCATTAAATGTATTAAAAAAAAAATTAAATTCTTGCATTTTATAATATTAGAGATCAAACTATTAATTCATATAGTATAAAGAATCAATATTATTCACACATTTCAATGATCAAGACATAATCATATTTATACAACTTTTTTATATACTTACATACTTAAAAGAATGTATAGATGAATCGAGAAATTATACTTATTTTTATAATTGCTTATTTATATAATAATTTTTTAAATAATCGACTATTTTAAAATAAATTTATGTTTAGATACTTTTATTGAAAAATGTTCTTAAACTAATTAATTTGAATTATCTAAAAATAATTACTTTTTCTAGTAAATTACTAAAGTGAGTACAAAAGAATTTGGCTATGTAGGATTAATATTACTAAATAAGGGTGTGTTAGTAATATTCATTTTCTGTAAAAATAATGTTTTTCTAAAAATTAATGCTCAAAATTGAGCTTAATCTTTTTTTTAGTTAAAATAGTTTTTTCATACAATTTACAGTTTAAATTATAGAATTTTTTACCAAACACAATGTGTACTCTTAAAAAAGTATTTTTTTTCATCCAAACATGTACTTACTCTAATATCAAAGTTTTAATTTTCCACCTCTAAATCTAAAATTTAAAATATATCTATACAATTTATATATTATTTTACATGTACATAATAATAGCTTAACTATGACTAAATTAGTTAATTTGTGTTGCGATTTGCATTTGGAAAAAAAAAAGAAAAAAAAAAGAAGGTGTTAGGGCTCAGCTCACTCACTCGCTGCATCTCACGCTTTCCTTTTGATCAGCCGCAGTCCACACCCTAGTTTCGCCACTCTTCCTTTCTGCCACCGCCTGCTCCGCCGTGACTCGCCGGCCGCCAGTGCTCTCGTTCGCTCTTCAGTACCTTTGTTCCGCAGTAACAAGTGGCCGCTGTGTTCCTCTCCCTCCGTGGCCTCGTCCCAGCGCCGTTGGGATGGAAGTCTCAGGGGATGTTGGTTTGAGTACATTTGAAGTTCAGATGCATCAACAAACATATGAAGGTATGCTAGTCTGGTCTTTCCATTTCAATATTGAATTCTGAATGATCAAAAGATGATGCTCTGTAGATAGACTCTGATTATGATTCTGCAACATAATGTAATTTATTGTTTGTGCCCTTTACTATTTCACTGTAATTTATTGTTTGGGAATGCTATTTAGTCTCTCTGTTCAGCGAATTCACCTGCACTCTTTTGAAATTTGAAGAATTTCGTTATCGTCGTGCCATTATTAGCAAATGTCACAAATTCAATTAGTTATGAATTGAAGATACTTCTGTATTGTTTTGAAAAGATAAAATTATTCTGTGACAGTGGCTCCAGATGATGGGTGTAGAATGCTGGAGAGTTCATCTGGTATCTGTGAGGATGATGCTATTCTTGAGCCATGTGAAGGCATGGAATTTGAATCTGAAGATGCTGCTAAGATATTCTATGATGAATATGCTCGACGTCTAGGATTTGTCATGCGTGTGATGTCTTGTCGCCGCTCTGAGAGAGATGGCAGGATTCTTGCCCGCAGGCTTGGATGTAATAAGGAGGGTTACCGTTCCGGAAATAGTATCCGAGGGAAATATGGGCCAAGTCGTAAGCCAAGGGCGAGCACAAGGGAAGGTTGTAAGGCAATGATCCATGTCAAGTATGATAAGTCTGGAAAATGGGTGATAACAAAGTTTGTAAAAGATCATAATCATCCACTAGTAGTCTCTCCACGTGAAGCTCGCCAAACAATAATGGTGAGTTCATGTTTCTTATCTAATAGCTTTTTTCCTCAGCATTCACAAGCATTCATGTTTCTGATTGGTGAATATTATTCTGTGCTATTGAAAATATCACTTGGCTAAGTTCAGTAAGTTGGTATAGTGTAGAAACTAGAAACTATGATAGTATTATTGTGATATCACAGGATGAGGGGATTAAGTAACCTCACCAAATGTACAGGTACTTGGGGTAGTTTTTTCTATTATGAGAAAAGTTCCTGCTTAATTATATCACCTACAGGGTAATACTTGTATTTGGCATATGAAGAAGATTGTATCGTCGTTTCTGAGTATTTCGTCGCAGGTCATTTCTTAATGCAAAATGTGCTTGCTAATATTTTCTGCATCATTTCTGTTGTGTCTGTGTTTTAGGATGACAAGGATAAGAAGATTCAGGAGCTAACAGCAGAGCTTCGCAATAAAAAACGGTTGTGTGCAATATATCAAGAACAGTTAGCTCACTTTATGAAAATTGTTGAAGAGCACTGTGACAAGCTGTCTGTGAAAATTAGTCATGTTGTTAATAACGTCAAAGAATTTGAATCCATAGAAGAGCTTTTGCACAAGACGTAGCCCAAGTGTGAGTAGTTAAACACTTGAGCCTTAGTATCCCTGAGCTTAGCTTTTAGGTAGTATTTGTTTTCAGTGACTCTGGAGTCAGAGTCAAGAGAGTCATGAAGTCAGTGTCACAAGAGTCAGAGTTACAGTGATTTCAAAATTGATTCTGAACACATCCTCACATATTTGTGCCTCTCTTCCAATACATAGTGACTCCAAAATTGTAGTCAATAAAAAATTGACAATTTTATTCACTGAGTCACTTTGACTCTATTCATTGAGTCACTGTGACTCTCGCACCAAACACTTGACAGAGTCAATTTTTCACTGACTCCCTGACTTTGACCTCAAAGTCAGAAAAAACAAACGCAGCCTTATAGTATATGTTCTATTTTGTTTTGTTGTGCTTGTTTATAAGTAGTAATTCTTGGTAGAAATTGCGGTTAAGGTATCTCTTGTACATTAAGAACAGGGTTTTCTTGCCCTCCAATGTGATGAAATTTTGAAGGAGGCTCTTCTTCCATTGAGTTGGGGGTATCATTTCAGGTTTCCAGGTAAGGTATATTCGCATGTCAATCGTCTAACAATTTGTATTTGTTTCCGTGCAAACTTGATCCATGTTTACTTTTACGTATAATTGAAAATCATGATTTTATGTATGTATCTTGAAAATTTATTGCTAGGAAACAAAACAGAAAATCGTTAACATCAAGTTTACAACAAGGTTTTTCTTTCTATTGAATTCAATTGTTTATGTAAAATAAATCCTCATTTATTTTTCATTAATTGTATACTCTCTCATTTTATTATTGTTAACTTGATTTCTTTTATTGCTAGACTTATTTTGGGATAAGAGGAAGAGAATAATAATGAATGAATTGAATGGATGGTTAGCGTAGAGAGAGGGGTGAGTAACAATCGAAAGCCTTTCTTTATGCCTTATCAGATTTCATATGGATCACATTCATTCACTCAACTGTTTCTCCGGTTTTCAAGAAAAATTCTTAGCTACTGTGAGCATAGTTATCTCACTTAACCCCCGAAATGAACTTGTCAAGGCACCGGCTTATCGGGTTACTTGTTCAACTAATGGATCACTGATTGAATCGCTAATAGTTAACTCGGTTTTAAAAAATTAAAAAATATATATATATATTAAAGAAACATAAATTATTTATAAATAAAAAATTAATTCAAATATATTTTTACATTAAATTTCACAAATTATTAATCTTAAGTTTTAATATAACACAAATTATTAGTGAAATTACTAAATCTTGTAACACTTAATTTAAACAAATCATAACTTAAATTATGACCGGAGTCATTAAATCATATTTAATCTATATATATATATATAAAACATAGTACGCCTATCATTTCTCTCATGCAACTTGTAAAAAAATAACCGCCATTATTCATCAAAAAGAAAAATAAATAATAAATCTGCACCAAACTAGTTCTAGTTGGGTTAACCGGCCGGTTCATCTTTTTTGATTCAAACCCACCGAGTCGAACCGGTTCTTATCGATTTTTCGGTCGAACCGGTTTTGATAACTATGACTGCAAGAGTAAAATATATTACATAATTTTTAACACATAAGTATATGAGTCAAGAGTGAGAGAACGAAGAGTTAAGTTTTATCTTTAAGTATAAAGCAGTTATATATTTATTTATATATCAAATATTTTTTTTTGCTCCGGGTGCAACTAAGATTCTCCGCTTCAATGATGGTTTGATTTCTAGTTATTACCACTACCACCGTTCCTCACATCATTCCTTGGTTGTTATTCATGCCTTTGACTCGCTCAATATCCAAAAATGAGTAGAGTCGAGTCCCTTCTCTTGGCGTGAATGACCAAATTGCACTTTAGCATTCTTCCCTTCTTTACTGTTATTTTCTTGTGCCTGCAACCTTAGATATTCTTACAATTTTGTTATTTTATCTTTCACTTTCACTGATCCTACGTGTATAATGAAAAGTATAAAATATTTGTACAATAATCACGGTACATATAACATTCATAGTTATCTTTTAAACGAAGGATTTTGTTATTTGTATAAAAATTTAATCTCTCTGTCGATAATTTTGTATCTATTGTTAGATGAAGTGTGAGATCACATTCATGTTCATATTCAAACCAATAATAAATACAAAATCCTCAATACAAAGAACAATGTATTTTTTCTTCAAATATCATTTCTCTTAAATGAGCAATGTCAAATATCTAGCATAAAAAAGCATAATTGTATTTTATTCATTTTCATTTATACTTGCTGCTTTTTTTTTTTAAATAAAAACTTGACACAAGAGCTGGATATCGATAAAAAAAGATAGCCCCTTTTTTTTTTGGCATATTTTAACATTATTGTCTTCAAGTCTCATTAATTAACTTTAAATGCTATTTGGATCCCCGATAAATATATAGCAAACTTAATACATCGGTGTTATACGAACAATGTCAAACCGGCCAACAACAGCCAATGACTCTTGGGTCAATTTTTGTGCAAAACATCAGGACTCAACAATTCTAAAAGGTCGTAAGGTAGACCTCAATTATTTGGATGAGCTGATTATATATTGTCCATTTATTGTACTTAATAATATGAGAGGATAACAAGGGAGAAAAGTGGTTAAATTGAAAGAAAAGAAAGATAAGCAAAAGGTATATGGAGTATTACGTAAATTAGACACAAATATAATTTGGAAGCGCGCAAAGAGGAGAGAATTCAAAGTCTTGGTCCTCAAGGATAGCGAAGAAAGTAGACAGGGTTTGGGGGAGATAGCAAAAAAAGCAACATTTGAAAGCAAAAGCAAAAGAAAGAGAAACACATATTAATATTATACATAAAAGAAAAAACTAATTGTGATTTAATTAGGGTTAGGGTAATTAATCAGAAGCACTATTGAATCGGCGCCGTTTGCTTAGCGCAATTGGAGGACCATTTAGGTATTAACACTGAAAATGGCGCCATTCACGCCCCTTCTTTTTATGCATGCTATGTCAACAATAAATTATATTATATATATAATATTATTTTCATTATTTTGTTTTGACAAAAGAGAACATGTAAGACCAATAATAATCAATTAGTTAGTATAATCAATGAACAAGGAATATATTTGGCAACTTTGCACTTTTCATATCGTCTTGTCTTAGGGGATTGAGTCCATCCATCCTAACAAACTGCTCCCAAGTCAGCCATTTGAGGACACACGTGATTTGAGGGAGGAGCATAATATAAGGTAGGTAAAGCAATGATATTTGAACTCAACTTTTCGACGTCAATGTAGCTCGATTTTAATGAACACTCCATTCATTATGAGATGATTTGTGAATCTTACTTGAAAGAAATTAGTGTTGTTAGGTATACAATTAAAATTTAACTAATTCGAAAGCTAATTATTCAAATTTCACATGATATGCATTGCAACAATCACATTAGATACACATTATTATATCTAACACATATATACTAAAAATAACATAATATGCACACCAATTGGTACTTAGAGTGGACAACAAAATTGGATTTTGACTGAGTTGACTAATTTTTCGTTATACAAAAAAAAAATTATTGGAATGATATTTCATTCCATCTCGTATTTCATCTCACAGTAGATAAAGTTTTCATCAAGACGAAAGCTGAGAAAACTTTGTACAAATGAGATTACACTAATACTCTATAAAGGTATTCATTAATAACTAAATTAATGACTAAGGTATTCACATGATCGATATATTAAGGAACATAATCCGAGCAATAGGTCATGTGTGTCTTGAAATGTAAACTCAATCGGCTTATGGTCCTACAATATTGATCAAGTGGTCCTATCATCTTAAAGATAGAGATGCTAAACAGTTCTTTATTCTGTTTACTTGGGGATTGGGATTTCACTCTTTTGTGCATCTATTTATCAATCTATATATATATGCAACTACTAAAATTAGCATGTGAACTAAGAAAACAAAAAATATAATGCATGTTTCACATATTCCAAATAAAGGAATATATATATATATATAAAAGCTCGAATAAGAAAACAATGACTAGCTAGGCCTTGAAATTAAAGATTTCAAAATAAAGATTGATTAGTAAAGTCCGATAAGCAAAGGGAGAATTTGGTGATGATTGTTGGAAAACCGTCTTAATTAAGTAATTAAGCCTTATTTTTAATTGTAGTAAATGTTGTAATAATGTTTACAATTTTAAAATGTCAATGCGAGGGCCCATAAAAATTAAAGAGAGAAAATAAACAAGAGTTTCCATTCAAGCTAAGGAAGGAACATTTGGACATTATCATATGAAATTAAGGTGAAAGAAGTGGTCTCTATATTATTCCCTCCAATTTTTTTTAATTGTACACTTTTAAAATTTTAGTTTTCTCATTTCTACCTTTTAATAATTGAGGAGAGAACAAGTACGATAAGTAATTTTGAGAAGTGATAATTAGTGTTAGAGATAATATTTAAATCATTTTAAATATTTGCACATTTATAATTTTATAATCACCTATTTAAGTACTTATTTAGTGAATAAGATATTTTGATATTTAAAAATACTGAAACTTTTTGTGTACAATAAAAATTAGCCAAAACAACCAATAAATAGTGCACAACATATATTATATGTGGTAACATAATTTTTCTTTATAACATGTGATATATGTTGTGCATACTATATTGACTGTTTGAGCTATTTTTTCATTGTGCATATAACAATGTTCTTAAAACAAAAAACAAAGTAATGTTACATTTATATATTATAAAATCAACCACTATACGTAATAATTCAACATTTTAAAACTATTAATCAAAGTTTTAAAATATTGAATTAATATATAATATTAAAAATTAAATTAATAGTATTAAAATATTGAATTATTGCATATTAATATATGATGATTGATAATATAGCTGATTTTGTAGTGTACTAAAAAGTATTCCCTCCGTTTTTTTAAATTGTCCAGTTTTAAATGCGCACATGAATTTAGGTAATTATTAGTATAGTATTAAAGTTAATAAAATATGTATTTATTTTACTAAATTACCCTTTATTTGGTAAAAGAGTAAGAGAGATAGTGAGTGTTAAATAAGGGTAAGAGTAGAAAAAATAATAAATATTATCTTAAAATCTGAAATGATCAATTAAAAAAAGCACGCATCTCTAAATTGAACAATTAAAAAGAACGGACGGAGCACATGAATTTGTATTAAACAAAATTGGAAACTCAAATAGTGTTATGGTATATCTTATACTACTAGTATATAATAGTGCAATTGTCTTCTTGTCTTGCTTCTCAAAAAGCCTTGAATTACGGCAAGTGAAATGAGTTGAGTCTTCTATGCTTGCTTACTATAAAAAGGGGGCAGCATGGCACTCATTGGATCCATCCAACAATAAGTGATTAGCTAACAAATTCCAAAGCAAAACTAAGCACTTTGGTGTGTCTCCCTCCAAGGCAGAGGATGGGAAGTAGAACTAGGTTTTGTTGGTCGTTGGTAATTACAATAGTAATGTTAGTAGGTGTGGGGGAATGCAACCCAAACTACGGAGAAGCGTTGGCAAAATCACTGCTGTTCTTCCAAGGGCAGAGGTCAGGCAGGATCCCTCCTGGCCAGCAAATCCGATGGAGGTCCAATTCTGGCCTCTTTGATGGCCGTTTAGCCAATGTACCCTACTTTCATTCCTCTCTATATATATATCTATTTATCTGATTAAGTACACTGAAAGTAAAAGATTCATTTGTAGAGCGGTGAACCTAAGAATTTTTCTAATTGGCATGCTTTGAAATTAAATTTCCAGTACTTGGTTGCATGCATTCATTGAGTGAGTAAATTTTGGTACACAAGATTTATTTTCCTTTCATTGATTGAGTTAGGCATTCATTTTTTATGCGAAAGACTACATAGTATTGATTACTCTACTCATCTTTATTCTTTTTTTCTCTTCTTTCTTTTTTTTTCTTTAAAAAAAGACATTAAAGATTTGAAGTGGTTGGAATTGCTTTTTCATTATTTATATATATAACAAAATTTGTTGCAGAATCATCAACCTATTGTAATCAATTCTCAAATTAGAAGATGACACATGTGTATTTCTTTTTGAATGAGTGCCTAAAACATTAAAAGTATTAGCTCTTTTTTAATAAATTGTTTACATGTTATTTTTTGTTGGGTTCTAAGCGAGACTTCATCTCACATACACTTGATATACTCAATAATTTTCTTGTTAATCTAAATTGTTACCATTTTAATTCTTTCTAACTTTTATCCTTTTATAATTATCTCTTGGAGAGATATTCTCTCCTTTCAAAATGTTTTCGACAAAATGATATTTTTTACACTATTTAAAGATTCCTTTTGCCGTTTTGTTTTGCGTAGAATATATAGACAAAAAGTTCAAATAAAAAAATATAATATAGTTGTGACGACCTCTTTGTTATTTCTTTTTCTGTTTGTCAATTAATTGGAAACATCTTGGAATCATTCCTTCCCTACTTTTGGTATTACGGTGCACGATGCATACTATTGTCTTCTTTCATTCAATTCAATTCTTGGCACATAATAGGTGACAGTATGCACTCACCAAACCAAGACCAAACATCTTTATATAAAAAGAAATAATAATGTTTATTGTATAATAAAAATACATCAAACTAGTATTCAACATGTATTATACATAACACGAAATATGTGTTATACGTACGTGTGCTATACATATGACATACATTACCTATTATGTATAACACATATTAGATACTAGTTGAATGTATTTCTGTTGTACGACAAACATTATTGAAAAGAAAAACAATATTATTTGTATAAAAAAAATATTGATATGGCCTCCATGTTGAGAATTTTATATCAAAAGTTGATGAATGTGAGACCCACTCAAGTGGATTTCTAACCTCCATGTCTGAGAATTTCATATAAAAAGTTAGATGAAATGTGAAACTTTACTTTTGTGAAATTTCATTAAAGATGTGTTTGTGAATTAAATTTTGAAGGAAAGGAGAGGAAAAGATTTTGAATTTGATTGTGTTTGTAAGTTGAATTAGTGAAGAAAGAGAAGTATTTGAGAGTTTTTAAAAATTCACCAAAATCCTTCAAACTTGTATTTTCTAAGTTTTTTCAATTTGAGATTTTAAAATGTATAAACAATGAGAGAACACCTCCTTTTCCTCCAAGACATTTCCCTCCCTTCCAAACAATACTTAACGCTATATTCCATCGGTTAATATAAAATTGCAAATACGTGATTGAGATGTTTTTGGTGCATGTAGCATTTTTTTCGTGTAAAATTTGTGATGTAGCATTTTTTTCGTGTAAAATTTGTGATTTACATAATAATCAAATAATGGTTTGGCATGGGATGGCAGGTGGACCTAAGTGGAGGGTACTATGATGCAGGGGACAACGTGAAGTTCAACTTTCCAATGGCATTCACAGCAACGATGCTTTCATGGAGCACAATAGAGTATGGGAAGAGAATGGGCCCACAGATCAAGGAAGCAAGGGCAGCAATCCGATGGGCGACAGATTATCTGATAAAGTGTGCGACAGCGACGCCTGGGAGGCTGTATGTGGGCGTTGGAGACCCAAATGTTGACCACAAGTGCTGGGAAAGGCCTGAGGACATGGACACTGTCAGGTCTGTCTTTTGGGTCTCTCCCCAAAACCCTGGCTCTGATGTTGCTGCTGAGACTGCTGCTGCTCTGGCTTCTGCTTCTATTGTCTTCAGAAGGGTTGACCCTTCTTATTCCAAGATTCTTCTCAACAATGCTCAGAAGGTTTACCAGTTTGCCTTAAAATATCAGGGCTCATATAGCAGCTCACTTGGATCTGCTGTTTGCCCATTTTATTGCTCATATTCTGGTTTCAAGGTAAAAGAAATCGAATCATTTTCAACCAACTTTAATTTCTCCTGTTGAATATCATATTTAATCCCTCATGATTAATTTTAAATACAACTTAATCTCTTATAATTTGAAAGTAATAAAATAGTCCTTTAATATTAATTTTATAAGACACTTTAAGTGACAAGTTAGTCTCTCTCATTAAGTTTCTATTAACTGAGTTGCAAAATGACAAAATATAGGTGATATGTCATACATATAACTCAAACTTAGTTAATAGAAATTTGACAGAGGAACTAAATTGTTATTTAACGTGTCCTATAATATTAATCTTGAAGGACTATTTTGTCACTTTCAAATCTTGAGGAACAAAATTGTACTCAAATTTTTTCTTGAGGGATTGAATAGAGTATTTAATTTTTTGTTTTTAACAAGGGGTTAGTTGTATCATATGTATGCAGGATGAGCTATTGTGGGGAGCTGCATGGCTTTTCAGAGCAACAAATGCTGTTTACTATTACAATTTGGTGAAGTCCCTTGGAGCTGATGATCAACCAGATATCTTCAGCTGGGACAACAAATATGCTGGTGCACATGTCCTTCTCTCAAGGGTACATTATCTTTCATTCTTAGCTTGTGCCACCCACCCAGCATGCATTGTAAACAATTTGTTTGTTTGACTCATTGGTCTTTATTATTTGATTTGTCATTGCAGAGAGCATTGTTGAATGGTGATAAGAACTTTGATCAGTATAAGCAAGAAGCTGAGAATTTCATGTGCAAGATCTTGCCCAACTCTCCCTCTTCAAGTACACAATATACACAAGGTAAATTAAAGGCCACTTGCATCAAAAAACTTTCCTTCAAAATTATGAAAAACTTGATGCATCAATTATTTAAGTCCTTGTATGGATGGATGTGTAGGGGGACTCATGTTCAAGCTCCCAGACAGCAACCTCCAATATGTGACATCTATAACATACTTGCTGACAACCTATTCCAAGTACATGGCAGCAACAAAGCACACATTTAACTGTGGCAGCATCCTTGTCACTCCAAATACCTTAAGGAGTGTTGCAAAGAGACAGGTAAGCCTATGTCATTATTTCAACATGCATTCTTGACTTATGAATCCCTTTTGCTGACAAAATCTATATATTCTGAAATTTCAGATTGACTACATATTAGGAGAAAACCCATTGAGGATGTCTTACATGGTAGGGTATGGTCAATACTTTCCTAAGAGGATTCACCACAGAGGATCTTCCTTGCCTTCACTATCAGCTCATCCACAGACAATAGGTTGTGATGGAGGTTTCCAACCATTTTATTATTCAATGAATCCAAATCCAAACATATTGGTTGGAGCCATAGTAGGAGGTCCAAACCAGAATGATGGATTTCCAGATGACCGCAGTGATTACAGTCACTCTGAACCTGCAACTTACATCAATGGTGCTATTGTTGGACCATTAGCATACTTTGCTGGTATGCACTAAAATGTGTGTTTGATTGATTCACCTTAATTAATTAGTTACAAGGGGAAAAGGGGGTTAATTTAATTAGGAGTACTTGATCAACCATCATCAAGTGTAGATATTGGCTTGTTTCTCTCTACCCAACAAACTAAAGGGATGTCTACCAACACAAAAAAAGTGGATGTGGGGGTAGACTATCAAGTTAGCAAGCCAGAAGGATAGGTTTAGTACTTATCAATATCATCCAAAGTATTTTATTTTATTTACCTACCTTGTGGTGCATCATAATCGTAGGCACCCACCCAAACAGTTTGTTTCATTAGTCACATGATGATATAATATCTATTATAATGATACATGCATGCCTCGTCTATTCTAAAACTCTGTCCCCTTGTATAAATTCCTTTTCATTTTAATATCATAGAAGCCAAATTTAAATCCAGTACAATACATAATACGTTATGCATTTTTAAAGGGCAGAAAGCATCCAAAATTGATGAACATTGATGGTAAAAGCAAAATAAATAAACAAGCATGATGATTAACTTATCACACCACCATGAAAAGAACAGAAAAAAAATTAAAAGTAAGGGCATACATACATAAACACAGTTGTTAATGATATTAAAAGATAGAGAGAGTTGTATATATGTAAGGAAAAATTCAAACATCAATACTATTTGTACATCTAATTTTTTTTAAACATCCAACTCAAAAACAAATGGGTCTCACAATTTTTATCACCTACTTTTTCTTTCTAACTCACGCTCTCTAACTTCTTCTCTCTTACATGTTGGATGTATACAGACAAGTCAATGTCAAGTGTCAACAAACATTTCCCAAAATCAAATCCAAAGCAAGCAAAGCAAAACGAGGTCCTGAGACTATCACCATTTCAATTAGTTAGTGAAGTGAATCTAAATGTGAAAAGGGGGCTATGTATCTATCTATATTTTGGAAAGCAACAGTGCTAGGTCCTCATCAGACACATTCACTTCTACATCAGCTCCCAATGAGGCGGCAAGTCTCGCGGCTAATTGATGTTTACACTGATGGATCGGATCCATACACACACACACACAAATTGCACATTCAATAAACAATAATAATAATAATAATAATAATAAGTTCACCATTTTAGAATAGAAGATGAATATGGGCTTACACAGAGTTGTTCTGCTCTGTTAACAACGTCATAGAAGAAAGAATAGCAGGCGCAGAAATTATCAGGAAAGCAGAGATACTGCTCTTTTCTTCTGGATTCCGCCCTAACCTAAACTAATTTTTAATTCAATTGATTAATTAATTCAATGAATTGGAGAGTTACAGTATTTTCAATTTTTCATCAAAATTCTTTCAAAATTCATGAAATTTAAAAATACACTATTATCAATTGCATGAGAATTATAAATCAATTTATTTTCTTGATCTCTGTATCTCAAGTTGATTTAGAAATCAATTATTTATTTTTAATTGTTCTAAACACAGTCAATAATAAAGAAAGAAAGAAAGGATTTAGGTAGAAACCTGAAAGATAAATCTTCGACTAGGGTGAGCTTCTATCCTGTTGACACCTCGTTGATCGACGATTCTAGAAGCTCCCTCGAAGTTCTTTCCAAAAATGAAATGCAATCTGCGTGGCGTGGGTATGCATAGAATCCAAACACAAAATATGATTTCAAATTTCAACAGAAAAAGGAAAAGAAGAGAGAAAGAAGAATCAGAGGAAGGAAGAGAAGAGGGCGGGTTAAGGTAGTTTACGTGGAGAGATGGTGTTCGGTGAGAGTGCGTGTAGACTCAATTTCCTTCCACACTGCCTCTGCTACCAAACTGCAACTTCCAATTCCACTCATTCTCACTTCCATTTCCAATTCCAATCCCAATTCCAATTCCTCCTCAATACTACCACTATTTTGTTTTTGTGAAGAATCTGGGCCGATGCCCAAGAGAAGAAAACAGAATGTAGCTTCTTGAAAAGTAAATTGAATGTAGCCCATTAACAACACATTGGCCCAATTATACGCAAACTTTCTTTATAAAAAAACAAGCCCAAATATAATATCCCAACATGAAAAAACACTAGTCCCATTAGATCCGTGTGTGCATAGAGGATATTGGCCAGCAGTCCCACCCTTGAGGTGCACGTATAAACCGACGGGGGATTTGTCACTGGAATCGCTCCGATGGATACCCTGGAGGAATCCAAAAAAAAGAAGATCAATTCCAAATATTATTATCATTATTTTTATGATGGCTTGCTGGGCTGAGGAGGAACCTAGTTTAAGCTGATCCAAGTGGAAGAAGAAGGAAAGGAATATCAACAACTCAAGAAAAGAATCTCTTACCAAAAAAAAAAATAAACTCAAGAAAAGAATCTATTCTTGGCTTGGCTTCGGCTACCTCTTTGACAATTTTAATTTTAATTCACTCTGAAACTTACATGAACACATACTCAAGTTCTTTCCATCACCAATATCATGGGAGGAATAACTTAATCTAATCAACTCAGTAATAACGAGCCCCGTTTTGTAAAAATCAAAATTAAAAAAACAAAAAAACTGAATGATAACTACAATCACCTATAATCTACAATATTATATAATTATCTTTTGATGTATATACTCATTAAAATAGTTATTATTTTAAAAATAAATATAAAAACTAAAATAATAACTACTTGCTAATCCACTATTTTAATCCTATTAAGTGTTTATTTAATTTTATTGTATACAATTATTAAAATTAAATAAAAATAATAAAAATATAAATAAAAGCTAAACAAAAAATAAAATATAAAACTAAGATCAAATAAAAAATAATAAAAATGTGACTTGAGATAGTTTAGATAAGGATAAAGGTTAACATTCAGAAAAACTCTAACCACCCCTTAAAAGAGGAAAAAATAGTTATATATGACTCTATAAAAAATGCCCTAAAATCACTATTCGTTTCGGGTATCTAGTCTTTAACTATTATCGATTTTTTTGTATTAATTAAAAAATAGTAAAAATAAAATGTTTACAATAATTGATTTGGTTCTTGTTTGGATTTATTAGTTAAAATAAGGTCTTTTAAAATAAAATAAAAAATCTTACTGAATTTTTTGAAATATTTGTGTACTAACTTTTAGTAAAAGGATAATATTTAAAAAATAGTTACAAAAGATCTGTTTTTAGAAGATTTAATTTTCATCTTCTAAAAAAATATATATTTTATAATATAATAAAATGTTTACAATTAAATGAAAATATTTTTCATATTATATCTAAACATAAATTAATTTTATATTTAAAGATAAAATTACTTTTATTTTAAAAAAAATTAATTGAAAAGGTCAATTAAAATAATTTTTTTTTCTTGACATCCAAACAAACCCTCCTTGATAGTACGTGAATATACTATATGAAAAAGTAAATAAAGATTTTCGCCATGAATATCTCCAAATTAAACTCATAGAACTTCAACACGAAAAAAGAAAAGAAAAATAAAAGTCAAAATTAAAAAGGACGCATATCAGATATAAGGTTGCAAGTTGAAATTGGAATTTGGAAGAGAGTGTGGTAAATACAAAACAAAAACCTGAAACCATGTTACGCGCTTTGTGACTCACTCTCTTGTTTGGTTGGGTCGACCTCGTGGCATTTTCGTCCTTCTCCATCTCTCTCTCTCACACACCTTCTTCTTCTTCTTCTTCTTCTTCTTCTGCTCCTCTCTCTCGTGCCATGGATCATTCTCCCCAACAAGTTCACATGCATCAGGTACCTCTATGATCTCTTTCAATGCTGTCAGATTTTGCGGTTTTTTAGTTACTCTGCCCCACCCCTTTATCAACGCTTACCCCAAAATCATATCTGCGACTATTGTTAATATTGTTCTGAGTTTGATTTAGAAATATCTCCTTTTGGGCAAACACTATGAACTGGGCTTCTGGGGTTTTTTCGTTTGATTTCAAAATTTCTGCTTGCTTGTGGTTTGGATCTTTAATTTGGCTTCACTTTAAGGTTTTTGAATTTTTCTTTCTTAAATCTGTTTTCAGATGTTTAACTGAGTGATTACTGCCGTCCTATCCCACAAGGTAAAAAATCCGTCTGTCTTTGCCAAAGTGGATTTGAATTTGAAGCTCCTTTTTTCTTTGTAGTTAATGTAGGCTTTGTGATCTGAGGCTATGTTATCTTATTGCTTGAATGATACAATAATAATAATAATGAAGGGGTTTTTCTGAGAATTTAATTTAATTTAAATGGTGGGTTTTAATCTTCCTATTGTTTTTGAATAACATAAGATTTGCCTTTGTTCATGCAAATAGTCAGGTAGGACAGCTGGCAGGCATGAGGGATTTCATTGACGATTTTCAATACTTAGCTGAAGGTCTGTGTTTGTATTCCCTTGAGGTGTTTGACTTCATATCTGACGAAGTTTTTGCACTCTGCTTGGTTTTTGCTCACTTCCTTGAGGAGCTTGTTAGGTTCTTCTTCTGCCAGATCTTCATTGCTTAGGCTCTTCATCTCTCAGACGAGACGAATCGACTTATCAAGACTTGGGTTCAATCTTTGTCACAAAGGGATATCAGTCTGCAGCAAAGTCAAGTTGACCTTCAAGACTAAGAAAGAGAATCAAAATTGGTGTAAATTTTCTGATTTTTTGTTCAGTCCTGTATCTAAGTTGGATTTATTTGTTGGAGTCTGATCACACAAGTTTACAGATTCTATGATGGATTCAATTCAAAGTAAAGTTCACTACTGTTGTGTTTCTAAGGGTAACCATATCCTGTATGCACATAGTGTTGGAGACCAAGAACTTGAAAATGTGGCAGCCTTGTGCTTGGAGAGGGCTCCTTCTTTCCATAGGTGGTATTTTGAGACCATAGGTAGAAGGAAATATGGGTTTCTCATGGAAGATGGGTATGTCTACTTTGCTATTGTTGATAAAGGTCTCAGCAATTCAGTAGTTCTTCGGTTTCTAGAGCATGTTAGGGATGAATTCAGAAAGGTAGCTAGAAAGGGTTCAAGGGGTAAGTTACAGAACATGAGTTCAGTTCACATTCAGGAAAAGCTGGTTCCTGTCATTCGCAGTTTGATCACTTCATTGGAGAATGTCTCACATGGTGGCAGCAACCGGAGGGATCAAACTTCCTCATCATCTTTCCATGTTGATCTGTCTCCTTCGCCTAGTAATTTGAATGGACAAATTGAAGGTGCTAGTTCAACAAAAGCTCCTTTATTGGGAAAATCTAGCAAGCAGGAGAAGAAGAAAGTAAAGGATCATGTGATTGGTATGAGAGATGTTGAGTTAGAGGAGCACAGAAAATCTACAGACAGAGGAGCAAAGGCTGACTCATCGGGAAATGCGGATTGTATTAGCCAAGGTGGCGCAGGTGCATCAGCAGCCTCATTGCAAAAGGATATGGGTTCAATGAGGATGCGATCAGGCTCTCAAAACATTCGCAAGAAATGGTGGCGCCAAGTACGCATTGTTCTAGCTATTGATGCAGCTGTATGTTTAATATTATTTGTCATCTGGTTAGTAATATGTCGCGGCATATCCTGCATTAGATAGAAATATAGAATCAGTTCTTTTGTGAATCTGAATCTGAATTTGAAGCACTATCATATTGGAACTGGGATTTTGCATACATACATGATCTGATCTATCAACAGTAGAGATTGGTTTGTGTGTGGAGCATATAGATCTAATCAAAGTTGCATACATATTTGTCTTATCAGTGAGATATTTAATGCTCTTATTTATAGGCATGTGCTTCTGGTCAGCCCTTTGTGAACATCTCACTTAAATGTCTACTGTACAGTTTCCTTACTTTTCAAGTTCTGTTCTTTTCTGTATATGAATTTTGGCAAGATTTCAAATGTTCTTGTTTGACTTGTTTCTATAGGTTTTTCTTTTCTTTAAGTTATTTTCTCATTTAGAGATAACTGATATTTCAAAATCTCAAGTTTTACATACATAGGGTATTTAACTATTTATCCTGTTCAAGATCCTTTAGGCATGTTTGACTACCTTTTTTGGCTTATTTCCCTAGCTTCATCATATCCATTTCCCTGGCTGGCTGGGTCAAATAAGCCAGCGAGGCCTTGTTCTCTTCTTTTAGCCAAGTCTTGTTTGTTACTTACTTACATATGCCTATGAAGAAGTCAGATTACTTGTGAGTTTTGATTTGCAAGTTGAATTCATTTTTGAGTAAAACATCACTTTAATCGACCATTTCATAAGAATGAGTTGAGTTGTTGGTGGATGATTACTTTTGCAATAATACTCGACTAATAAGGAAACAACCGTCACACCAACTAATGGATCTATTTGACAAATTTTTAGCTAGTAAAAAGCTTCCTTTCAAAAAGTTAGTTTTTAACGAGTTGAATGATGAAAGTTTAAAATCTCTATATTAGTTGATTTTAGTTGGTTTTTCATTATACAAATAGCAACACTCTCCCGTGCGAGGAATAGAGATTTCATTTGAGTAAGGCTATTTGTATACTTTCAAATATCTGAGTTTTCCTATTAATCGTTAGATAAAGTATATGATTTCTCACAAGTAGGACTTACACTTCATCGAATGATTGATACAAAATTATTGACGGATAGAGTGAAATATTTTTTGTACACATAACATTTTTCCATAGAATATGTGGATTAAATCATCTTTATTAGTTACTTTTTCTTCCAATTCATTAACTCTTTATGTCACTTTCTCATTAATTTTGGATGTGTAAATTGCACAATGATGTAAACACATCATTTCTCTTAATTTATGGACATACTTGTAGTTTTACTGTTTCCTCCTTGATGGGCTGATTGAACGGTTAAGCATACAGGCCAGATGTAATACAAGTACAGGATTGCTTCCTTTACTTCAACTCTACCTAGTGTCCATGTTGACTAAAACAATAGTAATAATAAAAAGTCTATTTTGTACCAAAAAAATAAAATAAAAAATCTATTCTGCAATTAGTTCAAAAGCAAATCATCCTCTTTTAAAATATTATATTAATATATAATATTAAAAATTAAATTAATAATTAAAAATAAATAAATTATTAATATTATTTCCTATTGACTAAGTCTTTAAAATTTGAGTATGATGTCAATGTCAACAATATCATATCCTTAATTCATATGGCCAGCATCAGCATGCATTAATTCGTTCCTTCCTTCCTTTCCCTTTAATTTGTGAAATACGTTGACTTTGTAATAGTGAAATCTCATCTCCCCTTATAATTAACTTCTGAGTTTGAGTCTCTCATCTTTGGAATGAGCGAAGGAACTACAACTTCACTAATAATAAAAGTGACGTTTACAATTCAACGAGACCATGGTATAAAAATAGTCTATGTTTATTTTTATTGACTCTAGGAGTAAAGTCAAAAAAGTCGTAGAGTCAGTATCATAAGAGTCAGAGATATAATGACTTCAAAATTGACTCTAAACATATCCTCACATGTGTCTTCCTTTCAACACATATTGTGGATAAAAAATTAACAATTTATTCAATGAATCACTATGATTCTATTCTCATCTTCATTGTGACTCTCACGTCAAATACTTAACAGAGTCATTTTTTAACTTATTTCTTGATTTTATCACTTACTTTGTCACCAAAGTCAGTCGAAACAAACACTTATATATGGATCCTCACACCGCATCGGAATAAGACATTTGGCACTAGTTAGTGATGATTGAAGACAGATTTGAATTGATTACTGTTTGATTTACCTGCTTCTGCTTGATTGAGGTACCAAGGTAGGCACTTCTATCTTGAATTAACCTTGCCTGCCGCCAAGAAATTAATTAATTAAAGCAGAAAAGTACTTTATGCATGCTTAAGGTTAAACAAGAAAAACCTCATTTGAGCTATTTTTTTCTAAAACCTCTTTTGCTATTTATGTACACAATCTGTCAATCTGTCCATCTAACTATAGTGGTCTGGTTAAGGAATCAATGAAGACAACATAGATATTGTTATAAGTTTACTATGTAAATAATCAACTAACAAATAGTTTATAACTCATCAAGCTAGGGTAATTTTGTATAAGAGAAACTCAAAAGAATAAATATACTAGACTACTTCAAATACATAATAATAATAATCAAGAAGTGAGGTAGGTCCAAATCCTGTAAATACTCAAATTGCAAGAAGGTTGAGATAGTGACTTGTTTGTTAGTTCTCCTTTTTGGAAAAGGAAAAAGCTCTTTTTATGCTTCCTTCGGTGTGGTGCGGTGTTGTTTCTTTTTTTCTGCGTTCTTTTAATTTGGTCTTATTTACTGGAGGTGCATCATAATTACACATTCAAGTAAAAGCCATTATATATATATATATATATCCCCTTTTGTTTTCTTTTCTTGCTGGATAGAAATTAACTCGCATGCATCATGGCGTCAACTTCAAAGCTTGAATTCATATATATATATATGATGGAAAAAGCTAAGTGTCGACCAAGAGGCTACAAATTTTGCTTATTTCTCGTGTTGTTGCTGCCTTTATGTCACATGTCCTACGCCTTTTTCATTAATAGTAATAATAATAGTAGTAAACTAAATAACCTTCATTATTTCATACATATCTATATATATCTAACTAGTATCTAATATGTCTACATATACGTAATGTGTGTCATATGTATAAGATATATACATATGATATTATACATATGACAAACAAACATTACGTATAACACATATTAAATAATAATTGAACTTATTTCTGTTGTACAATAAAGATTAGTATATATATATATATTTATATATGTACATGGCTTTTTAAGCGGGATTCATGAATTTGGTAGGCAATTGTGAATGGCAATTCCACGTGACTCCTCCTCCTTCCATAATTTGGTCCATCCATCAAACAAACCAATACTCCACTATTAATCTAATTCATTTAATTTGGTACAACATCATGATCACTACATACATACATATATATATATAGCAGTAGAGTGATACTTTAATTAGTTGCTGCTTAGGAAGGAATCATATGATCTGATGAGATCAGAAATACAGCAGCCAATAGCAAAGTAGCAGTAATGTGAAGAATGTCAGTCTAACTAACTAAAATTAAAGAAGACCGTGCAATTGTTCCCTCTCTTGAAACCATAATTTTTTATTTTGATTCTTCATATACCTACATGCATTAGAACAATAATTGATCCACTTAATTATTATTAGTAGTAGTATAAAACTAGGGGACAGGGGCTAGAACCAGTTTGGTCCACCAGGGCACTGGATATATGAAATTGGAGGATCAAGAAATTAAGAAGCTATTATCTAGCTAGGTACACTAGCTCCAGCAGCAGCAGAAGTAACCAAACATGCATAGCAATTGCAATTAGCAGTTAGAAGGAAATAAACAAGTGCCAGCATTCACTTTTAGTTTTGGGGACTGCTATTTGTAAATACAACAATATAAAATGGGTGAAAAATTGGTGGATATGCATTGTTATATGTACAAGTAGCATTTTTCTTTAGTTATTATGCCTTCCTGCTGGACCTGACCACAACCACAAATCTTACTATCAATCAAACTAAAGACCCTTTCCTCAATTCATATATATATATATATCTGATATTTTATATGAAAGTGAGATGAGTAAATTTGAACTGTATAACTATATGTGGATGGTTAAAAATGAAAAATTTTAAAATATCACAGGACCACTTAAAAACGTCGATTGACTTTATGATTTACTAAGGTCACTCTCACTTTATATGCTTCTATATATATATATATATATATATATATAGGACAACATTAAGCACCATCTGTATGTATAATTTGTCTTGCTCATACTTATGCACCCCATGGGCAATATGGAAGAAGTAAAAGCCACGTGCTGTGCTGTGATGTAGCTATCAATATTCATAACATAAGAACCTTATTGGATGGAACCTAGCTATCTAATCCAGCTAAGCTGAGCCCAGCCTTGCCTCATTCAGTTCATACCCTTAATTAGATCATGGAGATTTCTATACAATATAACTATAGGTACAACTAGTATACATCCAACCATGATCCAACTAGTATAATAAATCAGTTAATTAGGCCCCCAAACACAAGCAGCACTGGAGGAGCATTTTGATTGCAACCAGCAAGTAGCTATACATGGATGAGAAGCTAGATCAGAATAATTGGTGGTGGTTTTAATTAATTAATTGATTAAATGGTGGTTATGAAGAGAGTAAAGGCAAGGCCATAGCGCACACACACTCAATCCCTAGCTCAATTGCCAGAAACACAATATTGCTATACTTGCCAAAAACAGAGAGATGGGAATGGAGAAAAGTGATAATAAATAAGAAAAATACTATTAGTACGTAAAATGTATTATACTCTCATTTCTCCACCTATGAATATATGATAACTTGTTAACATATTCATCCTATTTATCATCATATTTATGGATGGAGAAATAAGTTTAAGATATTGTTGTATATACTAATAGCTAGTAAATAATATTAGCAAAACAGACCCAACTTTCTTTTCCAGAGGTTATATAATAATAACAACAATATGAAATATAAAATAGTAGAAATTCTAGATGTATAATAAAAAATTAGTCAAAACAGTCAATAAATAGTGCATAATATATAATAGGTAATATCTGTAACGTATATTACATATTATGAATATGCACAACATATACTATTTGTTGTGCACAAGATATATCACATGTGATAATATAATTTTTCTTTATAATAAATAATATATGTTATGCATATTATATAATATATATTGTGCATATCATATTTACTATTTACAGTGTTTTTTCTTTATGTTTATCACAAATCTCTTAAAATAATACTACATGTGTATGTAAAGAGAAATGTTACTGGTAGATACTATTTAACCATTTCTACATTCATTTAATGTTTGTAAATTTAATATATATTGATAAATACATCAAATGTGCCAACATTTATATGAACGTAAAAATGAGTGAATGATGAAATGATACATATGAATAATATTTTTGGAATGTAAAAAATAAGGGACTATTCCTATTTTCCAAACCATTAAGAATCAGAGATTTGTTGGCTAGTAAGAAAAAAAAAGAATCGCAAGGTTTGATATTCATTCTGATTGAGTAGTGAATGGGACCCCATGAATCTGTAGTGTGTGTACACGTACAACCACCACCACCTCCTCCTCCTCTTCTTCTTCCTACATGCTACAGTAGAGTAACAGGTACTGCTTCTGCTGCTGTTTCTGTTTCAAAGATGGAACAGAACAGTAAGTTTTGTGTTGTGTTGTGTCACACACACAGTTGCACACGTTACACATATTATTACACAGTATATTAGTATTTTCATTATAGCTGTCTTTGTCGCTCTATTATGTTTTTGTGTCTGCAATAAAACACAACATAACATCTAATCTAATCTAATCATAAATGTTTCCGCCATTTCATTATACAGAAAAGGAAAAGGAAATAGTAGCTTGGTAGCTGTTGAGTAGCGCCTATTCTCACTCACTCACTCACTCTGCCTCTCAACTCATCCTTCTCGTGATTACCATTCCAACCCCTTTTCTCTGCTTTCTCTTTCCTCATTCACTCTTTTTCTCCTTTTCTCTCTCTCTCTCTTAAATTTCAAAGTTCAAGCCCTAGCCTGCCTTAGGCTCTTGATTCTTCCACGCTGCTCCTCAATGGTTACTTTTAATGTTTTGAGTTTTGAATCCTCCTTCACAGCTTTGTTTCTGGGTCTTTGCTTTTCTCCCAGGTAATGTTTCTCTGTTTTTGCACAACTTGATCACTTTTTTTTAATAAAAATAAAAAAAAATTAATTTTTTTTTCTGGGTCTTGTCTTTTAGTGAATTTTGGATTGTGGGGTGGTTGCTGGATTATGTTTTGCAAATTCCTTTTGGTGTTTACTATGCAGTTTAATTGTCAAGCTCAATTTTTTTTTTTTTTATTGTTTTTGTCTGCCCTTTAAATTTTGAAGCTTGGTATTAAGTTTGATCCCTGCAAATGAAAGTTGATTAAATGTGTTTATTCTTTTTTATTCTATATGGCTTTTCATTCTTCATTTTGAGCTCTCCATTTCCTTGGCTCAGCCTCTAAATTCAAGATTGCTTTTGAACAATTTCAAATCTAAGTTTTGATTCTTCCTTTTGCCCTGATATCAACTCTCACCTTTGCCTGCTATTCTTTAGAGGCAGGAACTGTGTGTTTGTTTTCATACCTTTCAATATTAGTACCTGCTTTACAATCTTATTGGTTAATGATGCACGTAAGTATGATGATATTTGGCTATGCAGCTCTTTTGTGTGGATCGTTATTTTCAGTAGCCATTTTAGTTATTACATTTCAAGAAGGCATACAAATGTCCTAGAATATGGAGGAAGCATGAATAAGCTGTATCTACCTTTCTCTATATTTAATGAATGTTCAGGTTGGAGCCATAGATGAATACTTATGCATTAAGTTGTATCCCTGAATTTGAACTGCAATTCTTGTCTTAAACCATTCTCAAGTATTATTTCAAAAATGTCAGGTTTGGATGCTTCATTTTGTAGTCAATGAAGGGTACAAGTTGATCAACTTGTTCTGCTGAGAAAACATTGAATGAAGAGAAGTCTGTAGCTGTAGGATGCCCTAGAGGATTTTGATTTCTGCATTACCATCTCTTGAATTCGGCTTGAAGCTTGGTTCCTAGTCCTTTTTATCAACTGATCAAACACATCTATCAGATATGGATACCTCTGGCAGTACATGTGAGATAGTGGAATCAAGGGATGAGATTTCCGAGTTCAAAATGGGTGAACAACCTGAGGGTAGTTGTGCCCATAAATCTGGGAAAAAGTATTCGATTGAGGATGATATAAATCGTCTTTTCCAGGGTATTGACATTAGGAGTTCATCTAGAGGTTTTAGTGCATCACATTCTCAAAAGAGTGCTCTTAAGAGGCCAATGAAAGTAAGTTCATCTCAGGCATCAGGAATTGGCATCTCGGAACCTGTAAGTTTAAAGCAGGCACTTAGAGGCTTGTGCATCTCTCAGGCATCAGAAATGGCTGCTTTGAAGAGATTGTCAAAGCAATGCAGTTCATCAAGAGTTTCAGAGGCTGGCACCATCAAAAAGTTGTACACAGAAGTTGAAGGGAAAGCGAACTTGGTGGAAATCTCCCTAGTTCCAGAGATGTCTGCAACTTCTGACAAATTTCCCAATCTCTCGTCATCAGATTCATGTGCTGATCATTCTGTTCCCTTTGTTGATGCGACATACCCGAAAGAAACTGCAAACAGGTATGCGTCTCGAGATCAGATTGTTCCTCTTCCATCCGAAATTGAGGGTGACAAACCAATTATAGGGACTGGAAAGCCAATGCTTACAAATTTTTCACCAGTTGCATGTGCAAGTAAGGTAGTGCCGGAGGGCAGGATCGATCCTGCTTCATCAAGCAAAACTTATCACGGTTCTTCAATGCCAGATATGGGACAGGAAGCAAATTCATATTCTTTGTCTTCTCCATCTACCTCTAGTACTGGTCATGGAGTTGATAAACCAACAAGCAGACAAACATGTTTAGTGAAGCCTATAGTCAATAGCAAGAACTTCTTTAAGAAAAAAGTAAAGCAGGATTCGTGTTCTGGCTCAAGCAGCTCTACTCCATGTGTGAGAAAAGTTGACAATGATTTGGGCTCCATTACAAATAATTTGGACAAGGAGACTGGCAATTCTGATTTGAAGCATGAAGTGAAAGAGAATGAGAAGCTGTCTCCCAGCAGTTCTAATCGTAGCCTTGAAGTTAACTCAATTAATGCTGGTATGGATTCAAGCAAACCTGGTTTCAGTTTAAATTGCAATAAGAGAACTAAGTTTCTAGTGACAAAAATTGATGATAAATCAAGATCAAAGGAAAAGGGCGAGTTCTCCCAAAGCTCGAAAAGTAGCATTGGTGAGTACAGTAGCAGCACAAGCATCAGTGAGGATAGCAATCTAAGTGGTTCCAGTCGCATTGGCCACAGGCCCCACATGTCAAAACATTTGAGATGGGAAGCTGTTCATGCTGTTCAGAAGCAGCTTGGTAATTTAAGTATGAGGCACTTTAAGCTGCTAAGGAGGCTTGGTAGCGGGGACATTGGCACTGTTTATCTTGCAGAACTTATCGGCACGAGCTGCCTTTTTGCACTGAAAGTGATGGACAGTGAATTTTTGGCAAGCCGGAAGAAAATGTTCAGAGCCCAAACTGAAAGAGAAATCTTGCAGATGCTGGATCATCCATTTCTTCCTACGCTATATTCCCATATCACGACAGATAAACTCTCTTGCTTGGTTATGGAGTATTGTCCAGGTGGTGATCTGCATGTACTGCGGCAGAGACAACCATACAGGAGTTTCTCAGAACAAGCATCTAGGTAAGAGTTTTGGCGTTCCCAGTCTTTTTTCTTCATCATTCATAGATATGTGTTTCTGTTTTGAAATTCTTCAAGAAGTCCAAGGGAAATCTGTTGTAGCATTCATTTAATAGCCTAGCTATCACTTTATGTCGATGGTTAGTACTGAAATATGGAAATATGAGTTCAAATTTCTGGAGAACAGAAGTGGAATGATGTTAATGAATGGAATTTATAGAGAAAAGACACATACACACAGAAATTAGTAGGGTAGTATAGTGCTAAGAAGGATGGAAGATTGTAGGAGTCACCAAGGGGAATGAGTCACTTAGCAATGTTTGAAACTGTCTTGATTAGCCTGAAACTCAGCATGAGGCTTCTTATGCCTGCTTTTGACAGAAATTGAACCAAATTAAGCATACTAGGTAGAGTTCATATGATTTAAACACCTTGTGCACAATTCCAACTTGATGGTGTGCTTATTCAATAAGAAATGCTGTGTTTGCTTATTCTCACATTACAAAAGAAACAATTCCCTTCATGAAAAAATTTATTGCTAATGAGTAACTTTTCAAGCATTTTCTTGACTATGGTCATGCCATTACCTTTTTTGCAGGTTTTATATTGCTGAAGTGCTTCTTGCCCTGGAGTACTTGCACATGCTGGGAGTTGTATACCGAGATCTAAAGCCAGAAAATATCCTAGTACGAGAAGATGGCCACATTATGCTGACAGATTTCGACCTGTCATTGAGATGTTCCGTCAATCCAGTGCTCGTCAAATCATCTTCACCTGAAGTAGATGCAACAAAGAAAATGTCCACTCCATGTTCAGATGCTAGCTGCATACAGCCTTTCTGTCTCCAACCGGATTGGCAAGTTTCCTGCTTTACTCCCATTCTTATAACTGCTGGAGCAAAATCTCGAAAGATTAAGGCTGATGCTCAGGTCGGTTCACTGCCACAGCTCGTAGTGGAGCCTACCAGTGCCCGGTCTAACTCTTTCGTTGGCACCTATGAATATCTTGCTCCTGAGATCATCAAAGGTGAGGGTCATGGGAGTGCTGTAGATTGGTGGACCTTTGGAATATTTTTGTTTGAGCTTTTATATGGTAAGACTCCCTTCAAGGGCCCATCAAACGAGGATACATTAGCCAATGTCGTGTCGCAAAGCCTTAAGTTCCCAGGTGCTCCTATTGTCAGTTTTCATGCAAGAGATTTGATCAGAGGATTGTTGATAAAGGATCCTGAGAGCCGATTAGGTTCTGTAAAAGGTGCTGCTGAAATAAAGCAGCATCCTTTCTTTGAAGGCCTTAACTGGGCTCTAATACGATGTGCAGCGCCACCAGAGCTCCCAAAGTTTCGTGACTTTGGAAGTAGAGCTCCATCTATGGCGACGCAAAAGGAGACCGCGAACGATTTAGAGGATACAGAAAACTGTGAGGAGTTTGAGTTGTTTTAGTTAAACTCTACTTCCCTGCTCCCCCCCTCTTCCTTTTTGCTTCCTTGTTATTTTAAAAGCTGTTCTCATCCATGTAGCACTTAATATTTAGCTTATAGATAAATGTAATTTCCAAAATCGTGACAAATAGATAGAATAGTATTAGTATATGTTTATACTGGATTAGGAGTTGCAAATCTATAAAAGAAGTAAGGGAATTTCTTTGGTTTTTCCAGTGGCCATTTCAGCCTCAATGTGATATTATCAATGGATATGCCTTTCCCTTTTCCTTTTATGTTCAGCTCCATGATTGAGTCTGCCTAACTCCTTTTTATGCAGCTCTTCAGTACAATTTGTTTACAGTAGTGAATTTTGCTATAGGCATTTTCATGAGTCTGATTTAGTTCTCTTAAGGGACAAATGGAGTTGATGGCATTCAATTCAATATATGCAAATTGAGGTGGGTGTGAAAAGGTTAGCTTAGCATAAGATTGTGATGAGCTCTGGGATTTTTATCTTGAAAATTCTGTATCTAGTTTAATGTGATGAATTGAATACTGATGATGCAGGTTGAGTTGATGAGGATATCTTGTAAGAAGCATGAACTCACTCAAGTCCCTGATAGATAGTTACCTACAGTATAATTCTTGTGAAGGTAATAAATATAGCAGATATTATTGATTGGTTGGTTCAGTTTGTTGAAAACAAGAGTGATATTGTCAAATAAATAACTTGAATGTACACTAAATTTGACATTAAATCAGTCATTCAATTTAATTGTGATACAATCTAATATTTATAGCTACTCAATCTAATTTATATCTTAACTCAATCTAACATTATATTCAAACTTTTATAATGAGGCAATGACAATTTTTATACTGACACAATCTAATATTTATATTTATTCAATCAAACTTTTCTTTACAGGTAGCTGATTTAGTGTCATTTTTAGTGTACATGTAATATTACTTATAAATAATATACATACTAGAATCTCTAGGGCTGAAACTAGATAGTGAAAGGGCTTTCACTTGTATTGGCTGCTTCATGAGTTGCAACTTCTGAATAAAATGCATTATATGTTCTATTGGAATCTTTTGGTACCTTGTAGCTATGACCATGATATCATATCCTAAACCATTCATATTGTCTGATGAAGCCATGGCAGCAGCAGCAGTAACTGGTTGATATGCATAATAATAATAATAAAAGGGGGAAAGTTGATGTTTATTGGGATTCTTGTGATATTCTTACTAGTTACTACTTTTAGTTGATACTAATTCTAATTAGTTCTTTCTTGAATGTGATGGATGCATGAAACATAGTCAGCACTTGTGGAGGAAGTTGATGTGTTTGATCTGTCAGCAATATCATTGATATTCCCCTGACCTGTATGTGAAGATTCCATGATATGTAGGTAGGCATTAATTAATTAGTCAATAAATTTAGTAATATTAATATGCCCCTTATATATAGTGCAACCAGAGTTAGGGGACCATGCGCTTATATATATATAACAATAATAGTATATTATATTAGATAGACATCAGAAACATGGACATGGACAAGAAGAGGAGCTTTTTACTGTTCAACTCTGGGAATCTAATAAGACACACAAGCAACGCATTGTCCACCAAAAGTGTCGTTTTCCTTCCAATTCCTATTTTATTTTATTGTAGCAAATAGACGCTCTTTTTTATCATGGTATACTGTAATATCCATCCGCACATAAAACAAATTATACGAGTACATCACAAAAATCAGTCATTATATGAAATAATTTAATTTTTTAAAATTATTAATCCAAATTTTAATATTATACACTAATCCAACTTTCATTTTTAAAAGTTAGATTAATAATTTTAAAAAGTTGAATTATTACAAATGGTGGTTGATGATAGTTGATTTTCTGGTATACATCTAGCATTACACAAGCAAAAAATATATTTGAGATTTTTATTCGGTATCTAAAAAAATATAGGGTACCAATACCTAACTGTTGTATGTGTCAAGTAGTGATTGGTTTACAGCAAAAAATTAATTTAAAATTTTCAAAATTTAGATAACCGGTAACATGTTTGGCATGTAATCTTCAAAAGTTAATTTAATTTATATTGCTATCATGTGACTTTATCAATTTATGAAAAAAAGACTCAATCCAAAACATGTTGCTAGAGAGAGAGAGTGCACTGCACGAGGGAGAGAGAAAGAGGAGGTGCGATTGGAAATGAGGTGTGTCCGGAAAAACTGCGATCATGATCACCATGTTCTGCCGGTACTGAATTATATTTATCTTAACATGTATTAATAGGTTAAACAATAATTGCGTACTAGTACCCAACAAAAATATTGAGTACCGAATAAATGTCTATAAATTTGAAGAAACTATGTTTCATGATGATTTAATTTTCATCCAATATATATTATTTTTATACAATCATCCAATTATGTATTGCAATATAAATTATAATAGTATTTTTTCTTTCTTATTGTCCAATAAATCATACCACATAATATTTTGATAGGATGAATGAATGCATAAAAATTAAACTCTTGATAAGATGTTATCTATATTCTATAGTACAAAATAGAGGTAATTCTATTCAAATAAGTAGTAATGTTTGTTGTACAACAGAAATACATTTAACTAGTATCCAATGTACGTTACGTGTCATATTTATAAAATATTGCGCATGAGGACACTAATTTGATACTTTTCTATAAAATAAGTAAGGAGATAAAATAATAATCCATGAGGAGTACTTGTAGAGGCAGTGGAGGTAGTGGCTAACACACACACACCGTCCCACTATCATTTACACTGACTAACACAAACGCACACAACCAATCTAATCCAATCCAAGTGAAGCGAGTCCACAACAGACTCACCCAATATATCATTATTATGTGTATAAATTGATAAATTGATTGATTATGGCATAGCAGAAGAGACGATGGTGCGTTGTGGTGGAGTAGGAGTTGTTGGTCTCGGCCTACCCAACGTCTCAGTCTCAAATAACAACAAAAACAACTTGTTTTACCATCATCACACATTCCTGCATCTTCAACTGCATCACCGTTATGTTAACACAACAACAACAACAAAGTGGCGCTCCATGACCCTCGGCTCCGATTCTCCCACCCAAGACAGTAACAACAACAACAATCCTCCTATTACTGCTCCTGGGTATGTATGTATGTATGTATGTTCGCATATTTCTTCTTCCTTTCCTTTCCTTTCCTTTCATGCTCATGAATTCATTTATTCATTTGTTCCAACTCATTTTCAGATTCTGCATCATTGAAGGCCCTGAAACAGTCCAAGATTTTGCCAAAATGGAGCTCCAGGAAATACAGGATAATGTCCGAAGCCGCAGGAACAAAATCTTTCTCCATATGGAAGAGGTCACTCACTCACTCATTCTACCCTACCCAAATAAACAAAATCTCTCTCTGTATCCTCAATTTTATTTTTTTCCTTCTTTTTCTTTTCTAGGTTCGCCGGCTTAGGATACAGCAGAGGCTTAAAAGTGCCGAGCTTGGAATTTTGATTGACCAACAAGACAATGAACTTCCCAACTTCCCATCTTTTATTCCATTCTTGCCTCCTTTGGTATGCTTATTTTCTTAATATGATTTCAAGGTTTTGGGAAATGAATGATAATTATTAAATAGTAGATTATCATGCTTAATGCTTGATTGAGTAAGTATAAATGTTGGATTCTATCAGTATAAAAATTGTCATTGTCTCAATATAAAAGTTTGAAGATAATGTTGGATTGGGTTAGGATATAAGTTGGATTGAGCAACGATAAATGTTGGATTAAATCAGAGTTGAATTAAGTGGTTGATTTAGTATTTCACTAGATTATTATTATTATTTGTTCTTACAGAGTTCGTCAAACCTTAAGCAATATTATGCAACCTGCTATTCTCTTATTGCTGGGATAATTCTTTTTGGTGGTCTTCTTGCTCCCACAGTAAGCACCTTTCCCTATTTCCATGCTTTATGTTGTTAATGCACCAGAGATTTGTTCTCATTTTCATTTCATTTTCATTTCTCAGTTGGAGCTTAGACTTGGATTAGGAGGCACATCTTATGCAGATTTCATTGAAAATATGCATCTGCCTATGCAGTTGAGGTACTACCCCATTTCCTCCTCATTCAAAATATAAGTGTCAATCAAATACTAGAATGTTCATTCCCAGACATATTTTGTAATATTCAAGTTTCAATCCATCCACCAAACACTTCCAATATGTCTTGCATGGGAACGTTAATCTATCTGCCACACGCCCCTCAAGGGAACAATCATTGATAGTTGAAGTTGCAATGCACAAAGCTTCATAATATTGGTCTTCATTCTTTTATGAATACTAGCTACATATCATACCATACCATACCAAAGTCTTATCTCACTAGGTGGGATCGGCTACATGGATCAAACAACGTCATTGGGCCATGTTTTTGCTTTAGTCCATGCTAAAAGATTCACCAAAGTTTTACATTGGTTGTTGAAGGCTTAACACAGCACTCCTCTTTTATCCGGACTTGAGACCGGCTATGTAAAAACATAGGCAGAGTTGAATACTAGCTACAGCCTACATGATGTTTGTATTTTTTGTTTGCTGTTGAATGACTGTTATTGCATTCCACCTTTCATTCTTGCCTGTCTGTATGTCACCTGATGATTTTTGTTGGAGTTTGTAGTCAGGTTGATCCCATAGTGGCATCATTTGCTGGAGGAGCAGTTGGAGTGATCTCAGCATTAATGGTTGTTGAGATAAACAATGTAAAACAGCAAGAGCAGAAAAGATGCAAATACTGTCTTGGTGCTGGTAATACTGAAATCATACTTCTCAGTTGTTTGTATAATTGAAGTCTTTTGTGCAAGGTGGACATTGCATTAGTGCTAAGGTTACACAGCAAGAGTAAAAATCATAGAACCTAATGAAGCTGAACCGCTCAAATCTTTGAAAGATATAATAATAAGAATAATAATATTACTGATAGTCATTCAATTATTTGTTTGTTATCATTGATAATTATCATCAGTATATCACTGATCCTTACTATCATACATGTCTGCTTTCTGTCAGGATATCTTGCATGTGCCCGTTGTTCAAGCACCGGTGCAATCACTCTGATTGAACCAGTACCCACGTTTAGTGGTGGAAACCAGCCTCCAAAACCTGAGAGATGTTCAAATTGTTCTGGATCTGGCAAGGTTTGTAAATTAAAAAGGCTATATATATATATATATCAGAAGAGATCCACTTATTCTTGGAATAAGTCTTGATATACATACTCCGTCTTATAACTTTATATATTCACTAAATTTAATTAATACAAACGTTTTATTGTAAGTTTACACAACATAGATCGAGTGTATAAAATTTCAACATAACTTGATACTTCATCATCTCATATTATTTTAACGTATAACGTAGTTTTAGAAATATATGTAAATGTTAAGTTTTAGATAATATATCTATCTATGTTTGATTTTTCTGAAATTTGATATGGCATAACATAATCATCAAGATAATATCATATAATTTATTGGTTTGATTGATCTAATTTTTGTGTTTACTGAAAGTTATTAGATGGAATAAGTATAAAAGACTTACTCTTGGAGTAAGTGTTTATTGTAAGACTTACTCTTGAAAGTTATTAGATGGAGTAAGTGTATATATAGGGAGCATAACAAGTGAGAGAGGTAATTTTATGAGAGTGAGTGTGATAAATTTGGACCGTTGGATCTAGCATTTATGGTTATACGGCCCAAAATATAAGGCCTTTCCTCTCATTAGATATACTCCCTACACTTCAAATTGTTATTTTTCTGTCTCTGCGGCTTTAAGAACTGCGGTGATCTGCATCAGATGTTCTCTAGTACTCTCAGTGAGATGGGGACAAAATTGCTCTGTTCCATTCATAATTTGACTCTTTCAGTCATTAGTTTATTAAAAATGTACTGAAAGTTGGAGAACAACAACCATGTCTCACAAGGCTCAAGTGTGATAAAATAAAATATATGGAGCACAACAAGACTTGTTTTGATCTTGCTGTGATCTACACAACCAATGGTAGATGTGCTCCTTTTTTAGTAATTGTTTAAAATCTGCATGATGACTACTAGACTTAGGATTCATGGGGATATACATGTTTGTCAATGTTAATCTGCTAGATCTACAGGAATAAGACACTAGTTTGAGTTGTTTAGTAAAGAGTTTTGCTAATAAGTGTTCTTAGAACATTTGTTAAGGATACTTAAAATAGTAATTTTAGAAAAATTTAAAATATAATGTGAATCCCTTTTATAAAAAAAAACATAAAATAAAAATACATATTTTCAAGATATATATTTCTATTTTTAATTCTTTAATATAATAATAATATGCTGAATCTCTGACAGGTTATGTGTCCAACTTGTCTTTGCACTGGAATGGCCATGGCAAGCGAACATGATCCTCGAATTGATCCTTTTGACTAGACTACAGTTTGAGGCTGACTAGTTACACTTCCACGTACCATTTTTGAGAAATTATTTGATAGTCTTGGACTATATTTAATGTGTGATCTAAGAACTTGTACAATTATATAAAGTAAATATTCTTGAATCACGCATTAAAGGTAGTCCATAACCATCCAAAAATATACCGTGTATATTGATGAATACATAATAATTTCATATATGTGTATTATTGAAATTGCATGATATTGCTGCTTACACGTTGGTTATTGAGGTGTCAATAAAGTTTTTGTTAGATTACGCCTAATGAGTAATGACAACAACCTTGGAAGTTGGAAATAGGAGGAAGTGCTATTAGTATACAGCACATTACTCTTTTTTTCATTTTTTTTTATAATTTTAATAAATATGTTGACAAGTTGTAAATATATTCATCAAAGTTATCAACATTTGAATAGAATGAAAAATAGGTGGAAAAATACTGTCATTTTCCGGAAATAGGCATGGCATTATGTAGATTGATTAAGCAATGGATAGTTAGCTTCTTGGTTATCCTTTACTGTCCCTATGTCCCAAAAGAAGTGATATTTATTTGGAGTACAACATACATTAACTAATTATGTCAACTTTAACAAAGCTAAGTTTGACAGTTGGATATTGACCAACAACCACTTGGATGATTTTAAACCACCGATAACATCTCATATTCCATCTTCAATATTGTTGTAAGTGATAATTTGACTAGGATTTTGTTAACAAATGTACTATGAATACTTAGAACAGAAAATTTTAGTAAGATTTGAATTATTATTGTGGATCTATTGTATTGAAATTTTAAAAGTGTATTTTTTTTCAATTTGAATATGTTAGCAAAACTCAAATAAGAAATATGATTTTACTTTAATGCAGGGGTGTTTGACAGACTAATGTAGGATTTTCTCATGTTATTTTCTTTCAAATATAATTAACTTGATCATGTTAAATCCTCTTTTTTAATTTTTTTTTTCTCCATCACTTATTTATTCAACTCAATCAAGCATTATGATGAAAATAGGATCCTCTTCTATTAATTATTTCGAGAGGATCCTCTTTTACTAGGTGGATATTATTGAAGAAAGCAAAGCATATATGACTACACATGAATAAATGGAAATTAATGAATCGCATTGTGTTAATGTTAATTCATTCAATAAGGACAATTTATCGGTGAGAAGTCACCATATGTAAAATTTTATCTTTTTAAAATTATTGATCCAACTTTTAAAAGTATTGGATCAATGTATAATATAAAAAGTTGAATTATTACACATGGTGATTGATTTTGTGGTGTACAAAAATCATTTCTCTTTATGGGGTCGTTTGGTTTGCATATTATTTTTTTTTCCGGAAATGTACACATTCCTGAGAATCCTATTTGTGGGAAATCACTTTTCCAAGATTGCGATATTCTTGTGTTTGGTTTGTTTGGGACTCTTATTGAATTTTTCCATGAATGAATTATATCACGCATTTGGTTCATAATAACATTCATGAGAATGTTTTCTTAATTTTACAAATATACTCCAAGCTATTTAAAGTGAAAAAAATAATTACAAATAAACATTTATAATATTTTAAAATTATTAAAATTAAAATATTGTTAAATCAAAATATCTCAAAAAAATATTCAGTTAATTTAAATATTCAAATAATGTTTTGATTCTCTCCTAAATAAAAGTAAACCTTGCAAAAATTATTTGATTCATGAGGCACAAATTGTAGTGTTAGAATGAGTGTATATAAAGATAGATAAATTTAAAAAATTTCAATATTTAAGAGGACATTTTTATAATTTAAGTCTCTTTAATTAAGCATTCCAATAGGATGAGAATGTGAGATTCTCATGGGTGTGAGTTTGAAATCATGACAATGTAGATGTCAAAATATAAACCAAATGTTGGGATGTAGTTTTCTCATAAAATATTTACGAGAATTTTCAAACATTCTCACAACTGAACGCTCTCTATATGTCATTCTCAATGAGTGTATACATATATATATATATAATATATATATATATATATATATATATAGGGGACATATCAAGTGAGAGAGATGAGAGTGAGAGGAATAAATCTGGACCATTGGATCTTACTTGAATGGTCAAGATTAGAAATAGAGTCATGTGACTTTTTTAAGTGGTCATGTGTCTTTTTAAAATCTTTTAATCTTGACCATCCATGGATGATTTTATGGCCAAGATTTACTCCTCTCACTCTCATATAACTTTAGCATTCTCACTAGATATCTCTCCTCTCTCTCTCTATATATATATATATATATATATATATATGAGCGTAGGATTCAAATGAAATAGTATAATTTCAACCAATATTACACTTCTTATAATTTAATATAAATAATTTTTTTTTCGATCCAATTGTTGATCGATAAAAACTAATTATGAATATCATTTGTGTTAAATTTTATACAAATTGAACATCATTAAGAATGAATTTCATATATCTTTTATTCTTGTTTATTTTGAACAAATGTATTTCTTTGATTCCATCTATCAAAACTATACCAAATAATTTTATATTAATTTAAAAAATTTATAAGTATGATCTATATGATTTGACTTACAATTCAACTAGTGATTTTATTAATAATTAATCAAATTAAAAGTTATTAAAGTATTCTAACAATTACTTAAATGACACTGGTGTTATTTGAGTAACTGCAATGAAGGATTAAAATATAGAACTATTTCTAATAAATTATTATTTATCTTTTTCCAAAATAATAGCATATGAATTGTTAATTGTCTAGTATAGTCCTAGACGAGTAATAGCATAGTTAAATTCCATTAATCATTAGTATGTAGAAGATGATGGAAAGAAAGAGAAGGAGGCGGGGTTGGTTAGGGATAGGAAGGTGAATAGTTATAGCGGCATAGCATAGCATAGCATAACCCTAATTATATATTACTTTCTCTATTTATTTATCCAATTTTAATTATATATAAAAATTAAAGATTTATTTTATAATATCTAAAAATTATAAAAAAATTTAAACATATTTTATAATATTATTTTTCTCACTTATTATCTATTTTCTTAATTACTTACTAAATATATTATTTCTCATATTTTAATTAAATGTATAATTAGAAAAAAATAATAGTAACGATCTTAAATTTCTAAATAGACAAATAAAAAAAATATGTGTTCCTAAATTGGATAGATAAAAACAAAATAGAGGAAGTAATAAGTACTGCTTGCTTTTAGTGACTCTAGAGTCAGAGTCAAAGGAATCGTGAATCAACAAGAGTCAGAGTCATATTGACTCTAAAATTGGTTCTGAACACACCCTCACATATTTGTGTCTCTCTTTCAGCACGCAGTGCCTCCCTTCCAACACAAGTGACTCATTTCTAATATACAGTGACTCCAAATTTTGAGTGAACAAAAAGTTGACAATTTTGTTCACTGAGTCATTGTGACTCTGTTCACTGAGTCACTGTGACCCTCATACCAAACACTTGACAGAGTCAATTTTTCACTGACTCCCTGACTCTGACCCAGAGTTGGAAAAAACAAACTTAACCTAAGAGTATTGATATATGTACAATAAAAAACCAGCTAAAATAGTCAATATATTATGTATAACATATATCACATGTTGCAAAAAAGATGATATTATAACATGTGATATACATTATGCATATTAATATATTGTACATATTGATTATTTTTGCTAATTTTTAATTATACACCAAATATTTATCTAGTAATGATAAGTAATATTCCATATATTCTCTAATAAATGTCCATTTTATATTTTATATTTTTTTATTAATATTTGTCCATTTAAGAATTTTAGATAATATTAATTATTTTTCTTCATTAATACCCTTATAAAAGAGAGAAAATTAAGAAATAAATTAAATATGAGAAATAATATTAATAAAAATAGTAATGTAAATTATATTAAACATTACCTACTTCTAAGATTATTTAATCATTTTCTTAATAAGTGTGAAAAATATGAATGAATACTTATTAAAGAATGAGTAATGCTACATGTACACCATAAAATCAGCCATCAACTATAATAATTCAACATTTTGAAATTAGTAATTAAACTTTTATTATTATACATTAATCCAACATATTTAAAATTAAATCACTAATTTTTAAATTTCAGATTATTACATATGGTTAATTTTATGATGTACACAAAGCATATTTCTATTGAAGAATAGAGGTAGAAGAAAATAATGAACACAAAAATTAAATTTGAAGAAATTTATATTACCCATTATATATTTACCAAAAAAAAGATATTTGAATATGAATGAAGAATAATAATTGCACCGACTGAGGGTGTGGCTGCATTAGAGACAGGACGTCTACATGGGGCCCATCACATCACTCCTCACACAATACCACACTTACCCTTCTTCTCTTCTCTTCTCTTCTCTTCTCTTCTCTTCTAACCTTCTTCTTCTCCTTTCTCTTCCTCTCTCTCTCTCTCTCTCTTTCTCATTCATTCACCTTCACACTTCACACACCAACCACACACAAATCTCTCTCTCTCTCTCTGAAGAGGCAGAAGAAGCATTATATTATTATTATCATCATCACAGGTTAGGCGGTGGTGGTTACTGCTGACTCACACACTGCCACCTATCAGCTATGTCGTCCAGCGCTGGCAGGTACATGGCCTTCCCCCCATCGCCCTCGCCGTCACACTCCGCCCCTCACCTCTCCGCTCGTCGCTCTCCTGCCTCCTCCTCCTCCTCCTCCGCCCTCCTCGAACACGACAAGTATCTTATCTACACACCCTTCTTCGATTTATTTACTCTTTTTTTACTTTTTATTTTCTAAATTAAATTAATGATGAATTTTGACTCTGCTTGATCCTCGTGCTTTTATCGACTGATTTCCTACTTTGGACCTTCTTTTCTCTTGCTCTGTTCAATTAGTCAAATGGGTCATACCCTCTTAACTTCTTCTTTCTGTGGTTGGCTGGATTTACTGCTTTTGCTTGCAACTTGAATCGGGTCTTCAAATTTTAGATTTTTATGATCTGATCTGGCTGTTCACTCAATTTAATCAAGAGGGTCTGTTCAAGACATTGATTTGATGTTGTTGAATCGGATTCCCTCTGATTCATGTCCAATAACTTGATCTTGTTTTTACTTGCTTACAGTGCTTCTCTGTTTAGTTCATTTCACTTCATTGTTCATTATTGACTTTGTTCCAGTTTTAGATCATGATCATTCATCAGATCTTTGAGGATTTTACTAGATGTGCATTTGGGTTTTTCATCAATGAATTGCTACTGATACTATGCCTCTTGTTCTCACTGAATTTCTTTCCTTCTGTTTTCAGATATCTAACTGAGTTATTGGGAGAACGTCACAAGCTTAGCCCTTTCATGGCTGTGCTTCCACACTGCTATCGATTGTTAAACCAAGGTCGGATCCGTTTCCCCAATTTCTATCATATTGTTATTGTATAGGAATATCAAAGCATGTATCAAAGGGTGAACCTACTTAATCATTCACCTGTTTGAGTTGGCATTAAGTCAGATACAAATTCTGGCTGCTACCCTTATTCTTTTTCCTTTGTTAAACTGTTGGTGTTTAATGCAAGGAAGTTTATGGGGCTCATCAACTCCTTTTTTTTTTTTTTCCAAAGAGGGAATTAAAACTTGAATATTTCTATTGCTAAATCAGTAGTTCAAGATTTTGTATTTCAAGTGTTAAATGGCTGTTTTTTTTATAAAAAAAATGATATATGATCTTTGTTTAAGTAAATTTGTTCAATTTTAAGTATTAGAAAATGTTTTTTTTTTTCTTTCCTATAGACTAATACAAATGATATTTTGTTTGGTTCTTGCTTCCAAAGTTCTATTGCTACTTTGATTATTCTTTTTCTTCTTGTTTCATACCGAGATGCTGGATATCTTTATGTAACATATAATTCAAGGACTTTGTAAAAAATATTAGATATTACTTTGGCATAATATGTCAAGGTATTTTAAGTTTCTGTTAAATATAAAAATTTTTCTCAGAGCTGACAGTTATATGCTAACAAACAAATTTGGTGTGAAAATCAACAAGTAACCTGGCTGGACGATAGTTGCAGGCTTGCAGTAGTAAACTGTGTTTATTTACGTAGTTTTAAGGTTATACTAGTATTGTGCACTTGCTTCATGCATATATGTATTTACAATTTTACATATCTGTTCATCTATTAAATTTGCATTTGTTTATAAAGTTTGTTGAGATGGGAGAATTATGGAAGGACATGAGAGTGTAGCATATATATGAATCAGTGGAATGAAAGACTTGTGAAGGATTTAATGGATATAATTGACTCTTGGAGCAACTGTTTTTCGTGTCTTGATTATATTGACCACTTTTTCCAATGGGATATTGCCTTTTACTTGTGTGTGTGGAGTAGGGTAGGATGAACTTTTAGCTGTTAGAGAGAAACATGCTAGCTTGTGGTTGCCTGTACATGACACAGTGCCAGCAGAAACACCGATACCTGCTTCAGCAGAATTTAGTTTGCTAGAAAGAGAAATTAATTTAAGTTGAATAACATTAGAACTCTGGGTCAAGAATTAGAGTTGGGCCTTTATGATTTGACTTGCTCTACATTCAAAGAAGAAATTTGGGTAAGATCTTACTGGAGTGATTCAAATTCATTATGTGCAAGAATTAAGGTTATTGTTCATCTTCAGGAGGCTTCTTACTCACCATATAAGTTAGATCCAGTTATCGATTTACAATTACTGTTATGTTGGAATGGATAAGATTAGAGGAGAATGGGAAGGAGAGGTGGTCAAGTAATCATTTGCCTTGTTTGGGAAATTTTCAAAATTGGAAGACGGAACTGACAGATTATCATGTAACACTCCATTGTAAAATTCTTACTAAAATTCTAGGGTTGCCCTAATAATGTAATTACTTCTGAGTCCTGAGATAGCAGCCAAAAAGAAAAGTTTCCAACCAGTACATGTCATTGCGGCTTTATGTTAGTTTGACAGTGTGTGATTATAAGATAATTGTTTAAATTATTTAGACTGTTTCTATGTAAGAGAACAAATCGTTATACTGTCACTTTCATTGGAAGTAGGTGCTTCAATGGTTTGCTAACCTAATTTTTCCTGAAGTGTCTTTTATTTTACTGTGCAATTTCTATTTCTTTTAATATTAGCAAAATGACACTTGACTGCATGTTTTTTCTTCCTGCCCAGAGTACTACCATAAAAAGCTGGAAAATATCTCCTATGGGTAGCATTAATTTTTTACTGACTCAGCAAACATCCGTGTTGTCTATCGATTATGTAGTGACTGCTAACTTGTTAACAAATGCTGACTGGTACATCTTATTCTTGAAAATTGACATTTTTGGAGCAGAAATTTTGCGTGTAACCACGCTGTTGGGGAAGGCATCAGTTTTAGGTCAAAGTGGGCTTGAACATGCTAGCCCCCTGGCTACTGGAGGAGTATTTTCAAATGCAGGTGCCGATGTGAATGGATGGGCATCACGATATCAATCAGAAGTAATGATACTAACCATTAACATAACTTCATTTCCATCTAATTCTGTATTTTAGAAGTATTTCTGACACAATTCTTACATCTCATGCTAACTCTTGACATTTGTTCGAGTGATTGTAGTTCTAATTGTTTGTGACAGGTAGTGCAAAGCTAACAACAAGCTCTGACAATTAATCTATAGCTTAGCTTCTGTTTCCAAATGCTCTTGTCTTATTTTGTATTGAGATAATAAGATGTCAATACTTGACACCCTTTACAATATTTTGCAAAATCACAGATGTTATGAACAGTGTCAACTGGATAAATATGAATGGCATTAACATGGGAATCTTGATTTTGTTGTGTAGAATGCTAACACTTGCTACTTAAAGTGTTTGCCTCTTACGTGGGAAGCGAAACAGCAAGTGTCATGAGGTTTGAGGAATTGACTTAATAGCTAAGTTGCCAACAAGGGTTGTTGGCTAATGCCTCTGTGATTTGAGTTTAGCTGTAGCTGCAAATTTATTTTAACATCTTATTTTCTGACACCTGGATCCTTTATGATTGAAATAATCAGCACCATATATTTGTGCACTTTCCTTGTTGATCATTACATTACCTGTGTTTTTATTTTATATTTTTTTTATGATTCCAGCTTCTTCTGGCTTTTGAGCAGATAAGTGTAGAACTTTTCTGTGATCTCTTGATTGTCTTGGATACAGTTGTATATTTAATGATAATCTGCATGCCAGTGAATGGACCACCATATTTGTGTTTGTGTTTGACGTTTGGATTAAAAATGCAGGTGCCAGGCTTGATACAGCCCTCATCCACACAAAACTGGATGAGTCCACAAGGTGGTTCATCCGGTCTTATCGTTAAAAGGACAATCAGAGTGGATATACCTGTGGGCGCATATCCTAATGTATGGAGGATCATATCTCAGCCCCAATGTACATTGAATTTTCTTCATTGAAAATCTAATATTGACTTCTGTGTTTTGCAGTTTAACTTTGTTGGTCGCCTCCTAGGCCCTAGAGGAAACTCCCTAAAGCGTGTAGAAGCAAATACTGAGTGCCGCGTCTTGATCAGGGGCCGAGGTAGCATTAAGGATCCAGCCAGGGTAAGAATAATCATCATCTTGTTCGTTGCAATACATGATTGTCTAGTATAAGATAAAATTATTGTAAATGTCAAAATCATCTAGAAGGTCTTGCTATTATGATTTTGTTGTAGTTCGAATCAGAAGTATTAACATTTCCCCTTTTACAAGTCTAGGGATCTATGACTTTCTTCATGTTCTTGTGTTGCTCCATTGATCTTGACATAAGAAGAAAGTTTTAATGATGTTTGTAGGAGGAAATGATGAGAGGGAAACCAGGGTATGAGCATCTGAATGAGCCTCTCCACATTCTGGTCGAGGCAGAATTGCCTGTTGAAATAGTAGACGCCCGCTTGATGCAGGCTAAAGAAATACTTGAAGATTTGCTTAAGCCTGTGGTACGTATTCATTATTCAACTCAAGAACTCAAATCAATGAAGAAGGGGTTACAGGGATAGTGGTTCTTATTGTCTGAAGCTTTTCTGTTTCAGGATGAATCACATGACTTCTATAAGAAGCAGCAGCTTCGGGAACTAGCAATGCTGAATGGCACTCTTCGTGACGAGGGTTCTCCAACTATGTCTGGTTCTGTTTCGCCCTTCAACAACAGCCTTGGTATGAAGAGGGCCAAGACCAGGGGGTAATGTGTCTGACTCTGGAGGGCTTTCGGAGCTTGTGTCGATTTTCTACAGAAGCACTTTAGCATGCATGCCGGAGGAGTTGCTGTCAGCCAAGTGCCCTGAACTGCCATCGGGGCACCGGCACCGGCACCACAGGTGCCAGTTCGTTCTAACTTGTTCTATGTGCAGTGTGTTTATATTCAGTTTGAGAGAAGTTTAAATATGGATCAGATGGTGGTAGCAAGTAGTAGAGGGTCCGCTTGAGTTTGCTGAATTTGCTTTCTTTCTCTGTTTTGGGTTAGGCGGTTTGCTTAGATATTATAATTAGTATTATTCATTAGATCTGTTTATATTTATTCTTATTATTATTATGGCTTATATTATAAGCTTGCATTATAATGACAGTTTTGAATTTTGATATGAAGATGATGGTGTTGGAATCCTGTTAGGATGATAGTGTATCATTTGTACCCAGCCAGCCAGCTTATGAGGCAGATAATATAATATAATATATAATACTTTAATGTGTGTATGGACGATCTATCTTATTTTGTAATATCAATTATTATAGAAGATTATAATTTTGTAAAAATGGATAATTTTTTAATGTCTAAATTTAAGTAGTTGTTCCTGTACTGGTTCCATTGGTGTCATTTGCAGAAGTGTTAAGTTAGAGATTATGCAGCTACATGCAGATCGAAGGAATTATTGAAGGACATACATGCATATATATGTACTTAGATAGCATTTGGTAGGACAGACAGTGAATACTGAGTTTAATGAGTTTAATAACGTTTGTTGTATAATAGAAATATGTTCATTTATATGTAATATGTGTCATATGTGTGTTTGCTCTGCTCATGCAAGCTTGGACTCTCATATATGCCATGCCTTAATTAAATAATAATACTATATTCTTATGATTAATTAACAATGTTAGAAATTGACAGACCCACCGACACACATTGTATGTGAAACTCTTGTGTCGTACGTGCGTGCATGTCTCGTTTGTGCAGGGCAATTGTTGAAAAAGACTACATTGATATATTACCAGTACTATTCTAGTCTAATAAGTTAATATTATGGATGGATGAATGGTAATGATTAATAAACAATAATATATGGTGTATTATATATTTAGTACTGACGCTTTGTTTTGCAACCACCACCTGTGCTAGTTCAGTTTAGTTGTGAAGGAGTTAGATAGACAAATAGATCATATTTATTATTGGTAGATATAATAGTATTATCTATATTTTTTTCATCTTATAAAAAGTTAATAATTTTAATAAATATAATAATAACTTACTAATATATTTATTAAAGTTATTAATATTTGATGAGATGAAAAAAAATTAAGAGAATGATACTATTATATATTTTTTGATATTATTTTTATAAATAGAGTCTGCTGCTTCAAGGCAACTAGTCTATGATGTGATGTCATGTCTTGTCACTCCATCTTAGCATCTGTGCCGTCAAAATGTGTGTCATCATTATTATAATCGACGGTTTTTACTTGCATATGTTTTGTAATTGATATGGTAGCGTCAGTAATTTTAGGGTAATGTTAGGTTAGATATATAAAATTCGATATTTATCATTTAGTTATCGAGATCAATGTTGAAGAGAGAGTTATATTAACATTTAAGTGTGATGAATTGAATATCTTTATGAATTATTATGAGTAAATAGATGTACAAGTAGAGATGACAATGCACATTAAATTTAACCTTCTTTCGAGTAACATGCATAATAATGACAAAAATATATTTTTATGCATATTAAGAAGAAGTATATGTGCTAGAAGTGACATTTAAATTTAACTAAAAGTGTAAATGATTTAGACAATAATATCGCGTATTCAAATTAAAGAAAGTGCATAATACACCATATATTCTATAATATTCATCTTATATATTGTACATAATATATATTATAAGTTATGCACATTATATATTATATATTGTATGATTAATTTTTTATAATATATAATATATGATATACATATTATATAATATTATAAAAGTGCTTATGACTATTTATTATTTTAAAGTTTAGAAGCAGAAAACTATATTAATATGTATGTTGTGATTAGTTTATAGGAAGTTGGTCGAAATAGAAACAAAAATGGTAAATATGGAAAGTTTGATGGGATTGAAAAAGAGGAGAGGATGGAAGAGGGCACGTAAGAGGAAGAGAGAGGACAGATGGCAGGCATTGAGCAAAGATGCTAGCTATCACAGAGATATATGACTCACACCAATAAATAAATAACAATAATGATATAAGTATAATGAGAAAATAACTCAATGTAGTTTTTTTAGTTGTCCACGGTGCTTCGGGTCGTGTATCTAGGAACGGCAGGAGACTCTCAGCAAGAATTTTTTCCATACTCAAGGCTCGAACCCGAGACCTTGCTTAAAGGATAACAAGCCGTTTACCACTTGTGTCAATCTTTGTTGGTTAAGTCAATGTAGTTAATGAGTCTATTTTGGCTTTAGTTTGAACTCAAATAATCATTGAAATTATAATTCCTGAGTAATTATGACCAAAAATTTCATTTATCAACTGATTTGACTAGTTTTTCATTGTACATTTAACATCACTTAATAAATAAATACTAATATTCATTCACTCACTCTCTAGTTCGGTGCTGTGTGCTACCGTAGATGATGCAGTATAGTATGTATGATAGGTGCTCCTCCTCGTCTCGAACCTTCAAAATTCACTCCACCTCACTATCTATTTATTTATTTAGAGAAAATAGTATAAATATTTTTCACATCATAAAATTATTATTAGTTATTATTAATTATTATATAGAATAGTTAAATTAATAGTTTTAAAATTAAAATTATTATATGTATAATAATTAATGATTATTAATTTTATAGTATATATATAGTATTATTTATTTGAAATATATGAGTAAAATATCTGAAAAAGAACGAGTTAAAAGAAAAATAAATAACTACAAAAAATAAATAACAAAAAATAATGAAATTTATATATTTTTACAAGTATAATATCTAAATATTTAATAGAGTATAATATATAAATAGCATTGCACTGTCTATCTAACATACTATTATTCTTCCTCCCCCCAACTATTATTGAATAGCTACCTAGCTAACGCCCAACCCCTTTAATTTCCCATCCTCCTTTTCAAATTATGTACAATAATAATAATGATAATAATAATTGTTCCCTTATTTTTTGAAATGCCCTGCATTTTACGTTCATTGAATTTTAATTAATTTTATTCAAGTTAGCCGACTCATTGCAAGTTCGCTTTCATTTTCCCTTTATTAACATCTTTCTTCTTCAAATTATTTTGGTAAATTTAATTTTGATACACTTATAATATTAATCTAATTATATTTCTTTATATAAGTTATGTTGTGGATATTTGAGTCTTATTATTTTAAAAATAAAACTATTTTTTATTATGTAGTAACATTTTATTGAATGTCACTGCAAAATAGTTTCAAATTGATAATGAATAATAATTAAACTCTTATTTTAGTTATCAATTCCAAAAGAGAAATGTATGTATAATATTTATCTTCATCATTAGATTAAATCATAGATCCTCTTTGGAATCAAGAAATTGTTCGTGAATGTTGACTCAATGACTTGTATTAAGTTCATTGCTAATCCTCCTTCTTCAACTCATGTGGCTTTTTCTTTTGTCTTGGCCATTATTGATATGTTTGATCGGGATTGGCAATTGGATTTTGGTCATATTGTTAGAGAAACAAATCATGTGGCAGATAAGCTTGCAAATATGGGTCACTCCTTGGATGCTGAGCTGGTGGTGTTTGATGAGCCTCCTGCTAGTGTTATTGATCTTCTGTCTTGGGATAATATGGGAGTTGCTCTCCATAGGAGGGCTTAGTTGTTAGTATTTTAATTTTTCTTGTTTCTTTTGCTCCTTCTTCGGGTGTGTTTCACCCCGTTGAGTATAAAAAAAAAAAGATTAAATCATAGATCCACTCTTCTATTTTAATGGTTACAATTTAACTGTAAAAATGAGTATTGAATTTTTTTTAAACTAATTATTTAACATTTCAAAATGTATGTTATTTGTGCACCCTAAAATGTCTTCTTTTTGTTTTCATAGTTGTTAATGAGATTAATTCAACTCCAATCGGTTAAAGTTAAAGTTAAGTGTGCTTTAATATAAAAAAAGTAAACATAAGTTCAATTACATAATATATTATCATTATTATAAATAAATAAAAGAAAAGGAAAAAAAAAGGCGGAAAAGGAATATTGGAAAAGAAAGAAAGAGAGAAACACAGTAGAAAGAAGCAGAGGGATCCATAGCTAGCGTGTCCCTTCATCTCTCTCTCTCTCTCTCTCTCTCTCTCCATTTTCCATTTCCATAACCGAAAGGTATGCATTCCCTTCATCTCTTTCTATATACCTTTCTTTCCACACTCTTCTCCTTCTTACGTTTTCTTCTTCCATTCACAAATAATAATAATAAATGCAAAAGCTATAGTTCTTAGATTAGAAATTATTAGTAGTAGCAGTAGTAGTAGTAGTAGATAGAGGGTAGTTGTGGTTGTGCTATGTTAAATTGTTAATGTTCAGTGAGATCCGAACGAATTGAGCATTGCTGAATTGAATGCCTTTTTTTTTGGGGTAAAGTTGGTGTCAGGTCAGGTGAACAAGCTAAGGAATATAAATTAAATTAAATGCTACCACGGATCCAACCATTATATTTATTAATTAATTAATTAATTAATTAATACTACTAATACTATATGCATATGAATAATTATGATCCTTCCTCCTTTGTATTTGTTTTCCTATTCATAACGCTGCTTTTCATCAATAACTTCACATCTTTCTTGAGCTCATCACCTCAATAACAACCACCACCCATTTTCCTTTCTTTTCTTTTAATCCGAAACGGCGAACCGTTTTGGACTTTAATTGCTCCATTTCTTGATTGATTTGTGCACTTGATTGTAGCGGTTAAAGGAAGAACAAGTGAAACAGCTGAAAATATATATATAATCATGGCTGCTTGATTTACGTTTAGACTAGATTTGCTGAGGTATTGTTAGATTTACCTCGTTGTATCAATGATGTGTTCCCACATATTTGCTCTCATATTTTTTGGGTTTTCTTTTTTCAATTAGTTCAGTCTAGTAGTCTTAGTATTAATCTTAATATAAGAGCTTGGTATTGATGAATAATTAGGGTACTATGGTATTTATTTATTTATTTAATTTTAGCACTTTTTAATTATTGATCTCTGGGCAGCATGTAATTTTTTGGCAGATGCACCGGCTTTGAAATTATATATATTTCTGCATTTTTCAACGTTTAGGAAAATGAAATGTAGAGTCCTTGTGTCTTTCAGATGCATTTTCTTTCCTCTGTTTTATTCATGATTTGATTTGTGGTGACCTCTGCAGAAGTAATTCATGAAAGAGTCTGCTGCGAATTTGGTTCTGTCATCCAACATTTAGGATCAGCTGAGCTGTCTTTTGTTTTCTGCTGGACTAAAATGTCGGGTATGCTATGCTGTCTCTGCTCTCTGTCCAACGTTGTATGCCAATGCCATGACTTGTTGTGACTTGTGATAATCTAATATTTCACTGCTTGTTTTGTGCTCTAATGAAATCTGGTGTGGAAGGCTTTGAAGGGCAGTGTAGCAATGATGAAATCAGAGAGAGGAGATCAGATTTTGAGTGCTCTGAAGACGAGAGGCGACGGTCTAAAATTGGAGCCCTCAAGAAGAAGGCCATCAATGCTTCTTCTAAATTTACTCATTCCCTCAAGAAACGAGGGAAGAGGAAAGTCGATTACAGGGTCCCTGCAGTATCCATTGAGGATGTACGAGACGCACGAGAGGAGACCGACGTCCATGAATTGCGCCAAAGACTTATTGAGAGGGGATCTTTACCTTGCAGGCACGATGACTACCATACATTATTGAGGTATTCCCTCACTGCAATTCTATTCAGTTCCATCACACTGTGGATACATAGCCTAGCTCCCTTGGCTAATTGTTTCTCTTGACTTCCTGGTAGGTTTCTTAAAGCTAGGGATTTTAACATTGAGAAGACAGTTCAGATGTGGGAGGAAATGCTTAATTGGCGCAAGGAATATGGAACTGATACCATACTAGAGGTGATGATAGTACTTTATGTTGCAAGTCTTACAACCTAAAAAGTTGTAGTTGCTTTGGAGCTTTCAATGTCACTGCGTAGCAGAATAACACTTAGTATTCCCTTAGATTATCTGATTTCATAATTGCAATTATAAATTAATTCGTTTGTTATTTAATTTGAACTAGACAGCTATAAAACCATTCATGGTATGAAAGGCTTTATGTGCATGTAATCAAAAGTTCAATCCTTGCCACTGGGAATGGATTCTTTCATGTGAATATTTCACGAACTTCCTCTTTTGTGTGGGTTGTGTTAAACAATTCATAAACTACCTAGTATTCTATGCTTTTAAGATACTTGGTCCATGAAAAGACAAACTATAATACTTTTCTATAACATCTGAATATTTCATCAGCATATTTTCTATTCTTGAAGAGGCTTGATACATATTTAGTTTTATTTAGCTCTAACGCAACGATGATCTTTGAAGGATTTTGAATTTGAAGAGCTGGAAGAAGTATTACAGTATTATCCTCAAGGGTATCATGGAGTTGATAAGGAAGGTAGGCCAGTTTACATTGAAAGGCTTGGGAAAGCTCATCCAAGTCGCTTGACGCGCATAACCACAATAGATCGATATTTGAAATACCATGTCCAGGAATTTGAGAGGACTCTACAGGAGAAATTCCCAGCGTGCTCCATTGCAGCCAAAAGAAAAATTTGTTCAACAACGACAATATTGGATGTACAGGGTTTGGTATGTCGCATCACACTGAATAATTTTATAATGCTATGCAAATTGTCTCAAACGTCTATGTGGTGAATTTCTACTTATTTTTCTTCGTATGCCTGATAGTTTATGCTGCTTGTTGATAGTAGTAGATGTTCTGTGTTTGCCTATGCTGCCTTATTTATAGTTCAAACTTTTTTCTGCTGAAGTTTTAGCTGGAACTTTATTATCGTGATGCAGGGAATGAAAAATTTCACTCGTACTGCTGCAAATCTCTTGGCTGCTATGGCAAAAATTGACAACAGTTACTATCCTGAGGTTTCTCTCGTCCCTTCCCAAATTAACTTGTTAATCAGTCCTATTCCTTTCTATATAAAACCTTTTATGGATATTTGCAGACATTACATCGAATGTATATTGTCAATGCTGGTCCTGGCTTTAAGAAGATGCTTTGGCCTGCTGCGCAGAAGTTTCTTGATTCCAAAACCATTGCAAAGATACAGGTGGAGGAAATGACTACCAGTTGATTGTATTTCATATGCTTTTTTCCTGCAATGCAACTGATTTTTTGTTTTCATTTCCCAAATTTTCAGATTCTTGAACCTAAGTCTTTGTGTAAACTACAGGAAGTCATTGACCCTAGGTATGCATGTCATTTTTGACTGTCACACTTCATTGTAATCAATGCTCATTTATTGATTAATTTTATGTTTGTAAATGAATCTGTACAGTCAGTTGCCGGACTTTTTCGGTGGTTCATGTACATGCGCTGCTGAAGGTGGATGTCTTAGGTCTAACAAGGGTCCATGGAATGACCCTGATATCATGAAGGTAATGTATCTTTATATATCTTGTTTCTTAATCCTTAGTTGTGTCAGCTTTTGAAAATATATATGGCTAGATTGCCAAACTATTATTTTGGCAACTAATGTGGATATTCTGATTTTAGTTGGTACATAATGAGGATGCAACATTTGTGAGAACAAGGGTGTCCAATGAACAACAGAAATTTGACTCCTTTCAAATACACCCACTGAAGGTAAAATTCAGTCTAGTTGACGGTGGAAAGTTGGAACTTTGTAGTGTCTGCTACTTAAGATACTACTTACTATTAAATGGTTCATAAACTTTTTCTCATCTTCCAGGGACGATTCAGTGATACGTCAACTGCAGAATCAGGGTCGGATATTGATGATTACTCCTCTCCTGTAAGACAAAGGAGCTGTCCTTATCCTCGTTTAGCCCCAGTTCATGAAGAAGTCAGTTTTGAAAACTTTGAATCTGATTCATTTTAGAATCATCATTCCCGTGTTACATACCGCATGACATTTTGTTTGTTTGTGTGTCTTGAGCTTAAATCTTACCAAGGGATATGTTTTCTGCAGGTCAGGGGATCGGATCTCAATGGCTACTATAGTTGTGATGATAGCGCTCTTACTGCTGAGAAAGTGATAGAAAGTGATCAATTTCACCTTACTCAAGAGCAGCCACGGGAAACTAATGATATGGGAGATGTTGATTTTAGGGCAATATCAGAAGGTATTCTTATGCTAAGTTGAACCTTAGTTGTACTTATATCTTTATATTTGGATGTGGAAATTGGAAACTCATGATGGCTGTTGTTCATGCTAGGTTTTTAGCTGATATCAAGCATTTTAGTATTGTCCCTGTCTTCTGAACTTGCACTAGTTTTATTTATTTTTTACCAGGTACTTCAGTCAGCAATTGGTTTAGCACTGTTAAGGAAAAAGTAGAGAAAACGAATTTTCTTTATGTGGCAGCAGCGGTGACATCTTTCATGGAAAGACTCGTTACATTCTTCCGCAGTTTAAGATTTCAATTTTGGAGAACAGAGAACGATGTTCACCCTTCGATTACCGTGGAGCATAACATTAATCACCATACAGCAGCTGTTGAAGCATCTTCTGAAAAGGAATATATTCTCCCATGTGTACAGCGTCTTCAGAGATTAGAAAAAGTATTCGACGAACTTAACAACAAGCCTGATGTTATCCCTGTGGAGAAGGAGCAAATGCTTATGGAATCCTTGGATAGGATTAAGTCTGTTGAGTTTGACCTCGAAAAGACCAAGAGGGTATTCTTCTATGGCTTTTGCCAGTCATTCGAGACTTTTGCATATATTCCAATTTCTTGGTGTTTAACATGTGCTTTTACTGCAGGTGCTACATGCCGCGGTGATGAAACAGCTTGAAATTGCTGATATGCTGGAGAATATGCGCAAGTCGAAGTGTCGGGTAAGTTGGTTATTGTATATAGTATGGTGTTCTATATAGTTAATTATTATTATCATCATCACTATCAGTAACCACTTTGCTTTTGAACCTGAAATATTATGTTTGAACTTTACTTTACTTTGCATCTGTAGTTTTCTGAGAAACTGGTCTAATAATCTGGGATAATTCTTGCAGCAAAGAAGACTATTCTGTTGAGTAATTCAAGTTCCAGCAAGATGGCACCACATATGATTATGAAGTTCAAATAGAAGAGTTTGTGGAATGCAAGGTCCCACATCAGAGAAGCCTAGGGCAATGGATTGGAGTACACAGTTCAGCCTAACCAGTTATAGTACAGTAGAAAACACGTTGAGATAAGTGGAAACAGAGATGTACTAGATGTACATGGTCCACTTTGTTTTTATAATGATAAATATATAATGTAGATTTCATCTTAAATATGTTTTTCTTTTTTGTCGAATTTCACAGTAAATAGGTAACAAAAATGTGTAGTTATCAGATCATAGACGAGATGTTTGATTCAGTTATAGACAGTGTAGAGAATGAAGGATAATAGTAAAGTTTATAGTGCATAAAGTTTTACAAACCCTTCCTTTGTTGCGGCATCAATGTTCTTCTGGAAATAAATGCAGAGCTGACATTGAACTTATAGATCATAATTGCCATGCCTAATTAAATATTTTCTGAAGTTTGAAAGACATAATAGTTGATCAATTTTGTGCTAGGTGATTGAAATTTATGTCAATTTTTGGATCGATCATTTGATTAGGAGTTCTCGGATGCATTTTTTTATAACTTCTATGAGCACTCATTTTTAGGAATTACTATCTCTTCGTTTTTTAATAAGTGATTTATAATTTTTTTCTATTAATATTTGTCTATTATTTAAGAATTTAATATAATATTAATTATTTTTTATATTTTTATAAGAAAAAGAAAGTTAAGATATAAAATTCAATATGAAAGATAGTATTGGTAAGGATATTGTAAAATATATTAAATATTACCTATTCTAAAAATTATTTAATCATTTATTTTAAAGTGTGAAAAATAGAAATTGTACACTTATTAGAGTACTGGGGTATTTTATATAAGTTTTAAATATATTATTGACCAAAATATTAAGAGATTTTTGTAGTATATATTAAAGAGATATGTTAGGTATAAAATAAAAAATTTGTCAATATTATTTTATTTTTATCATTGAGTTTTAAAAGTTTGAGAGTAAAAATAATGTCCATGATAAAATTTAATTATGAGAATAAATATTAGTTACATGTGAGTTTTTAATTGCTGACCAAATAAGAGGGCTAGTTGAAGAGTTGGGGAATGAGTCTGCATTGCATCATCTGCCAATTGGAAGAAGATTCCAGCAACAATAATGGCAGATGGCCAAACCCAACCCAACTCAAAGTGGTTCATTCTAATCCATAAAAAATGATCTATGGATTTCACTTGGTGCGTTTTACAATAAATTAATTAAGAGTAAATACTCATTTTCTCTCTCAAAATTAATACGAGAAAAAAATAATCCTCCAAAATAGAAAAATAATAATAATAATTTTAATTTTGAAAGAACTTGTTGTTATTCTAATATTTTAAGAGATTATATTATTCATTACGTCAAATTTTAAGGAACTATATTATGATTATTTTAATCTTAAGAGACTATTGTATTCTTCATATTAATTTGGAGAGACTAAAAAAGATATTTACTCATTAATTATTGCATCAGTAGAGTGAAGTCATATCAATATTTGAAGAATTTAGCTCATTCATTTTTATTAAATATTTTTAGAATTTAATTTTATCCAAAAAAATGTAAAAATAAATTTTACTCAATTATAAATAGTCACATTAATTATAAAAATTTGTCCTTCTTCTACTTAAAAAGTTATCAAAATAGAATATTATAATTTACTGATCATCTAAAATTTTTTTATACATAATATATCAAAATTAAACTCATATATTTTATAGCATAAAGTCATATTTTACCAGACATCATTCTCACAATAAATAAAGTAACAGTTACAACTTACAAGTTTGGAACTTACTTTAAAGAAAACTTATAAGTAAATATAACTAATTGTTATTGAATAGGTATGTTAATGGATCAATTATAAGGTGTTCTCATACAATAAGTACTTTATCTCGCTCTAAATAAGTTCTAACCATATATATTAAAACATAAAAGAAAATAAATAATGCTAAACATAAATAAGTGATTAAAAAATGACAGATAAAAAAAATAGTTTATTCTTGCAGCACTAAATTTGAGTTTGATACAACTTTGATTCTTAAGAAATTGCTAACTTTTTGGGCTCTAAAAAACTGTTCTTATAAAATCATAATAATATCATTTGATAAAATAGTACAATAATTACTCTTGATAAACAAATGTTATTAATATAATTTGATAAAATAGTATAAATGTGCCTCTCAAGATATAAAATAACTATAAAAAATATAACGTTAAAAAAATTGTATAAATAAACATCACTTACATATTTCCATTTTTAAAAAGTCGCACTTTTTTTAAGAGCAAAAGGTATTCGATTTTTTTATTTATCAAATCCAAAATAGAAAAATTTTATTAAATTGAGGCTAATCAACTTCTGATGTTGTTGGTGAAAATTGATAGCGATTGGATTTGGGAGTAAATGCAGTTTTGTTTGCGCGTTTTCGGGCTGTCACCCATTTGATCGTGTCTGTCTGCTTCTCCTCTATTTATCTATCTGTCACTTCTTCCCAATTTTCTTTCTTTTTTGTTTTTATTATTATTATTTTTGTTCTTGCTTCAACACTCACTCACCCCATTCCATTGACATGGTTTTAATGCTCTTTTGGCGTTAAAACGATTCTTCAAACCAAACTCTGTTTTCTTTTGGGAGCTGAACAGTTAAGTAACTCCTACCTGCAAAGAGCCAGCACCTGCACTGGATCTACTCTTCTTCTTGTTCCAACCATGTCAATGGGTATGGCTATGCCTTTGAATCAACGATTCTGCCTTTGTTCTGCTCTTCTCCTCATCATGATCATGCCTCTCTCTGTTCATTCCCTTCCTCCCACTTCTCTTTCTGGTAACTTCTTTCACTTCCCATCTATTTCTTTGGGCTCCTCTTAATTCTACCATGCATAGGGTATATAGATAAATAAAAAAGTTCACTTTTTTATTATTGGGGTTTTCTGATTGCAGAGAAAATTTTCGATTCTCAGTTGGCGCATACTGGTCGGAATCTTCTTCAAGCTAAAAAAGGTTCATAACTTGCTTAACATCTATTCTCTCTCTCTTTTTGGTCCTTTCAGTTCTGCTATGCTTTTGGATCTACCAGCTTTTTTTTCCTTTTGAACAGTTATTTTCGTTTGTGTGTGTTGTTTGGGTAATAAAAGTAAATCTATTTGTTATTGCTGTTAGTTCATTAACAATATGCAAAGAAGACTTGGAAGATCTTTTCCGGTAGAAAATATCTGACCAGGCAACGGTTTATACCATTCTGGCAAAATTTTACTTGTCAATTATTCTGACTAAATTCTTTCCTTTCTGTTGATCTAGATGATGATTGATTTAGTTGAGCATTATTTGTTATAATCTAACACAAACTTCATCTTTGACTGATCTCCCATTTCATAGTGAATAGTGTTAATATATACTCAGACTCATAGTGAACTCTATAAGTGGCAACATATCAAAGGGTTCACTATACTATATTAAAATTATAACTATACTAAAATTATGAAATATTTTGTTTGATATATTTTCACGTGTAGGGTTCACCGTAAATTCGAGTCTGTATTATCATTTTCCTTTCATGGTACCCCTTACTCTTGTCTTGTATGCACACAACACAGACGCTATATGAAGAACAAGGCGCATTCTTTTTGTCAAGAGTCGAAGAACTATGGCTTTTCTATTAATTTAACTTCATTCATTATTGATTTGAGTCATCTATGTTTGATATGATTCCTTTGTGTATATATGTGTTACTTAACTCATGTTATCCTTGTTCATTAATTGATCTATAAAGGATTTTCAAGTATGCAGCATGTGGTTTCTGTTGTATAGTGTTTGAATTTCTGTATATAGATGCCAAAGGGGAAGTGTTTGCTAATATCGGTTCGGTTATCAAATGCACAATGCAAGTGACTTAAGTGCTGACCACATGTGTCATGATTGTTGTTTCTTATATTTTTGATCTAGTACCATTCACTTTCTTTTTGATGAAAGAAGAAATGCTTCATCTAATATGATCTCATGAATGAAGAATTCATGATGTTGGTCTTGGTTTTGTTCATAAGTGCTTGCTGATACAAAAGCAATGTCTTCTTTCATCTCTCATCTGTTTAACATTGATACCAATTTTAACCTAAGCAAAATAGGGTTCTGATGATACTGGATATCCCCTTATACGTGCAGGTTGTTCTGTGAATTTCGAGTTTTTGAACTACACAATCATCACAAGCAAATGCAAAGGACCCCAGTATCCGCCGAAAGAATGTTGCGGGTCATTCAAAGAATTTGCTTGCCCTTATGCAGACGTGTTAAACGATTTACAAAATGATTGTGCCTCAACCATGTTCAGCTACATCAATCTCTATGGAAAATACCCTCCTGGCCTCTTTGCTAGTGAGTGCCGTGAAGGGAAGCTAGGTCTTGCATGCCCTGCATTGCCGCCGTCAGCATCTGCCAATGATACTGGAGATCAAATCATGCATTCTCCATCTCTACTGCTCATGATCACAGCCTGCTTTTTATTCTTGTTATTCTGATGTTTCAATGCCCAATTATCATTCTTTTCTTGTATGACATTGGTTGTATAATCTAATCTTCGACCCTTTTTTGATACGGCTATATATTACTATCACCTTTTTATTGTGCATCAGTTTCTCTCCTTTTGGGTTTTACTGCTCAATGTAGTGAACTCTGCTGTGTAAGTGTTGTATGATGATAGATTGCAAGTTTGTTTGGAAATTTGTGTATCTACTCTTCTGAGTTTGAGTATGGCGTTAGCTTATACTTAGACGGAAAAGAGTTTTGCTAGGTGTACAATAACATACCTAGCAAAAAATGAATTTGGACCATCAATTTACTAATTTCACTCTGTCCAAATGGGCAAAAAATTGCCAAAATAAGACTCATCGGAAGTATTGGCAAAAAATTCATTGTACATAAAATTTATTGGACGGAAAATTAACAGAAATGATTTGTGTATATCATAAAATTAACCATCATATATAATAATTCAACTTTTTAAAACTATTAATTCAATTTTTAATATGTAATTTAATATTTTTAAAAGTTGAATTAATAATTGAGTTTAATTTTAATGCACTGACAGTGTAAAGATATTTTACACTGTCATCTAATCAAAACACTTCGTTTATGACTTTTTAGGTAGTGAGAGAGAGAAAATACAATCATACTGACGTGGCAGCACATGATTGGATGATTGTGTAAAAAAGTTGTACACGGTCAGTAGATAAAAATTAAATCCTTAGTAATTTAAAAAAGTTGGATTATTACAAATAGTGGCGGATGATAACTAATTTTGTAATATACATGTAATATTACTCGAAAATTAATGATATTACACTACATCAATTAACAATTTCATTAACAAATCAATAGCAAATCAAAATCTTTCATTATCCTCAATGATAATAATTTAATATTAATTTGCTTACTAATATTGTGTTTTTATAAAGAGAATATTATTGCTTGATTCAGTACAAGAACCATTACAAATACAGTGTCTTGGATCCCGGTAGATTAAAATCAAGACAATGAATTCAATCCCGCAACAATTGTTTTCCTTGATCATATTGTAATAATTCACAGAAATCTTAACAATGATACAAGTATAGGTGCTATAATTCTTCAGTCCAATTGTTCCTTGCTCATGTAGAGGAGGAGGGTACACAATGATTTACATTTATTATTGAGAGAGGAAATTCTATATGAATTGAAAAGTAATCTAATCACCATATGAGGTTGAGCCTTGGCTTCTGACGGAACTGCTTTTTTGTCACACACCATGGACCAGGAAAAGTGCTCATCTGAATACAATTAAGACACAATCAGGCCATATAGTGAAATTAAATATCAAACTGATACAAAATAATTCATAAACATCAAATGAATCTGCTAGAAATATTCAGTTTTGCAAGAAGATTCAATATTTTGAGCTGAATTCACCGTACAATAGAATGTGCTAAATTTTAATCCTCTTTATCATATCCAATCCCAAGTCTAGATAAAAAATGACAGTTGTGTTAGGTCTTCGACAGCCAATGAAAAACTAAGTCGAATCCTTTTGCATGGATCAAAACAACAACATAGTACAATGATGTTGTTTGATCCATGTAGCCGATCCCACCTAATGGAATAAGGCTTTGGTATGGTAATCATAAAGATAGTAGAGCACTCACATTGCCAATAATCTTTGCTCCAAACCAAGGAGTATCAGCTCCATATGGAGGAGGTACGACTCTGATTCCGTTCGACATGTATGGTGGAAGTAAGGCATGGAGTTCCTTATCTAACCTTTCTGTATAAGAATGAACCCCAATTACAACTCCATTAGAAGTAGCCCATCAACCCAGGCTAGGCGTGTTGTTTTCTGTACTAAGTTCCATTTCACCTTTCTGCTACGTTGCGTCGTCGCATTGCAATCGCCAAAGAAGAAAATTGTCATCTCAGAAAGAGGAAAGGATACTTACCTGGCAAACCTGGTAGACATGCAGACCCTCCTGATAAGACTACAGTCTTGTACCAATCACTGTCACCTGCTAATTCTGCGGAGTGGCATCGCTCCATACAAAGAGCTATAGCCTGGTGCAAACCCATGGCTTGCCTATGCCAACAAATACAACATAAGCTTTACATAAGCTCGCGACAAATCATAATCAATGTGCGGTAACCATATTGCAACAAGTACACAGACTTACACCCCAGCAAGATGTGGCTTGAACAAGATCTCGGCTGTTTGAAACCGCTCTTGTGAAAGTGTAAACAATCCTTCTCCTACAGCTGCGAATGATGCTTTTGTATTTTTTGATAGCTCAGCTTCATAATCAAGAGCAACATAGCACAGCTTCTGTTGCCATGCAACCAACAAAACATCCAACAATTTAGTGAGAAGAATTTTAAGGAAAATATATCTACAAAATGAAGGGGACACTATTGAAATCGTCTTACGCGCACCGCTGCACCACATGCTACCTAATTGACATCAATGAGTCCTCACTATAAGTAAGTATTTTAGACCGAGAAGGAGAATATCAATACCTCCTTCAATGTACGAACAGTGTACAAAGATTGAAAATTTAGGTTGTTAAGTTGCATCTTCTCCCTAAGAAATCCTGTTAGTTTTAGTGCTCCTATTCCCACAACTTCCACACCCACCTTGCGCATTACTTTACCATTAAAAACTGTAAAAAGACAATGCAGGTCACACTCACACCAAAAAAGAAGACATACAATTCTGCCATACAAAGCTATAACAATTTATACAATAAAACCAAGAGGTGATGTTTAAGCATTGACTATAACTTAACCTTTACTTAAACCAAAAAAAAATTAAAATACTTCATGCAAGAAACACAAAAACTAAGAGTTCTTTTATTTTTTTTCCAGAGAGAAACACAGAAAGAGCAAGAGAAAAGAAAACTAGAACATACTTGGAACTACAGATGTGACTTGGAAACCTATATTAACAGCTATTCCAGAAGTTCGTTTCGCAGCAAACAGAGCTAGAGTTGCCTGCAGTGTAAAAAAAATAGAAAATAAAAGCCTTTATGATCCATGGAAATAGCGAAAAAGAACAGGAGAGACCATGCTTGATTTTGCGAAGTCATGCACAATGATTTATTGGACCAGTTGTAAACAAAGTCCTCTGCTTCTAAGTCTAGGCTTGATAGGCTAACAAATTAAACCAAATACAGTTCAAACCCAACAGGCTCGAGTGAGAAACCATGTTAAATATAAAAATTGTTCTTGAGCCTTCAATTTACAATTTAAGCTTTTGGGGTAGTTGGTCACTAACATTCATATGCGTGTGAAATATAAACAGGTGCAACTATATTCTAATGCAAATTTGTCATTGTAGTCAGTTGTAAATGGAACGTATCGATGCATTTATTTTCATTTACCTGGTTGACAGCACAAATAGCAGGAACATTCATGTCAAACAGGGCAGAATAGATTGCTTCTTTAAGCTGACGCCTTGATGTTCTAGCTGATTCCGTATCTGGAATAAGGCAATAGATTAACGCTGCTCATTATTTTAACAATTACATTTGGAATTCTCAATGTACTCCTCCTTATTTCTTAATAGCACCACTGGAGTAAGTCACAAAATGTAACTCACCATCATAATGGCATATTGGTATAGAAACAATAACGGGTTGTGTATTTGGTTTCACCTGCATCCTGCACAGAAGGCAACCAATATATTACATATGAAGCCAAGAACTTAGACAAATAAACTAGGTAAACAACATAGGGAAGTTATGCTTTTACTCATGATAAGTACTAAATATAGCTCTAGTGATAGTAACTATGTGATCACTAAGGTAGCGTTTGTTTTAAAGCTGGTACAATACAATACAGAAATACAGGTACAAAACAATACAATACAATGAATTTTGTGTATTTTATTTTGTGTTTGTTTTAAGGTGTACATCATCATTTTGTACCTGTATTTTTGTATTGTTTTATGTTTGTTTTAGAAGACAATACATTTAATTTGTAGTAAAAATCCAAATTATCCTTGAATTAAAATGCTACCCAACCCCAAATTAATAACCCTAGCAACCCCAATCAGCTCCTCCACCCAAGCTCCAACAAGCAGCAGCCATGGCGTCCAACAAGCAGCAACATGGAAGGTGAGAGTGGCAGCCACCTTTGTGGCTGCAAGGCAAGGGGAGATAAAGGGCGGCAATGTCGCGGCTGTGCGTCGTAGTCACTACGCGACCGGTGGTAGTGACTGGCAACTTTGGGAACCGATGGGCGATAGAGAGAGCTTGACCTGTGCATGACCCTGTTGACCTGCTTCCACCTCCCTGGGCTCCAGTTTGAGGTCCATGGCAACATTGGTAGTGGCGCTGTTTCCTTGAGGAAGAGGAGGCCACATGTAGTGCTGTCCTTTGAGGGAGAAGAAGCATTGCAACGGCACTGATATTGATGTCAATTGGGGGTGGTTGTGGTTGGTGATGGTACGGGTGGTTGTGGTTGGTGGAGGAGGAGGAAGGGGAGAAGAGGTGGAAGAGGGTGGGCGAGAAGAGGTGGTGGAGTTGGTTGCAGTTTGGTGGAGGAGGAGGAAGGGGATAAGAGGTGGAAGAGGGTGGGGGAGAAGAGGTGGTTGCAGTTTGGTGGAGGGAGGAGGAAGATGAGATGAGAGGGCAGTAGATGAAAATATTAAAAAGATTGTAGGGATAAGTTTGGACAAAATTTTCATTATAATTTCTGTATTTGTATGTGTATTTTGTATATCTACTCTGAGTGTGGACACAAAATATATAAAAATTTTGTACAAATACAAACTACTTTGTATGTGTACATCCTAAACAAACATCATACATATAGGTTTGTATTGTATTTTGTGTCTTGTATAGCCCAAACAAACACTGCCTAAAAACTAAAAGCCACTTCCCTTTCAACAACTTGACTATTTGGGTACTAATACTATTCATCTATATTCTGCACAACCTATAAACACATGAAATTAGAGAGACCTGAAGGTCAACTTACAAGAAGTATGAATCGGTGTGTGACATAATACCTGTTATATATAGTTGAAAAAAAGTATCGAAGTCGAGTATACATTGGCGACTCAATGTTACCAAATTCCTGCATATCAATGATATCACGGGTGAGGAACTCCATATAAGTGAAAGGATGCTGAAAAACATAAAAAGCAAAGCCTAGCATCCACAATAAGTGTTTTCTGCAGTTTTAAAGCTCTTCTTGGTTGAAGTTAAATAAGGAAGAATGATAGTGTATGAACACAAAAATGAAGACTCGACACAATGTGATTTTCGATCCTGTCATTTTTAACCAACTCATTTTTTACTCTAAAGAGGCATAGCCTCATCTAATGCTAATTCCAACAAAATCATTACCAAAAAGGTTGCTGATCTCCCTGATGGACAAGCATATTTGCTCCAACCAAACTTGCAATAGCCAGAACCGCCTATAGAAAGAATGGACACAGAAAATGTACAGAGAACAGAATTAAAAAAATAATAAGGAAGGAAAAAAAAAACCCAAATTATCATGAACAACATAAACATAAGATCATTCGCAAAATTGCAAGACTAACCATCGATGATAACACAACCAGGAACTTGTGCTCGTTGACCATAAATATGCTTGAACGATAGCTGCGGCCTGTGGCTAATGAAAGCTCTGTAATTTGGTGAATTCAAAACACACAAAAGTGCAGAATACCAATCACTGTCGGACACATCAAATTGAGTACAAAATACCAAACACCATCAAAGAGAGAAACACCAAACACTTGCACAGTAAAAATTGAGCACACAAACACCAAACCAAATACTTACAAAACCCATAAAACAGAGCATACAATACAAATCACTTTCACAACCCATAAAAAATTAAGCACACAAGTTTTCACCACACAAACAGCAAGACCCATCAAATGATTGATTGGAATAAAGAAAAAAGGGATTTTTTTACTAAAACTCACGGAATAGGGTAGCCATAGCTCAAGCTAGTCTCAGCAAAGAAGACAGAATCCCATGATGGGTCAGCCTGGTGGGTCTGAAGGAAGTAAACCCACAAGCGGTTATCCGAAACCAAGGATCTGAGAGCCTTGCAAACGGTGCTCAATTTTGCAGCATCTTTTGGACCCAACAACCTCAGGATTTGCAACAGTATGTCAGCTGGAAGCTGCTCCAACGCACCCAAATCCGAAGAAGAAGAAGAAGGTGGCGCCAGGTGTTGTGAGCTGGCACCCGAGTTCGATCTTGAAGGGTTGGGGTTGGAGACCAGTTGCCAGACCTTCCTCACCACCATCGACATGGCCTCATATGTTTGAAATGGAATCAAAACACCAACATTGGAACAAACACGTTGAATGCCACCAGATTTTATCACACGTGGGCATATTCCCCCCATTTATTTATTTATTTATTTATTTATTGTCTTAATGCTAAAAATCTAGAAAAATAAATCCAATCCACAACTTACACATACAGTATATTACTCCTTTCATTTTTTTTTTAATTGTCCAATTTTGAATATGCACTAAAATTTAAGTAATGATTAGTATAGTACTAAAGTTAACAAAATATATATATGTTTTACTAAATTTTCTTTTACTTCTTTATTATTATCTCTTCTCAATTATTAGAGGTAGTGAATATTAAATAAAGATAAAAGGGGAAGAAAATAATAATATTGTCTTAAAATCTGAAATGAACAATTAATAACAAAACTTACGACAATTAGAAAAAAAAAAAAACCAGATGGAGTATATATTATGTGACAGATTTATTACATATTACAATAAGTAATAATATGATATATAAATAATATAATATATATTATGTGTAATATTAATTGTTTTAACTTTTTTATTATACTATAACAATATTTTTATTTATTTATTTAATTTAATTTAAGTAAATATACAGGTTTTTCCATTACACGTGTCGTTATTGTGCAGAGCTAATTAAAGTGTGTTGTTACTTGTTATTGGATCTAACTAGTAGTAGAATTTTTAAGGCTGATTTTATTCTCTGAAATTTAGGTTTTAGAAAGGGAGGCTACTAACATTTGGTTGGTTACTCGCATAATCATAGAATTGAATTTCCCATACATTTCTCTCACAAAATATAATTAGATTGGTTTTCTGTTTGTCCTCTCATCAATTTATTATTATAACTCTTTTAACCCTAGTCAATTATAGACTATTTATTGTTAATTTTGACAAATGACGGGGTGTAATTCTATAAAGTTATAGTTCATTCTAGTCACCTATTTTACTATTTTTTTTTTACTAAAATGAGCTATAACTTTGCATGGTTGCATATCAAAATAAACATTTACAGTCCACATTAACAAGAGTTAATGGAGTTATAATAAGTAATTGACGGAAGGACTGATTGAGTTATAAAATATAAAATGAAGAACTATTTTGAAAAAAATTAATGTAAAGAATAAATTTACTTCATATATATAAAATGAAAAATCAATTTGTGGGTTAACTCAAAAATAAATATCAATTTAGATAGCCAATAGATTTAACAACTTTGACTCAAATTTATAGACGGATGTAATAGAGATGTGTATCAATAATGTTAGTGTATACCATTTTGTTCAATCACTATTCTCATAAATAAAAAATTCAATCAAATAAATAAAAAACAAATAAAATAATAAAAAAATTAATTTAATGATAACTAAAAATTAATTAAATAATGCATTTTATCTATTTTTAGTGTTAATATATATTGTTTTAGTGATAATCTAGTGATAAATGTGCTACCTTTGTGGAAAAAATAATGTATTTTATGCTATTTTTTCATTCTCATCATACTTATAGTAAATTTTATTTATTATTTGGTGGATTTTTAAATTTCATTAAATTGTTTTTTATTATTTGTTTGAGTGTTTTTATTTATTTGATCGAGTTTTTTAATTTATTTGGTTGGATTTTTTTTATATTTATGTGAGTGATGAATGATCATAATAGTATACATATATTATTGAATGTAAATAAACCTTTCCATCAATATGATTTAATTAGGTTTCATATGTTATCCAACCCAATAATTTTATCTATACAATTTTTTAAATAACATGCATCAACCGTGAGAGTTACTTTTCATATAATAGTGAATGATCAATAAACAACAAGTAAATGATAATGGGGTTTCTTTTTTTCTTTTAGGAAGTGTTTATTTTTATTTACTATGTTGGTAGGATTAAGAAGTTAGTGAAAACAATTACTCTATTAAATATTTTGTGCGATAGTTATAGTGGAAATGTGATACCCCTTATCATAATACCCCTTAGAAAGTGCTCTAATATGCTCTAAGTATGTCAAAAAGGGGTTAGAAATGTCATTGAAACATATAAAGTTGAGACAGCATTGGCGCTGTCAGCAAGTGGCGACTAGCGAGCAGTCAAGTCTCACATTACTCAGTTTTGTGTAGTCAGCCCTCCCCTCCCCCTCTATATATATGAGCAGTTAATGTAGCTTTTCCTTCCCACCTTATACTCTCGCCTAATCAAAGTAGTACTGTTTTGGGCGTCCTTATTTGAAAAGGAACTCTAGTGGAGTGCTGGTCTGACACCTTGGGGATATCTCTGTAAGAGTAGTTCACGATAGTGGGTAAAAGACATTTTTGCCCCTGATAGCGTGCTGGTCGCTAGAGAGCAAGGGCAGCTCACTAGCGAGGACAACATGCAACCTATTTCAAGTTTTCGTTTTCTTTATGCAGTCATGATTAGTCTTTTGCACGCCAAGTGCAAACGCGGTGCCGGTAGTTGGAGCCAAAACTAGCGGTGCTTCTCAGTTTCAGGTCATTCTAGGTGAGTGGAGGTTATAGGGGTGGATGTGTTATGTGCTGCCACATAGTAACATTTATGTTTGTTTATTTTATTATGTTTATATGTTTGTGTATGTGTAGTAGTAGTTGTAGTAGAATAACATGTTTAGGCAGATTATATGATAGAAATGGTTATGATAGAAAATTTAGAGATTTTCTCTTTAATTTATATGTTATGTTATGCTATGATTATGTCTATGTGTATTAGATGTGATATTGATTGATTTATGTTATAACATATTATGCTTCCAATATACCGTGACTCCCTTCCAATATACAATGACTCCAAAATTGGAGTAAACAAAAAATTGATAATTTTGTTCACTAAATCACTATGACCTTCGCACCAAACATTTGACAGTCAATTTTTCACCAACAACCCCAGAATTAGAAAAAACAAACGCAACCATATTACATATTATGCACAACATATATCGCATGTTGCAGAACATATATCACATGTAAAGAAATACAATATTATCACATCTGATATTTTACACAATATATTATATGTGTTGTGTATAATATGTAATATATATCGTGCATATTACGTATTATATGTTGTGTAATATTTACGTACTATTTTGAGTATTCTGCACTTTAGAATTTCTGTTTTTTTTTTTTTCATCCTTTATGTGGATTTCTCACGATCCAATATTAATTTTCATTTTTATCACTCTTCTCCAAGCCGGGACCCCTGTTCCCAAAATTCCACTGGAAAAATCAATTATAAAAAAGAAGATAATAATAAATTAATTAATCATCGTTATATTCATTCGTTAATTTGCATTTCTGAGATGTCTTGAGATCGACAGTTTCTTCTTATCAATAACCGAAATCAAAGGTTTGTGATTTCTTCTCCCTCGCATGCTTTGCTTTCTCTTCTTCCTTCTTCCTTTCTTTTCTCTTAATTTATTCTCCTTTCTTCTTGTGCTCGAATTTTCTCTCATCCAATTCTATTTTTTTTAAATGTTTGAACTATTTCTTCTTAGAACGATCACTTTTTGGTGCAACAATGATGAATTTCAGAAACCATGCTGTTTTTTTTTGTTTTGTAAGGAAAAAAAAAACTAGCCCTTTACTTTATTATTATATCGTTTTGGAGGTTATTTAATTGGAACCCTATATTCTGGGTTGTTTATAGGTAATTATATCCTATGTGAATTCGGGAAAATTCTCCATTTTCCTCTTCAAAAAATGCCCTTTAATTTATATGAGGGGGGGGGGGGTGTATTTTATTGGAACCCTAAATTCTATAGGTTATTAGTTTCAGTTTTGTTTGCCTTATTTTCATCTGGGGTCATAGGAATTGCTAACTTTTTAGTTTTTACATGTGCCAATTGCGGTTAAAGGTTATGAAATTGAATAGTGATAGTTGCTACCGTTCCTTCAATACTTAATGCAGTGTTCATTTTACATTGGTTGTTTTACTTTTATTTTCATATTTTAAGTATTGGGCCCAAGTGTTATTTTTCCTCGCGCTGGAGTCATGTTTGCCTCTGATTTTCTATTTTTCCCCTCCTGTTATTTTAGGTCGTAATCAATTGTGCGGATCATGTCCATTCATCAAGGGGATGATGCTGAATATATGGCAGATGAGTATGAAATGGAAGATGTAGAAGATGATATGGATGATATGGATGATGAGTCGGTTAATAGAGAAAGGGATGCTGCAGAATCCGATGTTGATGAATATGATTACTCGGTTTGTAACTTGCTGTTTCTTTATATCTTTTCAGTTACTGCCTTTTCTATGAATATGATATTGATGAGTGTGTTTTGTATTATGCTTACTCATATGCAATTCATGGTGGTGTTGATTTATTTTTCTCCTGCTTGATTGATTCATCAAGCAAGAGTCAACTATGAATCGAGTTATTTTTAGATTTGTAGGAGTAATACTGTAGTTATGGTGCAGAATAGTAAGGCTTTAGACACTACAGCTGCTCAAGCAAGAAGAGGACAAGACATCCAGGGAATCCCTTGGGATAGCCTTAGCATAACTAGGGAAAAGTATCGACAAACTAGGCTTGAACAATACAAAAATTATGAAAATATTCCCCATTCAGGGGATCGGTCAGGGAAGGTAACAGTTTGATGTTTTGGACATCGTTTTTTCCTTTTATGCCATTCGTCGGTATCATAGCACTAAATTTGGCTGTCTAATATTTTCTATCACAAGCAGGATTGCAAGAATACCAAAAAAGGATACTCATATTATGAGTTCCAAAAAAATTCAAGATCAGTAAAGTCAACCATTCTTCATTTTCAGGTAAGCAACATCTAATATGGTTTCAATCAAATTTTAAAGGATTTTGCTGCTTGTTGGTTCTCTTTATTCAATTTATTTCAAGTTTTGAATGGATAATTACTCAGAGAGCTAGCAAACCAAAAGTTGAAACTTATAAACAAATTCAAAAGAAAGCCTTTTCTACATATTTACCCCTCTGGATGTGATGAATGCCCTTCTGAACTTAAGACTAGAACAAAACATAAGCTTAATAGTATTACTGCAGTGCATATTGTTTGACCATAGGTTGGAGTTGATAGCAAGAGTAGGGGAAGAAGGATCAATCTCTAGATTATTTATGTATGATAAACCTTAAGGCTTTTGACAATGGGCTATCAGCTATGTATGGTAAACTATTACTTGCACATTTGGTTACCCTAGCGCCAGAATAGTTGAGTTGAGTTCTGGTTTCCAAAGTCTAAATTTGTATGATATTGCCCTCTATTCCTTTGAAACCTCTGAGTTTACACGAGAAAATGGTAAAAATCTTTGAACAAGTTTAATGTTCACTGAAAAAGGTAGATATCCAAACCTAATTCCTCTGATATCCAGCCGTTGGCCAGTGTGAAAAGAATATGGCCTCTTTGTGAATCAGCAGGAGAGATGAAACTGAGATGGGGAGAGAGAGTTAGTTTTGTCTGGTTGGTAAATCAACAACATGTTGCTAATATTAAGTCAAAGCAGCCTAGTCTGTTCATGGATCCAAATGTTGAGCATGAGCTGACATGGCATATGGCTTTAAGAGATGGGATCTTGCTATTGTGGAGATTGACTGATATCATTTATTTATTTTTTCCCCTTTAAATGATTATGCAGTTGAGGAACTTGGTTTGGGCTACATCAAAGCATGATGTATACCTTATGTCAAGCTTTTCAGTAATCCATTGGACTTCTTTGACTGGCACGAGGTCAGAAGTACTCAATGTTTCAGGACATGTCGCACCATCAGAGGTGAATGTTCCTATATGTATATATTGAAAATTTGAATGCATTAATTCTATGATTGTTCATTGCGTAAGTTTATGATAAAAATGATCAATCTTGTTCTTAATCATCCTATTCATGATTTTCATTGTCAGAAACATCCTGGAAGTCTGTTGGAGGGATTTACACACACTCAAGTCAGTACACTTGCAGTTAAAGAGAAGCTTTTAGTTGCTGGAGGATTTCAGGGTGAACTTATTTGTAAGGTAAATGGATACTCTGTCAGTGTTTATAGGGATTCCTGCTTTGTAATATGCTGTGGATACAGTTATAATCATATTTGTAGCCAAATGGTGCTGAATAGTTGTAAATGGAGAAAACTCTTACAGTGGAATTATTCTCAGGTGCCTAGTGTTGCTAATCATTATCCTTCAGTCTTCGCCTTAGTCTTTCTTCTTTCTGCTTATCTCTATCACTTTTATGGATTATGCTTTCATTGATGTTATTTCTGAATTTCACAAAGGCATATTATGGGTTTATTTTATGGTAGATTATTGGTATTAGACTCTACATGTTTTTCATTATAGTTCTGCCAGAGGCTGCTAAGTTGACCTTTGTAGGATTTATTATTGGTTTTAGAACCATCAACATACATCAAGATTTTATGACATTATTTTATTTGTTAATGGAATGCAGCACCTAGATCGACCTGGTGTTAGCTTTTGTTCGAGGACAACTTATGATGATAATGCTATTACCAATGCCATTGATATTTATGTTAGTCCAAGGTATATACTTTTTATTCTTCAAGGTGACCTTTTTATTTCATTTATGGATATAGGATCCAAGTTAATGAACTTGATTTCTGATTTTTAGTGGTGCAGTTCATTTCACAGCCTCAAATAATGATTGCGGAGTCAGAGACTTCGACATGGAGAAATTTCAGCTTACTAAGCATTTTCGTTTTCCCTGGCCAGTGAATGTGAGTCCTTTTGATTGTGTTGCATTATGGAAAAATTTCGCAATCAGAAACATTGTTAACAGATTGACAATATGTACAGGGCAATTGACATTTAGTTGTCTGTTCCTACCCTTCTCTAACTACTTTTATTGTTGATTTTAAAATACTTAAAAGGAATAGACAAATGGGAGTGCTAGTATCACCCTTCACCTTTGGAATGTGGTCATATAACTATCTAGTCACAATCAGGATAATCTTTCTGGTGGATTATACCCTTCTTATGTTTTCTTACCCTTGCACTGCTTTCTATTTATTTTCCCTATTCTTGTCCCCTTCTCTTTCTGCAGCATTCTTCTCTCAGTCCAAATGGTAAACTACTACTGATTGTTGGAGACAATCCTGAAAGCATGTTGGTGGACTCTCAAAATGGAAAGGTAGTAATCTACTTCCTTGTCGGTCAACACTCTATTTAGTTGTATCCTAAGGGAGCTTATAAGCAAAAATAAAAATTTTGCCAATCCTAATTCCATTTTTTTTCAGACAATTGTTCCTTTGTCTGGGCACCTAGATTTCTCATTTGCATCATCATGGCATCCTGATGGAGTGACCTTTGCCACTGGAAATCAGGACAAAACCTGCCGGATTTGGGACTTGAGAAATTTATCCCAATCAGTTGCTGTACTGAAAGGCAACCTGGGAGCCATCCGGTCAATCCGGTACACATCAGATGGCAAGTATATGGCAATGGCAGAGCCTGCGGATTTTGTGCACGTCTATGACGTGGAAAGTGGGTATGAGAAAGAGCAGGAAATTGATTTTTTTGGTGAGATATCTGGTATATCTTTCAGTCCAGACACAGTCCCTTTTCATTGGTGTTTGGGATCGCACTTATGGTAGCCTTCTTGAGTATGGCCGGCACCGGAACTAGTCATATCTTGATTCAATGATTTGAATTGAGTGTTCAGGGAGCTATAAATAACATGTAGCCTGGGCACTTTACAGCATGCTCTTAGTATTGTTCATGTCCAACTGAGCTCGGTTGGTGAATGTATAAGTTGTATGTCCTGTAATAATAGGTGTGTCTTTGTCTATATCAGTGTATGTGTTGGTGTGGCCAGAGGGGGGGTATGTATAGAGGCTAAGAAGGCAATGATGGTATGTTTGCAAAGTAAGATATATGTAGTGTAGTATCTGGCTGTTCTTGTGATGCTCAGCATGTAATTAGTAAGAATATTTCTCTGTAGAAGAAACACAGAATGGATAAAACATACAAATCATTATGTTCCTTGATCTTTGTCCATTGGTTTGTCTTGTTAACATTCAAGTGGAATGGGGGCGAATCATTCTGGAAAGAAAATTAATACTAGCTTTCTCATTGAGTTTTTATGTTCCCCTCATTTCTTAACCAAAGTAATAGTGTACTTCACAAGTGAGTTCAGACAAATAGCTAGATAAAGATATCATCACCCTCTTGTCTTTGATTGCTAAACCCTAAACACTATTTAAAATAAGGTTTTCTTTCAAGAGGGATTAATTAAAATATTAAATATAAAAAATTAATTTTTATGTATTAGATACATTAGAAATCATCAATTTTTGTTAATTTTTCAATCAGTACTCTTAAGAATGTTATAGAAATCCATAAAATAAGCTATATTGGTTAGTATATCTGCATGAAGTTTGAAGGTAAATGTAAGTCCTGTGTTCAGGTCGAAGATAAATTTGTTTATGGTAAAGATATACCAAAAAATTGAATTCTTATTAGTTTAGTTCAGAATTCAGATTGATTTAATAGTGCTGATGAGTCCTTTTCTGAGTAATAATATCAAGCAGGTAATATTATATAACATCCAAGATGCATAATAAGTTGAACAAAGAGAGAGTAAGAAAAAATGTGTGATCCAAAAGGAGCCAATAGAAGAAAGCCAAGTCATAGACAAAATCTAAATCCCATGGTTCACAATTACAAGGCATCTATCTTATCTTTCTCTTCCACCACTCTTTTTCCATACTATATGATGATGATGAAACCATCATCTCACAGCTACACTCTGACCTGATCTGATCTGATATTCTGCAGAATTACCTCAAAAGCAGAAATGGCAGCCTCAGCTTCCTCCATGATATCAAGCCCTCATGGGCTATCACCCTCCATCCCCCATAACCAGAAGCACCATTATCTGAAGCCATCCAACCTGTGCTTCCATGGCCTGAGACCCTTCACAGCCAAGACCAGATTGAGCAGCTCCCCAAGCAGAAACACAAGAGTGGCTCCTCGTGGGGGTGTGAGAGCAGAGCTGAACCCTGCTCTAGTGATAAGCCTAAGCACAGGGCTATCTCTGTTCCTAGGAAGGTTCGTGTTCTTCAACTTCCAGAGGGAGAATGTGGCAAAACAGGGGCTGCCAGAACAGAATGGAATCACACACTTTGAGGCTGGTGATTCTCGTGCAAAGGAGTATGTGAGCATCCTCAAATCCAATGACCCTGTTGGATTCAACCTTGTTGATGTCTTGGCTTGGGGTTCTCTTGGCCATATTGTTGCTTACTACATCTTGGCCACTTCCAGCAATGGCTATAACCCTGCATTCTTTGGTTGATTCTGCCTCCCTCAATCTCTCTCTCTGTTTCCATTATATATATGTTATGTTCTTCCCTCTAAATCTATATTCTTGCCTTGCTTTTCTTGGTACTGATCTGTAATGTGATGTATAGTAGCTAGTTTCTTTCTTTGTATGCTCCACAATCAGTTCAGTTTCTATGATTAATGGGAACATTCATGAGACTTCGAATTTATCTTTAGTTCTCTGTTAATTTTACTATGCTAAATGTTTTTTTTATATTATATAATAATCTAACTTTTTATGATTATTAATTTAACTTTTAACATTATATGATTAATTTAATATTTAAAAAGTTAAATTAATAGTTTTAAAAAATTAAATTATTTGATATTATAACTTATAGTGAACAATTTATTCATTTGTATACTACTTAAACAATAATGTTTTGTGTAGAATAATAAATATTTAATACAACCAATTATTTTTACTTTGTTTTTGTCTAAATAATCATAAAAATTATAATGAATTAAGTAATTGATGCTAAAAATCTTATTTATTGGGATTTGACTCATTTCACTTTGTAAGGATCACTCATACTTAAAACTAATAAAATTTGGAGTGATGTATTTCGATTTACAGCAATAATACAACAAAATTAAACTCTTTATTTTGGGTTATGTATTTAACTTAACAGGTTGGTGTAAAAGAGAAATATGTTCAACCAGTATTAATATCTGCTATACATAACACATAATGTGTATTATATATATATATATTATATATATGTATAACACATATTATATGATATATAGCACATGTTAAATACTAGTTGGATGTATTTTTTATTGTAAAACAAATATTAATGCATTAACTTAATGCTCCTCTATATAATCATGCATGCCACTCGACAAATTATGTGCTTGAGACAGACATTAGCTGATGTATCTTTCTTGCATATAGTTGTGATTCCATATCTTACCAATCAAAGTCATGCTAGTTGTAATGTAATAAGCAGCTAGATGAAAATACCAGGAAGGAATATGCAACTCAATGGATCAAATACTTCCATAAAAATCGCTTCGTATCAGATGCATTAGAATTTGAATAATGTTCATCGCGAATATAAACAAGATTCCCCTATTTGTACAATCATTCCTTACACACACACACAAATAGACAATTATCAAAACAAGAAATATTTTATACTAGTTTCAATGGTGATTGTCTACAATTCCGCACACAATGTTTAAACAATGGTAAACATTTGGTGTACAGTAAAAAGTTAATTAAAATAGTCAACATATTATCCACATCATATATTATATAATATGAATATCATATATTATTTATTATGCACGTTATATACTATTTGTTGTCTACGTTATATACTATTTGTTGTCTACGTACGTTATATATTACATGTTGTAATATTATTTTTTTTTATTATTTTTTTTACACATAGCGGTGCTCTTAAACAATGATCTTTTTCATTCGGACAACTTTTTTCTTATTTCATCAAATTAGTTAATCTAAAATAACAAAATTCAAGTAAAACTAAGGATTATAAATTAGACAATGTATATTTACATCGTTAATCAATCATATACACATCGATAAAGATGCTACATTTCATACTCTTTGCCTGAAAAAAGTGTAGATTAAAGAATTTATTAATTAAATCACTGTATTTTTTTTTAATTTAGATCGTAGGAATAAAATTCCTTCCAAAATTATATTATAACAGACATCTTCAATTGATATTTCAATTATTTAAAAGAGCGTGTAGTTCAAGATTACTTACTATATTCTTCAGAAAAAATAAAATCCAGTGAATTCTTTTAAAGTACTATATTTAATTTTATATTAAGCATTATTATATATACAATGAAAAAGAGCCAAAACAATTAATATGATATGTACAGCAAATACTATGTAATGTGCACAATATTTATTATATTGTACACAACATATATTATATATTATACGTAATAATATCATATATTATAAAGAAATATAATATTACAACATGTGATATATATTGTGTACAACATTTCATATATAATTTGCATAATATATAATATACATTATGCATATTATGTATTATATATTATGCACATTTTATTAACTGTTTGCTGATTTTTTTTATATCTACCAAAATTTTTCCTTTTATATTATACAATCCAAGAATTTAAAAATTGTCCATACACATATGAGTATAAAAAGAAGGGAAAAGATACTCGTACATCATTATATACATCCATCATATATTACAACGTATACAAAAATCATTCTCACAACTTTATTCAACATTTTCTCTCATCTTCTATAACTTTTTTTTTTGTTTTATATAATGAAGGCGTAAATTAATAAAGTGTTTCTTCTGTAACTTTTTTAATAATGAAGGTAAATCAAAAGGAATAATAAAGGAGCTGTGTTTTTTTTTTCATTCAAGTAATTCTTCTCATCTTCTATTTTTTTTATTCATTCACTATGTCTATCTTTTTTAATATAATCACATTGTACTCTTAATCAATAAACACATTTTTATTCATTTTTATTCACTAGTGAACATATTATTGTTAATCAGTAAAGATATTATTATTCGATAATGAATACATTAACCTTAGTTATCAATGAGCACATAATTTGTTGATTGATAAATATATTTTTATTCATCAATGAACATATTATTATTCACCGGTGAACATATAACTTACTCAATCATGAAAAAATATTTATACATTGATGAAGATATAATTTATTCATATGTAAACATATTATTTATTTATTTATTGATGAACAAATTATGTTTGTTCAATCCACAACCGTAGCTTGACAACATCAAAGAAAATAAAATTAATAGTTTGAGATTTTTTTTTAAATAAATGTATTTACTTTTTATACTTAAGTGTGTTCATTTATTGTGTTCAAATGTAAATGTGTTCGTTAATAAACGTATTGTTCACACACATGACTGTTGCACAAAAAATGCACATTTTTTCACTTTTTTTTTTTCATTCCCTTAATTATACGGTTGATATTACGTAGTATGTATTTGGTGGTGTACACCTAACATTACCCTAAATCAGAAAGTTGGATTTCCAATTTTGCCCATCCTACTAAATAAATACTATATCTCTGGTGTACATACCATATATTATATTAAGAAAATATCTCAGTATTATCAATGTATACATGGAATGTTTATATAACCTAAGGTTTTACAGTAAGCTTAAGGCATTATTATTTTGAGATCAGGTGGGTGGGGGATGCATAGATTCGCAATAGCAAGAAAAATCTCCATCAATATCAAATAACAGCTTGCTTTTTTATTTTTATCTTTTTTTTTTTTTTTTTTTTTTTTCTTACCGATTAAAAGAGGAAAAACATGAAAACAACTGCACAAGGTTCCACCAATTGGTCTGAGCAGCAACAGAGTGAGAGAGCAAATGGGAAATTCGCAAAAATCGCCGCCACCTCTGTCAGCAACACCTATCCACCGCCATCAGCTCTATACGAGGATCTTGTTCGTGATGCCAACCTCTTCCGTGAAAAACTTGAATCTTTTCATAAATCTTTTGGCACCAAATTCAAGTTAGTTCTTTTCAAGATGCCCCCTTTTATGTATATTCTTTTTCTTTTCAATTACACTCTTTTCGGTGTTTTTCGTTGCGAATTGTTGTCTTCGCTTTTGTGGGTATGATTAATTTCGTTCATATGATATGTAAATTTGTGTTCCTTTGGTGTTTTGTGTTGTGTCCTGAGAGATAAATTGCGTGCTATAGTGAAATTTGATAGATTGTGTTTTATGATAAGCTCAAGTTAATGGGGTTCGTTTTATAAACTCATCTCGAGTTAGCATCTGAAGCCTTCTTGGTTAATGGTTAGGAAATTTAGCTTGTTACCTTTGCTACCTTGTTCAATATTCCCTTTGCCAATGTCTTTTGGCTCAAATTAGCTGATTTTGTCTGCGTTCAGTTTTTGAGATTAGTTAGCTTTATTAAGTATAAAGATGTTTTTCTTATGTATTATCTATTAGGTGTATATGGAGTATGGAATTGTAGATGGTGCCCAAAATTTAATTGTAATCAAAATTGAACATTATTTCCCTACTTTGTTTATGAAGGGTTCCTACTATTGGAGGAAAGCCGCTAGATCTATATCGCCTTTTCATGGAAGTAACATCTCGTGGTGGTCTTGAAAAGGTATGCAGCTTGTATTTCTCTACTAATTGTTAAAATCCAGAGTCCATTATTTATGTCATGAAGAGAGAGAGCGCACACCTACACATTTCTCTTTTGTTGATTGATGTGAATTGAGTTAGGAGCGAAGGTAAAGGGGCTAAGGTAGTTTGTGATTCTAACTTTAAGAGATTTAATGCTGCTGGTAAAGATTCTTAGTTTGCAATTTATATAGGAAGCATCTCAGTGGTCTTGAAATTTTTGTTGGATTGGTTTTGCTCTTTCATACAACCTTTCTGAATGGTTATTCCTAAGGCTTTTTCTTTAAATATAGGTAATTGTAGATCGCAAGTGGAAGGATGTGATTCTTGGCTTCAAGTTCCGAGATACTATAACAAGTGGATCATTTATGGTGCGCAGATACTACCTATCACTGCTTTATCACTTTGAGCAAGTGTATTACTTTCGGAGGCAAGTTCCTCCTTCCTCAACAACTGGTAAGGAAAGATAATTCTCTTTTCCCCCTTCTAATTATGTTTGTGAATTTGTCCTCTTGGACCTATCAACTATATCACATATCCAGATCCTGAAAATCGCCTTATCAATAGCTCCACAACCATTAGGAATGGTTTATCCTTTTAGGATAAGTCAACGGAGCATTTGGATCTGATTTGTATACTGCTTTGATGCTTCATATATCCGCTTGTATATCTGTTTGTTCTTTTTTAACTGGAAGTAATGAAACCAAATATCATTCTTAGACTTAGTTTCTTTAATGAGATTTTCATTTGACACTGTGGGCAAGGTGATATACTTTGTAGTGGTGATAAGGATTTTCTTTCTTATATGCAGCCGGTCCAGTCCAGCAACTTGGTTCTGTGGTGCCTGGAACAATTGATGCGAAGTTTGATGGTGGATATATAGTTACAGTCAATCTAGGTTCTGAACAGGTGAAAGGTGTTCTGTACCATGTTCCTAGCAATGTGTCCCAGAGTTCTCATACTCAAGGTGTCCCAATTTCGTACAATCGGAAGAAGTCTAAAGTGGCATTACGTGATCCATCTCACCCTAAGTCAAACAGGAGTGGTTACAATTTCTTTTTTGCTGAGAACTATGCCAGGTTGAAGCCCTTATTCTCCGGGCAAGAGAAAGCAATTAGTAAGAGGATTGGGTTTCTATGGAACAATCTGACAGAAGCAGAAAGACAGGTATGGCTGCACAATTTCTCATTTGATGAAGATTTGATGCCCTTTTTGTATCTAGTATCTTGAAAGCACAAGCTTTATATAAGCCAGCTCTGTTTTTTCTGTTGGCTGCTGGAAGAGGCTCCGCAGAATAAGTATTCTAGCTCAAGAAATATGTGGAAGCTACTGTAATAGCACTTCTAATTCTGTGTTGATATTAACGGCTTCTCAATTGTATGTAAAAATATTTACAAAGGCTATATATCTTGTAGTGGTAATGAATTTTCATTTTTTTGCCATTATAAAATTTATCTTGTTAATATAAAGCTTTATATTTGAGGGTGGGCCTTGGCGCAACGGTAAGGTTGCTGCCTTGTGACCTTGGAGGTTATAGGTTCGAATCTTGTAAACAGCCTCTTTGCAAAGCGAGGATAAGGCTGCGTACATCTACCCTCCTCAGACTCCACCTGGAGAGAGCCTCGTGCACTGGACCGCCCTTTCTTTTTTAATATAAAGCTTTATATTAACTATAAAATCAAGATACATTTATATTTTCAGAAAATTAGAAAGATTTGAAACTAGTCATATTTGTTTGCGATTATATTCTTAGGTTATTTATCACTAAGATTTTCTCATGCAAGTTTTGTAAATGTAATGCAGGTTTATCAGGAGAAAGGGGTGAGAGATAAGGAAAGATACAAAAGTGAAATGTCGGAGTACAAGTCCAATAGTTCAACCCCTCAATAGGCTGTCTCTCTGCGACTTCGTTTTTGCTCTTATCTTTTTTATAGTTTAGTTTTTGTTTTTCATTGTACTGAGAATTTTCTCCCTACAAAGAATGATATCTAGTATAAGGTAGCTTTGTGATAATTCTGGTGTAGTTTATGATAAATGATTTTGCAAGACTTCTCATCATAGTAGTTTATTTCATCGTAGTTTCTCTACAATCAAGGTTTTTTCGTTGCCTCTAAGCTGTCCAATAATTCATCTTCATAAGCAGTAATCCTTGTCAATTGGATTACCTTCTCATATTGAGATTATCATACTAGTAGAGTTTCAGCAGGTTAGTTCAAAATGGAATGAATGTGAAGAAACTCCATATTAATGGCTGGCTAAGCATCCAAGGGTTGGATTAATCACAAGCAAAACATTGTCCATGGTTGGATTTGTTAAAATCCATGGTCGAGCAGAGTAAACATGGAAAGTAGAAATACCTTAGTGTGATATCAAAGAGATATTTAATATGAGTAAATACATTGTTTATATAGAGTAATGAGGTGGGGGAAATGGGTGTAGTGTGAGGTGTGTGAATACATGTGTGAGAATATTGTAGGATAAGTTTTAACAAACTATAATAATCTCTAATAGGATTTATTAAGATCAACATAGTTACATAAAAAATACTGTTTAGCTTAGCAGAATGTAACAGCTGTTTTTGAATACCAGACTAATATTCTAGGTGCTTCCTTCATGTAAAAAGAAGAAAGGAATTTAGTTTAGTTTAGGAGAGAAATGCTCTGTTCATTCCTGAAAAAGTTTTGGGGATCAACCTTTGTCTTAATTTGTGCCAGCCTCCTGAAATTTCCCTTAAAGTACTTGATGCCCCATACACTTGCTTCTGAGTAGCTAGTGTTGCCAAGCTTGTTGCTTCCTAAATCAAGATCCCTATAGTTGGCATAGGCTGCTCTTGGAGATTTTGAAACATAAGGTGTCATGTACCTATAAAGGGTTCTCATCCATTGTATGTGCCTGTTTGATGCTTCAACTGTATTCATATCCCACTTAACCAAGTATTGTATATTGTACAAATTGCCTTTCCTGTGAGGAAATGGGATTGCAGATTCTGAAATTTGATCCATTCTGCCTCCAAATGGATCCATTATAAGCGTGGCAAATACATCTTCTTGCAGAAGCAATTTCCAAATCCCTTCAAGTCCAGCTTCTGGTATAGGCTCATTTACAAAGTCAGAGGTGGCCTTGAATGAGGCTTTGGAAGTGGTGACTCTGTCAAGCAAGAGTTCTGGATTGTCCCCCTTGTTGAATCCTGCAAAGAACAGAGCAGATTGAATCCAATTCATCTCAATGCAGTCTTTGGCCTGCAATCCCAATTCTGGGAAGCTCTTATTCATTATGGGGATCAACTTGTCTATTCCTCCGAGGAAGAAAGAGTTGAAGATTGCTTGCACTGTTTTTGAATTGGCACCACTATTTTGGGCAATCACTCTTACGAAAAGTTCTTGAGGCAGTTTACTTGCTATGGATTGCCACCTGTAGACGAGCTTGGTGGCTCCTTCCTCCAGTGTTTTGTGAATGTTGAATGCGGTGACGACCGGTGGAACTCGAACCAGCTTGATCTTCCATGCAAGAATGACTCCAAAACTAGTTGCACTACCCCCTCTAATGGCCCAGAAGAGATCTTCTCCCATTGCTTTTCTGTCAAGAATCTTACCATTCACATCAATTAGGTAGGCATCAACAACAAGGTCTGCTGCTGTTCCATACTTCCTCAACATGGTGCCGAACCCTCCTCCACTGATGTGCCCTCCCATCCCAATGCTTGGACATATTCCGGCTGGGAATCCGTGGACTCCGCTTGCCTTGGATATTTTGTAGTAAAGCTGACCAACTGTTGCCCCAGCTTGAACCCAAGCTGTTTCTTCTGCAAGACTGATATTGATGGAACTGAGTTTGTTGATGTCAATCATCACAAATGAGGACTTGGAAACAGAAAGGTAAGAAAGGCCTTCATAGTCATGGCCGCCGCTTCTGACTCGGAGCTGCAGCCCAAGTTTCCTGGTGCATAGAATGGATGCTTGGATTTCAGATTCATGGAGAGGGGTTACAATGACAAGAGGCTTATTTGAAGCATTAACAAATCTAGGATTCTGTTCCAATGATTGGAGGACTTGTGGATATTGTGAAGTTGATGAGCTGAGGAGTATTGTGTCAATGGATTTAGCACCAACACGGGCTTTCATGCAATCCCTGAAACTCTGCTCAACCGAAGCAGAAGCTGCACTTGATGAGATTATTGCAGCAGGAAGCAGAATCAGAAACAGAAACAGTAGTGAAAGATAAGCCATATCTATAGACTATGTATGTGTATGTGTTTGTGTTTATTTGTTATTGCTGATTGATGAGTTATATGCTATATGCATGTGTGGATATATATACACTCTTATCCACGTTGGTAGGTAGGTGGAATAATTCTGAAGTATTTTGCATGTGTTCAAATCAAAACATTGTAAGGGTCTGTGAGAATGCGTGTTTAAGCATTGTGATTGGTCTTTATAAAACTGTGGACTTAAAGCAAAGCTAGCTGGCTGGCTGGCTGGCTAGCTGGTCGTTGACTCTTTGTATTATGCTTTGAAAGCTTGACAATTTGTGGGAAAAATTTTGGTGCGCAGGAAAAAATCACTCGAAATATTTAATAGATTGTGTATATGTAATATGTATAATGTATATTATATATTATGCACATCATATATAACATGTTGTACGTAATATATTGATTGTTTTTTATTTTATATATAGCAATGTTCCAACTTGTGTGTCATGCTGAAGGACCCACTATTTTTCCTGTTTTGATCGAATGGAAGATAAGGAAAATATTATTATATTGCTCAAAGTGTTTAGAAGTAGAATTTCTTGCTAATAACCACTTACTTGTCAATTACCATCAAATATGGAGGAATTTCGCATTGGCGGTTCATGCAACTTAGTTGTGCATTGTTAGAGATAATCATTCCATCCATTGATTTTTTGTTTTATTGTTCAAGATATCACGTCTTCGTTGATAATAATAATTAATTAGCGAGAGCTCCTCATAGGAGAGTAAGTCTATGGCCACGAGACCCTCTCTATACACATCATCAGAAATCGAACATCTTAGATGTTTAAAGTGCCCAACTAGACTAGCTACCAAATTTACTAGAACTGGGTTGCAATCCATCCACGTCCATCTATGCGCTATTTGGTTTAGTTACATGCATTAATATTGCATGCAACTTCAACTAGACTATAGTTTATTGAGGAATACTATATGTACAACTAAAGTTAATAAGCAAAGAGTGAATTTATTAAATACTATACATAAAATATACTAAAAAGAAACAAAAATAATATTGAATGGAGCTCTTATTCTTAAAAAGTTTGGAACTTCTATTTTGTGTTGGGATAATTTAAAAAGTTGAGCAGTTTTTGTTCTTTGACTTTTGAGAGCATAGAGTGCTTTTAACAGCCATTAAAAATAGTTTTTCAGAATTAACTTCATTCTCTGAAAATAAAAATACATAAATGATTATCGTTTACACAATTTCTTTCAACATTATATCTATTATGGTTATTTTATATCTTGAAATTTATTTTTACACTATTTTACTAAACGGTATGATGAATGGTTACTCCTACTTCTTGAGAGCAATCTTTTTACTATTTTATCAAACAATACTATTATAGTTTTCTAAATGCAACTTTTTTAATTTTTAGAACTCAAATAATTCAACAGCTTTTTAAGAACCACAACTTAATATTAATTTATTAGCCACAGTCAACTGCTTAATATTATTAATTTATTTCCACTTCGCCTTTTCCAAAATTTAGCATATGGTAACACGTATGCTTGATTATGATTTAAAAACGAGAACAGTTTAATTATTGTGGATTTCTTGGTGCATTCGATTTTACAATTACTATTTGCATTCGTTTGTATGCGTGGATGTGGCGATGCCATGCATTAATGTCTGCCACATCTAGCAACTTTTTCTTAATATCCTCTTAACATTTGATCAACAAATGGTAAAGTGGATATATTTTAGTCAACTGAATTTAAAATAATCTAATTGTGGGTGCTTTAAAAAGGAAAAAAAAAATTGGGTATTCTTGTTGTAAAGACTTCCTCTTACTATAAATGATTTTACTTATTATATATATGAATATAATAGAAAAACTTGCATTGAAAAACTTATATATAAAGCCTAAATATGATGTGGAGCAATTTTAGCCCATCAATAAATTTCTCTATAAATAATAAAAGTAGTAAGAAGAAAATTAATACTTCCCACATATGCAAAGAAAGGAACCTACCACGATGAGGATAATTTAGTGTGTATTTGGATTAGCGTTTATAAACTGGAGCTCGAATAACTTAATTCTGTAGAATTGATTTTGGATAAAAATGAGTTGATGTTAACGTGATTTATGTTTGAATACTTTCATCTTAAAATTGATTTTGATATAATAAATATTGTTTAGATGATCAAAGTTAAAATCGCTTTTGAATTTGTAATTACCAAAAAGATATGAATTTAATATTTTGCTATAAGTATTCTTTTTTATTTCAATTTTATTTTAAATATATCAATAAACTATATTTATAATATTATGAAGAAATATATATTATTTAAATTAATATTATTATATAAATATTACAAATTAATAATTATTATTTTATAAAAAATTAAATAAATATTAAGTTTACAATTCTATATATATGAATTTCATATTAAACACTATAAAGATTAAGTTTTTTATTTCACTTTTATTTAAAATATATTTAATAAAATATATTGATATTATTGTAAAAAATATATATTATTTGAAGTATTGTATAAATATTACAAATTAATAAAATATTATAATTAAGAATAGAATTTTATTAAGAAAAATAATATTCCTTTTCAGTACATATATAATATATATTAGATAACAAATTATAATACTACTTCTATAAAGAAAGTATAAATTTGTATCAATAAATAGAAATTGAGGTTATAAGTGAAATTTAAAAAGTTATCTCCACTGTAAATATTCTATTTATTTTTATTTTAAAATTTTTTTGAATAATTTTTATAAGTATTATTATTATTATTATGTGAATACATGTATAAAAATACTAAATTAAAATTTCAATAAATAAAATAATCAAATGTGTCTTCTAATAAGATTAATATAATAATTATAATTCAAAATAGAGCTTTAAAACTCTTAAGTTCATTGAACCCAACCCAAATACACACACTAAACATACACAAATGCACACATCAAACTCATGGAAATCAATTTTTATATGATGTTTTAGTTATTAATTAAAAGTCAAATATATGAGTTTATGTGAGAAATTGTAGAAATATGATGTTTTTTAATCTCACCATTAACGAGATAAGAGAGAGGGAGGAGAGAGAAATGTTGTCTGATAACGTGACAGGACAGTGACGCACAACAGAGGAAAACTCGCCAATGGCGAGTTTAGGTGGCACACAGGAAATCTTGGGCTAAAACACATAAATGTACAGAGAGAGAAAGTTAAACACCACTATACACCATCGTATGCAAATATTTTTCGCGTTTGCACTTATAGTAAACCGGAATGGTGTGTTCCGGTTTATAAAATGCATAAAAAGGAGCACCCTATTTCGGTTTATATTTTAAAAAATTGAACCCCATGTTTCAGTTTATATAAAACTGATTGTTTTACATATCATTCGTGTATAAATTGTTAATATAAAACATGAATAACATAAAATAAAGACTATAATCTATAAAATATTGAGTAACATGAATTTTTTACATATAATAAAATTTGAAGGCTATATATACTTTAAAATATGAGATTTAACTATTTTTTAAATAGATTATAAAATAAATATTATAGCCTCTAAAAAAATCTTGAAATTACATAATTGGAAGACTATAGCCTTTGTTTTATAGTGTTTCTCGGAAAACTAGTGAAATCTCACATTTTAAAGGCTATAACCTTCAATTTCTACTATATATAATAAAATCATGAAATTGCAGAATTTGAAGTCTATAGCCTTTGCTTTTTGGTGTTTATAAGAAAATTAGTGAAATCTCATATTTTAAAGCATATAGCCTTCAATTTATATAATATGTAAAAAACATCATGAAATTTCATAATTTGAAGTCTATAGCCTTTGTTTTAAAGTATTTCCAGAAAAATTAGTAAAATCTCACATTTTAAAGCCTATAGCCTTCAATTTCTACTATATGTAAAAAAATCATGAAATTGTGGAATTTGAAATTCTATAGCCTTTGTTTTATGGTGTTTCTAGAAAAATTAGTAAAATCTCAAATTTTAAAGCCTATAGCCTTCAATTTCTACTATACGTCAAAAAAATCATGAAATTACATAATTTCAAGTCTATAGTCTTTGTTTTATGGTGTTTCTGGGAAAATTAGTGAAATCTCACATTTTAAAACCTCTAGCCTTCAATTTTACTATATGTAAAAAAAAATCATAAAATTGCGGAATTTGAAGTCGATACCCTTTGTTTTATGATATTTCTGGAAAAATAAGTGAAATCTCACATTTTAAAGCCTATATAGCCTTCAATTTCTACTATATGTAAAAAAATCATGAAATTATATAATTTGAAGTCTATAGCATTTGTTTTAAAGTGTTTCTACAAAAAAAAGTGAAATCTTACATTTTAAAGCCTATAGCTTTCAATTTCTACTATATGTAAAATAATCATGAAATTGCGAAATTTGAAGTCTATAACCTTTGTTTTATGGTGTTTCTAGGAAAATTAGTGAAATCTCATATTTTAAAGCCTATATAGCCTTCCATTTATACAACATGTAAAAAAATTATGAAATTATATAATTTGAAGTCTATAGCCTTTGTTTTAAAGTGTTTCCAGAAAAATTAGTAAAATCTTACATTTTAAGGCCTATAGCCTTCCATTTCTACTATATGTAAAAAAATCATGAAATTGCGGAATTTGAAGTCTATAGCTTTTTTTATGATGATTCTGGAAAAATTAGTAAAATCTTACATTTTAAAGTCTATAGCTTTCAATTTCTACTATATGTAAAAAAATCTTTAATTACATAATTGGAAGACTATATAGCCTTTGTTTTATGGCGCTTCTCGGAAAATTAGTGAAATCTCACATTTTAAAGCCTATAGCATTCAATTTCTACTATATGTAATAAAATCATGAAATTGCGGAATTTGAAGTCTGTAGCCTTTGTTTTTTTGGTGTTTATAGGAAAATTAGTGAAATCTCACATTTTAAAGCATATAGCCGTCAATTTATACAATATGTAAAAAAATCATGAAATTACATACATTGAAGTCTAGCCTTTGTTTTACCGTGTTTCCAGAAAAACTAGTGAAATCTCACATTTTAAAACCTATAGCCTTCAATTTCTACTATATGTAAAAAAATCATGAAATTACATCATTTGAAGTCTATAGCCTTTGTTTTACAGTGTTTCTAGAAAAACTAGTGAAATCTCACATTTTAAAGCCTATAGCCTATATATAGCCTTTGTTTTAAAGTGTTTCCAGAAAAATTAATGAAATTTTACATTTTAAAGCCTATAGCCTTCAATTTCTACTATATGTAAAAAAATCATGAAATTGCGGAATTTGAAATCTATAACCTTTGTTTTATGATGTTTCTGCGAAAATTAGTGAAATCTTACATTTTAAAGCCTATAGCCTTCAATTTCTACTATTTGTCAAAAAAAATCTTGAAATTACATAATTAGAAGACTATAACCTTTGTTTTATGGTGTTTCTCAGAAAATTAGTGAAATCTCACATTTTAAAGTCTATAGCCTTCAATTTCTACTATATGTAATAAAATCATGAAATTACGGAATTTGAAGTCTATAACCTTTGTTTTTTGGTGTTCATAGGAAGATGAGTGAAGTCTAACATTTTAAAGCATATAGCCTTCACTTTATACAATATGTAAAGCATATAGCCTTTGTTTTATGGTGTTTCTGGATAAATTCGTGAAATCTCACATTCTAAAGTCTATAACCTTCAATTTTACTATATGTAAAAAAATAGTAAAATTGTGGAATTTGAAGTCTATAACTTTTGTTTTATGATATTTTTGGGAAATTTAGTGAAATTTCACATTTTAAAGCCTATAGCCTTTGTTTTATTGTGTTTCTCGAAAAATTAGTGAAATCTCACATATTAAAGCATATAGCCTTCAACTTATACAATATGTAAAAAAATCATGAAATTACATAATTTGAAATCTATAGCCTTTGTTTTATGGTGTTTCTGGGAAAATTCGTGAAATTTCACATTTTTTGTCTATAGCCTTCAATTTTACTATATGTAAAAAAATCATAAAATTGCGGAATTTGAAGTCTATAGCCTTTGTTTTATGATATTTATGGGAAAATTACTAAAATTTTACATTTTAAAGCGTATAGCCTTCAATTTCTACTATATGTAAAAAAATCATGAAATTACATAATTTGAAGTGTATAGCCTTTGTTTTATGGTGTTTTTAGGAAAATGAGTGAAATTACATATTTTAAAGCCTATAGCCTTCCATTTCCACTATATGTCATAAAATCATGAAATTGCGGAATTTGAAGTCTATAGCCTTTGTTTTATGGTGTTTCTAGGAAAATTAGTGAAATCTCACATTTTAAAGCCTATAGCCTCCAATTTATACAATATGTAAAAAAAATTATGAAATTTCATAATTTGAAGTCTATAGCCTTTGTTTTAAAGTATTTCCAGAAAAATTAGTAAAATCTCACATTTTAAAGCCTATAGTCTTCAATTTCTACTATATTTAAAAAAATCATGAAATTGTGGAATTTGAAGTGTATAGCCTTTGTTTTATGGTGTTTCTAGAAAAATTAGTGAAATCTCAAATTTTAAAGCCTATAGGCTATAGCCTTTAATTTCTACTATACGTAAAAAAATCATGAAATTACATAATTTGAAGTCTATAGCCTTTATTTTATGGTGTTTCTAGGAAAATTAGTGAAATCTGACATTTTAAAATCTATAGCCTTCAATTTTACTATATGTAAAAAAATCATAAAATTGTGGAATTTGAAGTCTATACCCTTTGTTTTATGATATTTCTGGAAAAATTAGTGAAATCTCACATTTTAAAGCCTATAGCCTTCAATTTATACTATATGTAATAAAATCATGAAATTGCGGAATTTGAAGTCTATAGCCTTTGTTTTTTTTGGTGTTTATAGGAAAATTAGTAAAATCTCACATTTTAAAGCATATAACCTTCAATTTATACAATATGTAAAAAAATCATGAAATTACTTACATTGAAGTCTATAGCCTTTGTTTTACCGTGTTTCCAGAAAAACTAGTGAAATCTCACATTTTAAAACCTATAGGCTTTAATTTTTACTATATGTAAAAAAATCATGAAATTACATAATTTCAAGGTTCCAAAAACCGGACCGGACATGGAACCGGTCGAGAGAAAGGTTCAGAGGTTTAGAGGTTTAACCGGAGGTTCAACCGGGGTTTAAAATCGGGCATAATAAAATATAAAAATACAGTACCTAGTACACAAAAAGTTATAATAATAATAATTAAAAACTAAAAATTAGAATGTTAGAGATATTAGCTCATTTATTTTTTTTTGTACAACTCATTCTATTAGTTTTGTTTTTGTTCTTATTGTTTTAGTTAAAGCCCAAAATATTTGTAATGTTTTTATTGGGCTTGGACCTATTCTATTAATTCTTTTGTTCTTAACCTAATATATTTCCAACCTAGCTATCTGCAGCAGCCGCCACTTTCTTCTTCTATGTAATACCTCGGGTATTCTGAGTTAGTTTGAGTAAGAGATCACAGTACAACCGGGGAGATAGAACCAAGTGGGTCCCACCTCCCCACTCTTTTTCCTTCCTTTTTCCCTTTTCTCTCTTTCACTCCCGTAACCCCACCCCCCTCATTCTCACAATTCCATCTTCTTCCCCTCACCATTTCTCTCATCTCTCTTTCTCTCAAATCTCAACCAAATCTCCATCAATCTTCAAGATTCAAGTTAGCATTGTTCATCTAGTATATTGTGGGTAAGTGTAGAGTATTTCTTTTGCTCCATTGATGTCTATTTCCCTCCAATCTCGGTTTTGGGGTTTAGGGTTCATATTTGGGGGTTTTTGATTTCGTTGAGAATCTGAGGTTTATGATGTGTTCTCTAGGGTCTCAACCAACTAGGGAAGCTCCGGGTAACTCGTCCTAGCTCCGGGTGGTGTCTTGGAGCTCATTGGCGTAATTTGTGAGTAATGGGTTATTTATGGTTTATGTTTGATTTTGATTGATATTGTGAATTTCTTGCTATGGTAGTTGATAGAGACTGAGATTGGTTGATATATGATTGATATTGTATGTTGGTTGTGTTTGATTTGGATGGGTTGTGGTGAAAATGTGGATTTGGAGATGATTTTCGCGAAGTTTTCTGCAAATTTTCGTCACTGACCCAGGCTGTAATCGATTACAGCGAATTGGTAATCGATTACTGATACCAACTTTGTCACGACCCAACTCGGATCCGTGACCGGCACATGGGATACCAAGTCCCATGTCAGCCTTAACCTGGAATCCACACAATATCAAGCTAAACAACAACAGCCACAACTACTTTAATAACACACAACACGTATAATCCATACATATAATAGGGTCCTCAAGTATCACTCATATACTCATAACCCATTCAATCCAACATAACATTCTACTTAACTCAGAATCAACATAATACAACAAGTCTTAATTAGACTACATCAAATACACATAACATAGACAATCTTGTTTGTAAACCTATGGAGCAGACTACATAGACAACAGACAAGGACATAACGCCTCGGCCAATTGAGGCTCACCAATGCTAAGAGCTCGGAGGTACGGACGAGTCCATCCCTTGCTTTGCACCTGTGACTGAAAATGTTTTGTATGAATGGGTGAGTCATACGCTCAGTGAATAAGGATTATAAACAGTTTATAATTGACACATATAGCATGCACAAGCATCAACAAATTTATGCAACGATGCGTACCACATACGATCCGGTTTCTTTATCACAAATCCTCGTACGTTAATTCGTTTCACATTTCCGTATGTCTCGATATGTATTTTTTTCGTTTATGGATCCCGGGAGCCCAGCCCCTCCTCAGATCCTCATTACTGTCCCGGGAGCCCCGCCCCTCCTCAGACATAATAACCTAAGAACCCCGGGAGCCCCGCCCCTCCTCAGGTCCTTAAGTCCTTCGACCCCGGGAGCCCAGCCCCTCCTCAGGTCGGATCCAAACTGATCCTGCCTTCGAATTCCTTTCGTATATAAATATATGTGGTTTATGTCTTAAATCTTAATTATCATTGATTCATCGTCATCACATCATCATCACACCATTTACATATCACTCATGCATCATCGTTTCATCATCACATCATCAGCATCAAATCATAGATACAACGACATCAAATCATCATCATGTCTTTATCATATTATTACATAAACAAAGAAATTTCTAAATTCTCACACATCCAATCTCATCCAATGCCAAATTATCATTTCATAATCCCATATTTGCATTTCATTCAATCATCATCAACATAACATCATAAACAACCAGTATCGGGTTTGGGGTAGTGGTGAACGAATGGATTTGAAAGCATAACTTGAATGTATAAAGAATTTGAGTTAAAGTCTTGAAAATAGAGTTTTAGTACTGATGTAATCGATTACAGGCCTCTGTAATCGATTACAAACTTCAAATTTCGTTCTGAAGAAAATTTTTTTGCGAAAATAAGCAGTCTGTAATCGATTACAAACCCGCAGTAATCGATTACTGTAATCGATTACCAAAACTCTGTAAAAAAATCATGAAATTATATAATTTGAAGTATATAGCCTTTGTTTTGTGGTGTTTCTGGGAAAATTCGTGAAATCTCGCATTTTAAAGTCTATAGCCTTCAATTTTACTATATGTAAAAAAATAATAAAATTGCGGAATTTGAAGTCTATAACCTTTGTTTTATGATATTTCTGGGAAAATTAGTGAAATTTCACATTTTAAAGCCTATAACCTTCAATTTCTACTATAAGTAAAAAAATCTTGAAATTACATAATTGGAAGACTATAGCCTTTATTTTATGGTGTTTCTCGGAAAATTAGTGAAATCTCACATTTTAAAGCATATAACCTTCAATTTATACAATATGTAAAAAAATCATGAAATTAAATAATTTGAAGTCTATAGCCTTTGTTTTATGGTGTTTCTGGGAAAATTCGTGAAATTTCACATTTTAAAGTCTAAAGCCTTCAATTTTACTATATGTAAAAAAATCATAAAATTGCGGAATTTGAAGTCTATAGCCTTTGTTTTATGATATTTATGGGAAAATTAGTGAAATTTCACATTTTAAAACCTAGCCTTCAATTTCTACTATATGTAAAAAAAATCATGAAATTACATAATTTGAAGTCTATAGCTTTTGTTTTATGGTGTTTTTAGGAAAATGAGTGAAATTACATATTTTAAAGCCTATAGCCTTCCATTTCCACTATATGTCATAAAATCATGAAATTGCGGAATTTGAAGTCTATAGCCTTTGTTTTATGGTGTTTCTAGGAAAATTAGTGAAATCTCACATTTTAAAACCTATAGCCTCCAATTTATACAATATGTAAAAAAATCATGAAATTATATAATTTGATGTCTATAGTCTTTGTTTTAAAGTGTTTCCAGAAAAAATAGTGAAATCTTACATTTTAAAGCATATAGCCTTCAATTTCTACTATATGTAAAAAAATCATGAAATTACATAATTGGAAGTCTATAGCCTTTGTTTTATGATGTTTTTGGAAAAATTAGTGTAATCTTACATTTTAAAGCCTATAGCCTTCAATTTCTAATATATGTAAAAAAATCATGAAAGTACATAATTGGAAGTCTATAGCCTTTGTTTTATGATGTTTCTGGAAAAATTAGTGAAATCTTACATTTTAAAGCTTGTAGCCTTCAATTTCTAATATATGTAAAAAAATATTGAAATTACATAATTGGAAAACTATAGCCTTTGTTTTATGGTGTTTCTCGAAAAATTAGTGAAATCTCATATTTTAAAGCCTATAGCCTTCAATTTCTACTATATGTAATAAAATCATGAAATTGCGAAATTTGAAGTCTATAACCTTTGTTTTTTGGTGTTTATAGAAAAATTAGTGAAATCTCACATTTTAAAGCATATAGCCTTTAATTTATACAATATGTAAATTAATCATGAAACTACATAATTTGAAATCTAAAGCCTTTGTTTTACAGTGTTTCCAGAAAAACTAGTGAAATCTCACATTTTAAAGCCTATAGCCTTCAATTTTTACTATATGTAAAAAAATAATGAAATTACATAATTGGAAGTCTATAGCCTTTATTTTACAGTGTTTCCAGAAAAACTAGTGAAATCTCACATTTTAAAGCCTATAGCCTTCAATTTCTACTATATGTAAAAAAATCAAGAAATTACATAATTTGAAGTCTATAGCCTTTGTTTTATGGTTTTTATAGGAAAATTAGTGAAATCACACATTTTAAAGCCTATAGCCTTCAGTTTCTACTATATGTAAAAAAATCTTGAAATTACATAATTGGAAGACTATACCCTTTGTTTTATGGTGTTTCTTGGAAAATTAGTGAAATCTCACATTTAAAGCCTTTAGCCTTCAATTTCTACTATATGTAATAAAATCATGAAATTGCGGAATTTGAAGTCTATAGCCTTTGTTTTTTTGTGTTTATAGGAAAATTAGTGAAATCTCACATTTTAAAACATATACTCTTCAATTTATACAATATGTAAAAAAATCATGAAATTACATAATTTGAAGTCTATAGCCTTTGTTTTACAGTGTTTCCAGAAAAACTAGTGAAATCTCACATTTTAAAGCCTATAGCCTTCAATTTCTATTATATGTAAAAAAAAAAATGAAATTACATAATTTGAAGTCTAGTCTTTGTTTAATGGTGTTTCTAGAAAAATTAGTGAAATCACATATTTTAAGGCCTATAGTCTTCAATTTCCACTATATGTAAAAAAATCATGAAATTACTTAATTTGAAGTCTATAGCCTTTGTTTTATGGTGTTTCTAGAAAAATTAGTGAAATCTCACATTTTAAAGTCTATAGTCTTCAATTTATAAAATATGTAAATAAATCATGAAATTACATAATTTGAATTCTATAGTCTTTGTTTTACATGTTAACAGTATTAGTGACAATTTCATTTTTAGACAAATTTGTCCCTGACAATTTTATTGTTGAAAAAATTGGTCCATAACTTTATTTGATTTTTTTTATCATTTATCATCTTTATTATAATATATATTTTTAAGCACTCTCATATCAACTCTATATATCTCTCATTTGATTATTACGACTCAATTTTAATGCATTTATTTTGTTATTCCTAAAATGTCATTTATTAACTTTTACCTATACAAATCTTCATATTTTAAATTATATATATTAAAAATTATACTAATAATTAATATAAAATATAAAAATTAACTATTTTAAGTTATATAAAATTTAGAATAAAATAAATCTATTATCTTGTAAGTGTTTTAACATTTTCAATAAAAAGAATGAAAAATTACTTTATTTTTTTGAAGCAAGTAAATTAAGAGGTATGGTACATCAAATTATTAACAAAAAATTAATACTTTATTAACAAAAATATTTTTAGAAATACCAAAGCAATTGCATTAAAGAGTGAGTAGAAATTTTCAAATAAAATATATATAGATTTGATTTAAGAATGTTTAGAGTTGAATATATTATCGAAAAAAATAAATAAAAAATGATAAAGAATTTAAAAATTAATTAGGGACTAATTTTTCTAACAATTAAACTGTTAGGGACTAATTTGTCCAAAATGAAATTGTCATTAACACTATTAGTTTTTCCGTTTAGGGACCTTATGATGTCCGGCTTTTGACATTGTCAGAGAACAGTTAAGATATTTCCGATTGTGAAGGACCAACTTGTCCGACACTAAAATTATCAAGGACCAATTTGGGGGTTTACTCTAATTTTAATTTTTTTACTTGAGTGATCCAATTGCACACATCCGACATACAAAAAAATGGACATACCAAATATATCATATTGCACACCCTAAACGTACAGAAATGCACACATCAAACATATCAGTGACACATACAAAAATACTGAAACACACTTACCAAACATACACACCCAACATGCACAAATATACACATCAAACACACATAATTGCACACATAAAAAATATAAAAATACACACATCAAACATGTGAAAATTATTTCCGCGTGAACAGTATGTACACATCGAATTTCATACCACGCCAGCCTTTTATATGATAGATATACGGAAGATGTATATTTATAATGTACATCAATTCAAACTGTCAAAAAATTAATATTTTAACATGTCAAACTCGACATTGACAAATTTTGTATAAAAAAATAATTTTTAGTCAATAAAAACTCACGGTTGGCGAGTTTGATACACCATATTCCCCTCATTTTTTACAAACCAACATATTTAACAAATTTCAATGCTCATTTATCATATTGAAAAAAAAATCCTCAAACTCACACAATTGCACACACCAAAAATATAAAAATGCACACGCCAAATATGTAAAAATGATTTACGCGTGAACAGTATGCGCATATTAAATTTCGTGTCACGTCAACCTTTTATAAGATGAATATACGGATGATGCGTATCATTGATGTACATGTAGCCAAATTGCTTTTTAAGTATTGTGAGAGAAAAAAATACAATCACCACTGACGTAACAACATATGATTGAATCTGTATAAAAACATGGTATTATTATTGATGGATGAAAATTAAATCCAAACTATATTATAAAATTTTATTGTCAAGTTAACAACATTGCCCCAGTGTACTACGCGCAATTCCAAGATATTATCCTTTTAAGTGTATTAATTAAATATTTCTGTGTATGTGAGAAGTCTAATATTACAAAAATGTCATATATAAAATTAATGTTTAAAAGTAAGATTAATTCGTCAAGGTGAGCTTAGAATCACAATAATGTTATTTGAACATTCATTATGGATATCTCAAACAGACATTTAAATTATACCATTGAATGTCATTAAAAAATATATTAAATAAAAAATATCATTTTTTTTTTGGTATTAAGACGGGGCCTAAGCCCAAAAACAGGAGAAACAAAGCAAAGCCCCAAGGGCACAACTACAAACAAATCAGACGCGGTATGGTAGCCTCAGTGACATCCTCAAATAAGATATTCTTCAACTCTTGGGGGGATTATCCCAGACATGGAATCCCAGGGGAAGCATCAAAGCATTCTTAGCCAACCAATTTGCGGCCCTATTCCCCTCTCTAAAGGTATGCATGAGTGTAAATTTGTCAAATTCCTTCATTCTTCTTCCAGTTCTGACAACCAAGCTATTTTGGTCTTCCTTTCTATTGAGGAACTCTGTAAGGGCATTGATCACCAATTTTGAGTCTGATTCAATTAGGATATTTTGGATCCCTTTCTCTTTGGCCATTCTCAAACCCCCAAAGATCCCCCAAATTTCTGCTTGGAACGACGTACAGTCACCAATATTGTGACTAAAAGCTGTAATGAATTTTCCATTCTCATCCCTAAGAATACCACCACAGGCAGCAATGCCATGAGATTTCTTCGCAGCACCATCAACATTAATTTTAATAGCTCCTTCTCGAGGTGGTTTCCAACAAATAAACATCTCTTCCCTGGTGTGGTGGTTAACCTGTGATCGATTCTTTTTAGCTCTACCAATATCCTCCGCAATCTCCAGGATTACTTCATGGCTCTTTGGTGGTCTCCTGTAGTTTTCATCATGAATTTCTCTATTTCGCCATCTCCAGATCATGTCACAGGTAACAAGAAAAATATCTTTCCATTCTATATTCCCATCCCAAGCTAGGTTTTGGCTCAGATTAAATAGAACCCATTCTTCCAGCGGTTTGTTGTAGAACTCAACAATGGATGTTGATTTCACTAGGGAGATCCATACTCTAGTTGCCATAGGACAGTCTCTAAGGCAGTGAATAAGGGATTCTACCTGATTCTGACAGTAGTAGCACATAGGATTGCCCCCCATCATCTTGAACTTCCGTTCCCCAGTCAAAATTCTTTTATGCATAATCAGCCACATATGCACTTGAAGTCTAAAAGGCCCTTTCCACTTCCAGATTCTTTTCCAGGTTTCTCCTTCCTCCTCATTGAAATGGTTGAGGGCATGGTAAGTTGATCGCACCGAGAAACACCCATCATTTGCTGGCCCCCACGAGAAAGTATCAGGACCATTTTCAGGATGAGGTGGGGGAATGGGAAGAATCTTCCTAACCCACTCCAATGAAATCACCTGTAGAAGTTTTTGCACATCCCACTCTAGATTGTTATTCACAAACTCCTTCACTTTGGTCATTTCATGGTTAGGAGGATCGAGTCTGTCAGTTGTAGACCTCAGAATAAGGGATCTGCCAACCCATTTATCGTGCCAAAAAAGTGTGTTCTTACCGTCCCCAATATTGATTTTGAGCATGTTTTTGAAGCTGGGCCAAACCTTATATAAGTCTTTCCAGAGGGTTGAGTCGGTCTTAACCAGGGACATTCCTTCAGAGATCTCTCTCCCTCTACTATATTTGGCTTTTAGGACCTTAACCCACAGGGCCTCCTTATCTTGCAGCATCCCCACAACAGCTTAGTGAGAAAAGCATTATTCATAGAATGTAAATGCCTGAACCCCAAACCTCCCATCACTTTCGGCTGGCACAAAGTGTTCCAGCCAACATAGTGCATCTTTTTCCTTTCATCTGTGTCTCCCCATATAAACGCCCTTTGCAATTTCTCAATCGTAGTGCACACCCCCAGCGGAATCCTTGTATGTTGCATTTGGTGGTTTAGAACTGGAGTTAAGACGGACTTGGCAAGGGTTATCCTTCCAGTCAAGGAAAGACATTGGGATTTCCAATCACTCAGTTTGTTTTGAACTCTCTGAACGGTTTCCTTATAATTCCCCTTAGTTCTGCCTTTATTATTAATTAGAGCTCCCAGATATTTGCCCAAGAAAGAAGCTTCAGCAAAACCACTTATACTCTTCACCTCTTCCCTCCTCACATTTGAAACATTTTTAGAGAAATGTATGTTGGTTTTTGAACAGGTCACTTTATGCCCTGACGCCAAACAAAATTCCTCCAAGCATCTCTTAATGACATACATCTGATCTGCTGTTGCTTCAGCAAAGATCAACAAGTCATCCACAAAGAGGAGATGAGAGATTTTAGGGCCCATTCTCCCTGCAGTAATAGGTTTCCAGTCATCTGAAGCACACCTATCCTCTATCATCATGGACAATTTGTTCATAATCATAATAAAAATTACCATTACATTTAATAATACAATGCCGAGAATCTCCACAACTGGATCACAATCTCTATGGTAGATGGGTTGTGGAGAGGACCTTACTGCAATTTTTCTTTAAATTTGGGGTTGGTTGTGATTTAAAGTTTTCAAGTTTGGGGTGGATTGAATAGTTCATTGGGTTTGGGGTTGATTGAAATTTGCTCAAATTTGGAGCATTGTGCAATTTTTCTTGAAATATGGGGTATAGTTGAATTTGTCTTAGTTTAGGGACTTGGTGCTATTTCCTAGATTTTTGGGACAAAGCAATTTTTGAAAAGTTTGGGATATATTGCAGTTGGTGCTATAATAGAGTTTTGGGTGAGACAAAACTTTTGAGAAGTTTAGGGTATATTGCAATTTGGCTTACTTTAGGGTTTTTGTGCTATTTGGAATTGGGCCAAACATGACAAACCTCAAATTTATTGAATTGGGCCTAATGTGTTGGACTTGCACAGCTATTCGTATTGCATATACCCACACCTTAAAATGTGGTAATCATTTGCTTAATCTATGCACTCCTATTATCAAACTTTCAAGTTAGCTCTTAAACTCTTACAAGTTTACGAATTTAGGTTTCAAAGTTGAGTTAAATTCGCTCATAAAATTTGACCCGAATAAACTCGTGAGTTCATTTGGATAATATTAGATAAACTCGATAAATTTTATAAATTCGAATAAACTCGGATAAATTCTCAAGTTTATTGTTTTGATTAGATTTTGGACTCTCAAGTAAATGTTTAAATAGCAAATTAAATTAGACTCATAGTTAAATATTTTAAAATTGAAATTAGAATCTATTGACACAAATTAGCAACTTTTTTTAGGTTATTAATTACATATCTATTAAATTTCTTATGCTTTTATTTAGTTTTATATATTTTATAACTTACAATGATTTTATTACATTATAGTTACTGAAATTTTATATTTTTTTATGTTTATTACAAATTTATTTTGTTACATTTAAATTTTAATATATTTTTAATGATAATAAACTCGAATAAAATTTATAATTCGAGTTTGTTTTAATTTCACGAACTAAACTCTCTAGTTTAAAAACAAGGGAGCAAAGCATTGTTCATCAGGGTTGGATTTGGATTTATTACAAACACATAATATTAGCAATATGATGCTGCTTCCAATACTGTCCAATACTGTCATTATGCTCTTTAATTTTAGGCTTTATCTGAACAAGGATTTCATGGATTCATCACTTTAGTTTAGGAGAGGAATGCTCTGTTCATTCCTGAAAAAGTTTTGGGGATCAACCTTTGTCTTAATTTGTGCCAACCTCCTGAAATTTCCCTTAAAGTACTTGATACCCCAAATACTTGCCTCTGAGTAGCTTGTGTTATCAAGCTTGTTTCTACCTAAATCAAGGTCCCTATAGTTGACATAGGCTGCTCTTGGAGATTTTGAAACATAAGGTGTCATGTACCTATAAAGGGTTCTCATCCATTGTATGTGTCTGTTTGATGCTTCAATTGTATTCTCATCCCACTTGACCAAGTATTGTATATTGTATAAGTTGCCTTTCCTGTGAGGAAATGGGATTTCAGATTCTGAAATTTGATCCATTCTGCCACCAAATGGGTCCATTATGATCAGAGCCAATGCATCTTCTTGCAGAAGCATTTTCCAAATTCCTTCAAGCCCAGATTCTGGAATAGGCTCATTCACAAAGTCAGAGGTGGCCTTGAATGAGCTCTTGTAGGTGGTGATTCTGTCAAGCAATAATTCTGGAGGGTCATCTTTTTTATATCCTGCAAATAACAGAGCAGATTGAATCCAACTCATTTCAGTGCAGTCTGTGGCTTGAACTCCCAATTCTGGGAACCTCTCATTCATTATTGGGATCAACCTCTCTGTTCCTCCAAGGAAGAGACAGGTGAAGGATGCTTGAAATGTTCTTGAATTGGCATGATTTTGGGCAATAACTCTTATGAAAAGCTCTTGAGGCAGTTTATCTGCTATGTATTGCCACCTGTGGATGAGCTTGGTGGCACCTTCCTCCAATGTTTTGTGAATGGTGAATGCAGTAACAAGAGGTGGAACTCTGACCAGCTTGATCTTCCATGCAAGAATGACTCCAAAACTAGCTCCACCACCTCCTCTGATGGCCCAGAAGAGATCTTCTCCCATTGATTTTCTGTCATGAATCTCACCATTCACATCTATCAGATAAGCATCAATAATATTGTCTGCTGCTGTTCCATATTTCCTCAACAATGTGCCAAATCCTCCTCCACTGATGTGTCCTCCCACCCCAATACTTGGACAGATTCCTGCAGGGAATCCATGGACTCTACTTGCTTTGGATATCTTGTAGTAAAGCTCACCTCCTGTTGCACCAGCCTGAACCCAAGCTGTTTCATCAGCAAGATCAATTTCAATGGAATTGAGCTTGTTAAGGTCAATCATCACAAATGGGGACTCAGAAAGATAAGAGAGGCCTTCATAGTCATGGCCACCACTTCTCACTCTGATCTGCAGCCCAAGTTTGTTGGTGCATGGAATGGCTGCTTGGAGTTCAGAATGGTGGGAAGGTGTTACAATGATTAGAGGCTTGTGAGTGGAATTGAGCCATCTTGGATTCTGTTGGAAGGATTGCAAGACTTGTGTGTATTGTGAGGAGGATGAGCTAAGGAGAGTTGTTTCAATGCCTTTAAAATAGCCTCCAGCAACAAGGGTGGCAATGCACACCGCCAAGCTCTTCTCAACTGTTAAGGTATCAGAATAAGAAGAATCTGCAGCATATGATGATGAGAGTAGTAATAATGCATGAACCTGCAGCAGCAGACTCAGAAACACTGCAAGATAAGTCATATCTATCTATCTTATGCTTTTTCTACTTTGCCTTTTAGCTTATTTGAGTTATACTCCATATATATATATATATATCATGAGAAATAATTTCTGTATACCAAATCAGCCACCATATATAATAATCTAATATTTTGAAACTAGTAATCCAACTTTTAAAAATGTTGGATTAATGTATAATAATAAAAGTTAGATTACTAGTTTCAAAATATTGGATTATTACATATGATAGTTGGTGGTGACTGATTTTATGGTGTACATATATCATTACTCATATATCATATCATATACACAAATATTTGGGGAACAACATTTTTTCAGCCAAAACAGCCAACAAAACTCATTTAACATTTTATGGACATTTTATGGCCCAAATAGCATTTAAATCATGAGTATATTTTTAATGGACCGAATGATTGTGACCCAAATTCCTACTTATTGGCTTTTTTTTGCTGATTTTTTATTGTGTCTCAATGCTCTATCATATATTCAAGCTAAGTGGGTTGGTAGATAATTGAAGTCAAGAGAACTAAATTTAGCCATTTCCCATGCATCCAAAACTTGACAGAAGTAAACAAGGAATTGTGACATTTCCAAAGCTGATTGTGACAGTGATTTTGATGATATATATATGACATTGTACTTAGCACCCTAAATTCGGCAGGAAAGCTAAGCTGATGAAATAGTTTATCAAATTGTTATTTTGTGGTGACATCTATTTTCTTGTGTTCTTTAATAGAATCAAAGTTGGAGGATAGACACTTTCTCTTCACACAGGTATAGTTAATAGTAGTTGTAGTTGTTGCGCATATATAATCACACTTCAAATTTTGTTGGTAACTCTTTATTTTATGCATTATCAGCTGAAATGAAAAAACAAACAAAAATTGCATGGGCCGGTTGGTTTTGATCTATATTTATTGATTGCAGTGTTGCATTGATGAAGAATCCATGCCAGTTGGCGTGACACGTGGCAGCAGCAGTGCTATGTGTCCTGTCCACCAAGCCACCAGAATGGACTCTGTAACCAAAAGTGGTACTTGTTTGTTTGAACTGAATACTTCATTAATTTTAGATTGTAGATACTAATATACATACATGCTGCAGATTGAAGCACTAAAAAGAAATTTAGTACAAGTGAAATAAGAATATACAAAAGAAATTAAATATTAATCAATTATTTCTGCTTTGAATCCCATGAAAATAATTATTCTTATCTTCCTTCTTTCAAAAACTAATTCTATCAATTATTTCACAATAATTCTCTATTTAAATTAGAAATACTTACTCCAAAATACTTCATATATATATGGCTAAGTAACTAACTAATTAATTAAGTATTTTTTTTCTCTTCTTCTCCTCCTTCTCTATCTTTTAGTGGGAGTACGATCAATTTATATATTATTGGAATACAAAGAACAATGTTCATTATTTCATGACACATGGTACATGAAATAATTGATAGAATTAGTTTTTAAGAGATATATAATTGATTGAATTAAGTTAGGTACTCTTTTTTCTTATTTAGTTTTAAGAGATATTTTAATAAAGTAGTATCTAATAGTTGGATGTGTACTCATAGGACGGTTCAGTGCATGAGGCTCTCATCAACTTCGAACCCGTGACCTCTAGGTCACAAGACAACAATTTTATCGTTGTGCTAAGACCCACCCTCTGAATGTGTACTCATACTAATTATCAAAAACAAAAATTCTATCAAAAGTAAACCAAGTGAGCCCTAATTGATCAATTTAGTTGAATTGAATTATCTGATTATGTGTCGAACATGTGGCTAAACAGATTTTATATAGTTTTCTTATCCATCCTATTTACTTTTTTTACAGTACATGCAAATAATTGAAGGACTATATTATCATTTTTATACATTAAAATTTTAACGGATCATCATATTATCATTTTATATATTAAAAAATTATTTTATCTTTCATGTTAATCTTAAGAGAGCAAATGAAATAATTATTCGATAATTAATGAGGGAACTGGGGCCTTAATTTAATTAGGCAGACTCATAGATACACAACAGCTACCACAATCTTCTTGCATGCATATATATGTAGGACCCTCTTCTTAATTAAAGTATCCTAAGATAAATACTTAATGGATAATAAAAAATCATTCAAAAACAGTCATATATTGTACATAAGATATATAATATAAAATGCATAACATATATTACATATCATGCACAATATATATCACGTGTTACAGTATCATTTTTCTTTGCAACATGTGATATATATTGTGCACATCATGTGTATATGGTGTGCATAACATGTAATATTCATTGTGTATTTTATATTATATATGTTGTGCACTTCTTCTTGACTGTTTTGACTCATTTTTTATTGTACATAAAACAATTATCATATGGATATTGCTGGCGGCTTACCACAAGGTGAGGTGAAGTGAACTGATCCTGTCCCTCTCCTCTCCTCTCCTCTCCTGATGAAACGAACTGACCTATCTTTCACAAATCACAATCCAATTAGTTACATGATTGAACCCACCATTAATTAATATATATTGAACTGTTTGCATGTATAAGATGAGATGAGATAGTCTCCACCATGCATGCATTAACCCGTACTTAGCCCAGATATGCGGCAAAACACAAACACAGTCTTATTTTATTATGGTGGGTGGGTCACATACTCTTGTCCTTTACACATTTTTCTACTATGCATTTAATTCCTTTCATATAAAATGTAAGCTTTGCTTTGAATGACGACAACTAATGAACAAGACATATCAACTAACCCTTAACAATTCTAAGTATACATACTCCTCCTTAGCTTATAGATAGCATATATATATATATAGATATTAGGATAAAATTTACTTTATTTTGGCTTTCATGTAAAAAATAATATTTGTACATCCAAAATACTATACAACATGTCGATATTCAATCGATTTAGTCTCCGTCTAAAATCTTTCTAACTCTTCTTATTGGTCTCATAAATATTCAATTTTTAATGTCAGAATAATATTTTCTCTTTCATATATAGTATGTTTATTCACCTCAAGAATCTGGTTGAGTCGAGCTAATACATGCCAAAAGAATGCTTATTTATTTTCACCTTTCTTTCATGGTTCATAGTTCAAACCCCTACCCTGTTTATACTGTAAACATTGAACACTACAAAATAAGTTTATGTAGCCCATCGTTAGCCTAAAAAAAATTTAGAATAATGCTATATAGACATTCAAAATATAATGTTTATGGGCTATCAAGATTAATGATGGATAAGAAGAGTTTGATGTTAGAGTAAAGATCATATCAAGATTTAGGGATGATAAAAGTGAATGTTGACTTCAAGTATAAAGAGATAGATGTATAGATAATATTTTTGAAAAGGTTATATCCTCATTTTAAACTCGGTGTATTAATGATTTTGGCAATCAATAAAAGAAATGTGTCCTACCCTAATCTCTACCAACTTATATTATCAAGTTAATGTTTATTGTATATTAAATTATTAGAATACACCAAAAAAATAAAAAATTATTAGAATATATAATTAGTACTACACCTCCAGACAATTATTGAAGAATCTTTTATAAAAAATCATGATAATGGTCGGATGAAATAAAGGGATATAGATATAAAGACTAATAATCATAGGATATTTATATTTTTACTTTTTTATGCTGTTATTTTCCAAGTTAATACATAAGTTTCATTCATGTTAATTTGTTAATTCAAGCTTAAGGCTTCGGGATATAGCCATTGCGAACAGAAGGAACTGAATTTTCAACTCTTGCTCTGTCTGTGGACAAATCTCCAAGCACCAATGGTCTTATTTTCTAGTAAGAATGATGAGAGTAACAAAAATAAATTTCAACCATCATATCTTATTTAAATGATGAAGATTAAAGTCATGTGATTTCTTTTACGTGATTATGTGACATTTTTAACTAGAACATTATTATTGGTACAACAAAAATTTAGTCAAAACAGTCAATAAATTATGCACAACATATATAATATAAATTGCACAACAAATATTACATGTTGTCCACACCATATATCACATTATGTGTACAACATGTATCAAATGTTACAAAGAAAGATGATGTTACAACATCTATATATATTGTGCATCACATATAATATATGTTGTACATTTTATATTATATATGATCTGCACAATATATTGACCGATTTAATTGAGTTTTTGTTGTGTACCAACTTGTTATGGAGCTATCTTGAATAAGCCCCCGTAAACGATACTGGGCCGGCATAAAGAAGACCCATAAAATATTACGAACGTGCAACAGCTCGTAAGAGCCATTTATCCCACGATCTCGCCTATATCCACTAACTCGATGTGCTTGCCGGTCGTGGGAGCACACGAATATCACCCCGCAGAGCGGGAACAGGTATCGGAAGCTCTATAAATACCGGGTTCGGGTACTCCAGCAAGGTAAGACAAAAACCATACACAAACACATTTACTATTTTGACTGACTTGAACGTCAGAGTGTCCTTGCAGGTACCCCACCCCGCCTTGGAGATCAGGATCAATGAAACTAGAGAAAGCTCGAGGACGCGGAAACCTTCGGTGATAATTACTTCGTGACACAACTATTTACCTTTAAGATATTTTAATTTTAATAATCCATGTATGATTATACGGTCCATATTTACTTCTTTCACTCTTATATAAATTTAATAATTTAGTATATATATATATATATATATATATGATGATGATGATAATGATTTATAGAAATTAGATGTAGTGGCACTATAGGGATGGGATTAATTAAGGATCAATAGTTAGTAAATAGTCCAGAAGCAAATCAATCAACAAACAAGCACGATAGATCTCAAAAGTATAAAATTCTTTTATTGATAACTTGGAGTACAAAGCACCATTTTTGAGTTTATGGTCATGTATATATATATATGATATGATGCTCTACTCTTGACCATAGCATTATTATACAAAGGATTTGATTGAAGTGAAGTGAAGTAGCCAGGCCAAGAGTATTATATTCCTCTCTATATGGTTTTGTAACTCACTCAACAGAGTACTAGAAAACAAACAAAGCAGAAAGAGGCAACACACACACAGACATGAGACATGGCCTCCTCTGATCTTATTTAGTATGACATTCATACATACATATGATCTAGGAATGGGTGTTGTCCTGTCCTGGAGGGTACTTTCCATAAGGAGGCTTGTGGTATGGGGGCTTCTTATAAACAGGGGGCTTGTACACTGGTGGCTTCTCAACAGGTGGCTTATAAACAGGGGGCTTGTAAACTGGTGGCTTCTCAACAGGGGGCTTATAAACTGGTGGCTTGTAAACTGGTGGCTTGTAAACTGGGGGCTTGTACACTGGTGGCTTGTACACAGGGGGCTTCTCAATTGGGGGCTTGTAAACTGGTGGTTTCTCAGTTGGGGGCTTGTACTTTGGAGGCTTATCATGCTCTGGGGGCTTGTAGTAATCGGCAAGCCCTTGAGGGCTCAGGATTAGTGCTGCAAAGAGCAGCACTAGCAAGAAGGACAGGGTACCCATATATGTTTGTTAGTTACACTATATATTTGAGTGATAGTGTGTTGGATTGGGATGCTTAACACAACACAATTCATGTGTTTATATACTAGTTAGTAGATCACTGGGAGGTGCATTGTCTCATTCAATTCATTTAATACTTTGAATAAGTCACTCTGAAATGTCAAAGTTTGGTGTACATTGTTCACAATAATATCAACATGATTGACACTCTTCCGCATTCTATATATTATCACAAACAAAATATTACATGTATACCAATATATATATTTTTTTTGTCCACGGTGTCCGGAGTTTCGCCCCGATTAATCGGTCGTTCTGAGCCTCGTACCTGGGAATGGCAAGTGAGACTCCCAGCAATGATTTTTTCCATCCACAAGACTCAAACTCGAGACATTGCTTAGGGGACATCAAATCGCTTACCACTTGTGTCAATCCATGTTGGTTTACTTGTAGACTAATATTAATAATGAAAAACCAGTCAATTCAGTTAATGGGTCCATTTTTTGCAATCTTTTGACCCAAAGAAACTCTCTTTAAGTAGTTAGTTTTTAGTGGACTGAATAACTGTGGTCCAAAATCTATACATTGACTGAATTTTTTGCTGGTTTTTATTATCCAAATAGCAACACTCTTTTCTTTTGTTGTATTAGCGGATTATTTTATGTTCTGCTTTGTGATTAGGTGAGTTATTGTATTAATCGTTTAAGTTTTTTACATGTTTGTATCTTATCTTGGTTATGCATTTGTAAGAACTACATATACTTATTCGAAATGAGTACTCTTTTTTCAGAAGGTTAGTTATGCTAGGAGATTTTTAACGAGAAGTGTTCATAATAAGCGTAGTTGTTAAGTGTTAACTATCAAAAAAATTATTAGTTGCAGAGCTAAAAGTTAATCAGTACTTAACAAACTTTTATCTTTACCGTTATACTTTAATATGAACTCGTTGTTATATACAAATTGTTAAAATTTAAAGGTGTGTATGAATGTTAACTAACTTTAATTATACGAGTATTTTTCTATCGGAAATACTTTTTAAAATATAAATCGGATAGCAAGAATTTGATTTTGATTTATAGATAGCATAAAATAATATTATATTATCATCTACTTTTATATTACTATATCAATAAATACATTTATTTAAGTGAAGCTTAGTAAAAGATAAAAATTTGACTTAATTGAAAGGATAATATATATAAGTATTTAGAATGAGAATAATTTGAAGTTAACTCTTAAACAATTTTTTATTAACTCTATAATTTTGTCTATCAAAAACTCTTTCAATTATATTTGAATGGATTAGATCTGACAAAGTATTATTTATCTAATAAAATTAATTGTATACCAATCTTCTTTATACTGATCAAAGCACTTATATTTCATATCAGTAGTTGATAGGATAGAAGAATCCTACCCAAATTTTTCCATTGGATGATATCTTCATTTGGTCCTACATTGTCTAACTACTCTGAGCATAAAGTCTCACAGTTCATGAGTTTAATTATATTATATTATATTAAAATATAGGAAAGTGGATCCAGTAAAGCAGTTCGAGCCCATTTAATTGACTTGCAGTACAATTTTGTCGGTTTCGATTTTCCTCTCCATTGAAGGTGAAGGTGAAGTAGTCATACTTGTTTACGTTACTAGTAATAATTTTTCATATAAACCATACTTTTGAAAGAATCATCTATAGATAAAAATAAACAATTAAATATTACAAAATCTCACTATATGAAATCGATTATACGGATAAAATGATATTATTATACTCTATTCTAAATAATATTAGGATAATAAAGAATTAAATAATAAAGTAAAATTACTTTTAAACATGAAATTAACAAAAAAAAATGTTAGGACAAAGATTAAAATACATTAAAGGGATTTATTATCGGTACTCAATTTTATGTTTAACTTATTAAAATATGTTAAAGTAAATATAATTTGGTACCAACGGAGTACGGTAGTCGCGGTCGCAGCTTTCTTAAACGCGTCTGATTCCCAATTACACCTCTTCTTCATCTTTCTTGCATAATGCGCTCTCTCTCTCTCTGACGACAGGTTATGTATTAAGAGTTTTTTTTTATAAATCGATAAAGTTAGATAATATCAATATAAATTGAATTAATTTTTTAAGATTACTTACTTAATATGTTACCAGTTATATAAATTTAAAAAATTTAAATTAATTTTATCTATTCATAACATATATATGTGTTAGGTATCAGTACCCTATATTTTCCTGGGTACCGAATACGTCCTAAAATATTGCTTTTTATTTAAAAGAAGTAGTGCCCATAGCTATGTCTTTGTTCTTGCAGTGCTTCTGTACTCTACTCAACATAGTTCAATTTTATTCAACAATGAATCTCACATGGTTCAAAATAATTTCTCATGTAACCACGAGTTCGGTTAATTTGTTGTAAAATTCCCAATTCTAAACCCTAACTCAACATTGTCACCATTAAGTAAATCAATAATCACGAACCACGTCTTGCGCCTTTTCCGCTTCGATCGGGACAATAATGCGTGCAATAGATATACGTCCAACTAATATTAAATGTGATATACATAAAATGTAATTTGTATTATTGCTATATATATTGCACATATTTCATATCATGTATAGCACGTTGGATACATTATTGGTTGCCATCCAATTATAACTTTTTTTTAAAAATTTTCTAATTAACTTTTCAATGAAAATAACTCAATATTAACTAAACTCCTAGACTCATAATCAGATTCAATTTAAGAATTGGTCACAACCTCTAATCCAGGACACATGTCAAAACCACCACCATCCAACGAATTACTATACCGCTTTACCATTATAGCTACCATACCATAGCAATTACCAAAATCTTAATATAACTTCAAAAGAGAATAAAGAAAAATGTTAGAGGTGGTAATAGGCTAAAGTACTCAAATATTAGGAGAGAGAGAGTTTATCTCCCATATACACCGAGTGGAAAAATTTTTCGGATTCCCGCTTATAGGAAATCGGCAGGCACACTGTTGCTTAGCTAACACTACTAGAAACACGGAGATTTCCGATGGAAAAGTGCACGAAAATCCGATTGAAAACCGTCGGAAAAGAAGCGGGAAAAACTCATTGCTTTCCCGCCAACCAATACCGTCGGTTTTCCGACGGATTTTTAAAGTATTTAAAAAATAAATAAAATTTATAAAAATTATTTTTTTATGCGAAATCCGTCGGAAAACCCACGGAAATGTTATCATTTCCGGCGGTTTTCCGATGGATTTTTAAAGTATTTAAAAAATCGATAAAATTTAAAAAAATTATTTTTTTACGCGAAATCCGTCGGAAAACCCACGGAAATGTTTTATCATTTCCGGCGACTTTCTGACGGATTTTTAAAGTATTTAAAAAATAAATAAAATTTAAAAAAATTATTTTTTATGCGAAATCCGTCAGAAAACCCACGGAAATGTTATCATTTCCGGCGGTTTTCCGACGGGTTTTAAAAATTATTTTTTTTAAAAAAATTTTAATGCGAAATCCGTCGGAAACCCCACGGAAATTAGCGCTAAAAAAAAACAATTTTGAATTTCCGCCGGAAATCCGTTGGAAATCAGCGCTAAAAAATTAGGGTTAACTTCTAAAAATTCGACGAAAAACAGCGCATATACAGGAACCCAGACTCCCCCTCCCTCATTTCTGCGCCGCATCCTTTTCTCTTCTCGACTCTCTCTCTCTCCCCGCCGCTTTGATCGGCGATTTCGCCGCCATGGAGGGTGGTTGCCGGAAAAAAAATACATCATTGTGATCACGATAAATAGATATACATTTCGTACCGATTGGATTTTTTTTTTGAACAATTTTTTTCAACTCTCTCTCTCCACCGTAGACAACCGCCTTGCCGCCGTCGCCGCCGCGTTCGCCGCCTGCACCGCCGCGTTCGCCGCCCGCACCGTCGCGTCCGCCGCCTGCACCGCCAGGTATGTATGTGTTATTTTTTTAAAATTTTAATATTCTGATTTTAAAAAAATGTAATTTATATATATTTTTTAAACAATTTTTTATAGATATTCTGTTATTTATGTTATTTTTAAATTTAAAGTTTTTTATTTTCTGATTATTAATTTTTATGTTTTTGTAATTTTTAAGTTAATTTTTATTTCTGAATTTTTTTGTTTATTTAATAATAAATTTGCTACTTTATGATGTTTCTTGTTTATGTTTATGATTAAGTTAAATAATTATTATGATTATATTGTCTGTTGCTATAAACCTTAGGATAAATGACTTTGACTGAGACCGATCCTTATCTCCGGCAATTGGTTTGAGAAATTTGTTAGGCATATATATATATCAAATTTGTTAGGTACATATTGACTGAGTCAATTTCTATTGTTTTTGTTTTGTTTTGTTGTGATGTACTTTATATACATTTTATGCACTACTACATTATTAAATTTGTACTGTTGCAATATTGTCAGTATTTGAATTTCTACTTAATATATCATTTACTTGTTTTTAATTTGTATAGTTTAATCTGTATTTTTAAATTGTTAATCAGGTGGTAATTGAAAAAAAAATTTAAAACAATTTAATAAAAAACAATTCGTCGGAAATCCGACTGAATTTTTTTAAAATAGGTCAAAATCTGTCGGAAATCCAACTGAAATTGTTTTGAAAAAATGGCTTGAATCCGTCGGAAATCCGACTGAAAATGGAAAAATTGTTGTTCAAATTCCGTCTAAAAACCGTCGAAAATATTTCCGACGAGAGTTTTTTTTACGGTTCATTTTTTAAAAAATGCCGTCGAAAATCCGACTATAACGGCAAAAACCGTCGGAAATCTCCGCTTTTCTGGTAGTGTAATTGAAGGGAAATCGGCAGGATGGGAGCCGATTTCCATAAAACATAGCAAAATCGGCAGGCTGGGGGCCGATTTGCATGTTTCCAAAATCCGCCCCTATAAATCAATCAGTGCAATCCTCATTTTTTCACCTTTCACCATTTCTCAAATTTTCACCTTTCCTAAAACTATTTGCTTTCAGAGAAAACTCCTGAGTGTCAAATGGATAACTTTGGCAATATAACACGACTAGATGATGTGAAACACATTGCAGGACATCTAGAGCATCACGTAAGTAATCAAATACCCTATTATTTCTAGTATAAGTTAATTTTAATTATTAAATTTTTATTATTTAAGAACATTAATTAATTTTAGTATATAAGTTAGTTTCAAGTGTAAATTAATTCTAAATTTTATATTAGTTAGTATGAATTATTAGTTAGTATGATATTAGTTTTTTTTTCTTAATGTTTAGTAGCATCTGTTAATATTTATATTAGAATAATTTTAAAATTAATATTTATATAAGAATAGTTTTAATTAATAATAGTTTTTCTTTCTTAATATTTAGTAGCATCTGTTAATATTTATATTAGTTAGTTTTAAAATTAATTAGAATAGTTTTAAAATTAATATTTATATTTATATTAGAATAGTTTTAAAATTAATATTTATATTAATTAAATAGTTTTAAAACTATTTAATTAATATTTAGCATAGTTTTAGCATTACGTTACTTTTAATTTGACTGTTTCAATATTGGTTCGAAAATTAGATAAGTCTAATATTATTTACTTTTTATTTTATATAGATTCAATATTAGTTAGAATATTGGTTAATTTTAAGATGCAGTTAATTTTCTTAGTTATATATATATTCAAATTGTTTGATTGCAGCCGCGTAGGACACTTAGGCCTAGGGCTAGTGTAGTATACCCTCCCCCAGATGAGTGTCTTAGGCCATACTTGGAGATGGCTGGATTGTGGGAGGCTTCTCAGATCCGTCCTATCCCTACTGACATGGCTCTGGTGTCTGCCTTTGTGGAGCGGTGGAGACCAGAGACTCATATGTTCCATCTGCCGACTGGCGAGTGTACGATCACGTTGCAGGATGTGGCGTATCACTTGGGGGTATCAGTAGATGGACAGGCAGTGAGTGGGTGCACTGGGGACTGGCAGCAACATATTCACATGGATATTTGGGACTTGTGTGCAGAGTGTCTTGGTCAGATCCCGAATCCGATACCACAGGGACAGGGCACCAATGTCCTGATTACATGGTTGAGAGATACAATGTTACCACTTCCAGAACATCCTACTGAGGCAGACTTGCTTCACTCTACTCGCGCCTATATTTTGCTGATGATTGCAGGGCTGCTTATGCCAGACACGTCGGACTCTCGTGTACACCTTAGATGGCTGCAGTTAGTGAGGGATCTGGACGAGTGTGGGCGGTATAGTTGGGGCTCAGCAGTTTTGTGCACATTGTACAGAGGTCTTTGTAGGGTGACCGAATACCGGGCCATGTCGATGTTTGGGTCCATGACATTACTACAATCATGGATATGGTTCAGGGTGTCTAGATTACTTCCCGGCGTGGACTACGGGATCAGATTTCCACTTAGTAGGAGGTATATGTGTTACAATTTTTTTCAACAATTCGTTAATGTTGAATGAATTTATCTGATGATAATAATGCATTTATTTATTATTGCAGGTGGGAGGGTTTCTATGTCCCTACTGAGGACAAGGAGCAGAAGTTGATCAGGATTAGAGCGCTGATTGATACACTACACTATCACGAGGTTAGTTTGCAATGTGAATTATGATATGAAAAATTTAAATTCATACTGATTTAAAAATTTATTATCAGTACATTCTGTAAATGATTTTAATATATATGAGGTTTTGCAATTCGAGTGGATGCCATATGCTGACCAGCGTGTTGTGGACGTCTTCCCGCACAGATTATTGGCGGAGTGTGCTGTCTGGACCTCTGTCACGAGCCTTATATGCTTTGCATTTATCGAGTGGCATAGTCCTGATCGCGTTCTTAGACAGTTTAGTTGACAGCAACATTTGCCAGGCGTACCGTTGTGTATTGACGGGTTGCACCCGAGGGACGCATGTGGGAATACCACATGGTGGCCTGGAGAGTACCGATCATGGCACAACTTGTGGGATACACGACATGATCGACTGATACAGATCGGGGATTTGTATAGCGCCCCTATAGTGTTACCCTCAATCGAGTACTATGAGTGGTACCGATTGTCTGACAGACGATTTGTGTCAGACCAGCCTGGGGTGTACCATTTTGTCGATCCCTTGCCTGCAGGGGCTATTCCATATGTTCCACCAGTTCCAGTTCAACCTCTTCCTGATCACTATCCACTACCAGGTCGCAGAGGAGGAGGAGGATGTGGTGACGGTCGTGGGCGTGGGCATGATGATGGTGATGATGGTGATGGTGCTGATGGTGGTGGGCATGATGATGGTGGTGATGCGGCTGTTGGTGAGGCTGCGTTTGCTGGGTGGGATGTGGTGGTGAACCATGGAGGGGAAGGAGATCGTGGTACAGGGTGGCGAGGATGGGGCTCCGCCGTCTTACACGGACCTTATGGTGGGACACATGGAGCTGATATGATTGGTATGCCCTCGATAGGTGATTGCAGCACGTATGGAGGGTATGTTGGTGAGGGTAGTGATAGCGGTAGTGGATCATGTTATCGTCCTGCTGCTCCAGATATGGGGGTTGGATACTGGCAGAGCCTTCTTGCTGGTGGATATGATTATTCCAGCGTGCAACGGACATCTGACGGCTCATATGGGATGAGCGCTTCTGAGCTGGCGATGGTGAGACAGGAGTTGGGTATGGTTGATATAGACGATGCTAGCAGTTCGCAGACGGCTGATCAGAGTCTATTGACGACACATCCATTTGGGCGCTATGGAGGGACACCTGCATCAACATTTCAGGATGCGCAGGCCCGAGTGGATGTGCCTCCAGAGGCCGACCCACTTGCTGACGAGGGTAGAGTTCGACGACGGAGGAGACGTCCAACATGCGGGACAGGAGGACATCTTGGTGGTCATTGTAAGAAACTAGAGAGAGAAGAGAGAAAAAGTGTATTGTATTATTTGAGATGATTTACAATGAGGAGTCTCACTCCTATATATAGGGAGACGAAAAATCAATAATAAATGCTAGAAAATAATTATAGAATCAACTACGATATACAAATATTATATCACGATACGCCAATATCCTGACATGATATGGCAATATTCTAACATCTCCCCTCAAACTCAAGTGGGTGATAATGAGACCAACTTGAGTTTGGAAACTAAAGTGCGAAAGCGACCAGGATGATGAGCTTCGGTGAAGAGATCAGCAGGTTGGTCATGAGTGCTTATGGAGATAAGCCGGAGATCACCACGAGTAATGTGTTGCCGAATGAAATGACAATCGATCTCAATGTGTTTGGTGCGTTCATGAAAGTCATCATTATGAGCAATCTGTATAGCACTTCGGTTATCACAATAGAGATCAGTGGAGGAAGGTTGAGTGACTCCTATATCAGCAAGTAACCAACGAAGCCAGAGAATCTCCGATGTAGTGTCTGCAAGGGCTCGATATTCAGCTTCAGTGCTAGAGCGGGCAGTGAATGTCTGTTTCTTACTGCGCCAAGAAACAAGCGAGTCACCAAGAAAAATACAGTACCCAGTAGTAGAGCGGCCACCCCAATCAGCATCAGAGTATGCTTGAAGTATCAATGGAGAGTGAGCAGAAAAGTGAAGCCCATAAAATAGCGTACCCTTGACATAACGAAGGATACGGAGAACAACAGCAAAGTGGGTGGAACGAGTTGCTGACATTAAACTGACTTACCAAGTGAACAGCATAAGAAATATCAGGTCGAGTGACAGTAAGATAAATTAGACTCCCCACCAACTGTCTGTAAAGGGTAGGATTATCTAACACAGTCCCATCAAGAGGAGTGAATCGAACATTGGGTTCAAGAGGACTCGATTCTATGCTGCTATCTGTAAGGCCAGCTCGAGAGAGGAGATCAGAGGCATACTTAGCCTGAGAGAGAAATAAACCATCATCGGAGGAGGTGACCTCAAGGCCAAGAAAATAACTAAGGGGGCCAAGGTCCTTCATCTCAAAATGTTGACCAAGAGAAATTTTGAGGTTGGCAATACCAGACACATCATCCACAGTAATAATCATATCATCGACATAGAGCAAAAGAAGAACTGTACCAGAAGCAGTATTGCGAATGAATAGAGCAGAGTCATGAGGGCTAGCCACGAATCCAAGATGTCTTATAGTAGTGCTGAACTTCTCGAACCATGCCCGAGGAGCCTGCTTAAGACCATATAAGGCTCTTCGAAGGAGACAAACCTTATTAGGTGGACAAGAATAACCCGGAGGTGGTTGCATATAGACTTCTTCCATCAAATCACCATTAAGGAAAGCATTTTTCACATCCATTTGACTGAGAGACCATTTCCGAGATACTGCAATGGCAAGGAGAGTACGGACGGAAGAAATGCGAGCAACTGGAGCAAAAGTTTCCTCATAGTCAATACCATATTCCTGAGTGAACCCCTTAGCAACTAAACGAGCCTTGTAGCGTTCAACAGATCCATCAGAACGAGTCTTGATCTTGTACACCCATTTACAACCGACAAGAGTCTTACCAGAAGGAGGGTCAACCAAGTCCCAAGTGTGAGTTTTCTCCAAAGCCTGTAACACATCTTGCATAGCTTATTGCCAATGAGGGCTAACAGAGGCTTCTTTATAGGACTGCGGTTCATGTAAGTGAAGAATAGCAGAAAAATAATGATAATCACGAAGATAAGGAGGAGGATTCTTTACCCGAGTTGAACGACTAGATGAAGGAGCAGGATCAACATCTGGAGAAGGAACATCGGGTGTGTTAGAGGATGTTTGGAGCATATCAGGAGAGACCATATCAGGTGCAGTAGAGACATCTGCAGACGGTGTGGGGTCACTAAAGGTACCTGTATCAGTTTCATCAGGGAATAGTTCAATAGTGGGTTCAGTAAAGAATGGAGTATTTGTGGGTGGGATAGACTCAAAAGTGGACATGGAGGAGAACATGCGATGTTCCCAAAACACAACATGGCGAGAAGTGTGATTGCGCTGGGATAGAGGGTCCCAACATCGGTAACCTTTATGTTCTGCACCATACCCCAGAAAACAACAGAGACGAGCACGAGGTTCAAGCTTATTATGTTCATGTGGTTGAAGAAGTACAAAGTAGACACAAACCTAAACTACTGATACCATGTAAGAAACTAGAGAGAGAAGAGAGAAAAAATGTATTGTATTATTTGAGATAATTTACAATGAGGAGTCTCACTCCTATATATAGGGAGACGAAGAATCAATAATAAATGCTAGAAAATAGTTATAGAATCAACTACGATATACAAATATTATATCACGATACGCCAATATCCTAACATGATATGACAATATTCTAACAGTCATGATTAGTGTTTTTAGATGTTATATATCTTACATTTGTGTTGTACTTTGTTTATTATTGTACTGTATTATTTAATATTGTACTTTGTTATTTAAAATTGCTTTTAACCTTATTATCTAATACTTTAATTAATATTAGAAAAAAAAGTATGCAACAATCATAACATAATACATGTCTACAACCAAATATTGCATCATTAACGAAAAACAAAGGTCTAACCACGACATAAAATATTTAGTGTACATCACTTAGTACAACCACAACATAGTACTACATCACTTAGTATAAGCACAACGTAGTACTTGCATAGTTTACGTAAACACTTAATAAAACAGCCACAACAAAAGTCTAACCACGACATAAAACACTTAGCGTGCATGATTAAAGCGTAGATCTAATGCGTCGTCAATGGGCTTGTAGTCAATCTCGTTATGATTTTCATCGTGAATATTTATCTTAAATGTCATTAATTCATCATAATGCATCCATATGAAACGCTTGCTCTGAATCATGCAGGACTCCAAAAAATCAGTCCATCCATCAGTCAGCCAAACCTCATTACCTCTTTTTTCAACCTTCATTAGTCATTTCAGATCCAGTTGGTATCCTAAATTTTACCCGATCTGGTAGTTGTGCAAAGTAACTTGTGGTGAATCGCGAATTGAGTTGCTGTAATGAACAAAAAAATGACAAGTACTTACAATTGAACAAGTAATTATCGCGAATTAAGGTGAAAAAATAAGTGAATTAAGGTTTTAGCATTGTACTTACTATTTCACGCTTCGAAATGTCTTTGACGATCAAAATAGTTATGTGGGGCTTTCCTGTCACAAGAGGGGCATTCAGGTCAGGACGCGATCGCCGTGGAATGTCATCTCTTAATGAATACATTTTTTGTGTTTGATAAGTGTGACGTCTCGTATCAATGAAGCGCTCTTTTATAAAGACGAAGTTCAATAAATCGGCACCGTCTATGACGATTTAATACTAAAACAGCATCGTCTATGACGATTTAATACTAAATCGGCACCGTCTATGACGATTTAATACTAAAACGGCACCGTCTATGACGATTTAATACTAAAACGGCACCGTCTATGAAGATTTAGTTAAAACGGCACAATGTATGACGATTAAGTTAAAATGGCCAAGTGAATGCCATTTCAACATGCATAAAATCACTGAAAAAATTTAGCAATAAGGTTTACAACAACAAGGTTCAAACATAAAATAAGATACTGAAAAGAAAATGCATCTAGTTGTTGCCCGAGTTACTTGATGAAGCTACCACAGTGGGACGTCGATTTCTTTGGTGTCCAACCTGACGGCAAAGACCACAGCGCTTCCCTTGACCACTCTCCTGATCATCCATCTCATTACGAATCCTGGTTGAAACTGGTCTTCCTTCTTTAGCCCTCCTGAGCTCAGGGTCGGGTCTCAAGCATGGTCCGGAGTACATAGGCCATGTTGTTTCATTTGCAATTGGAGGAAATTTCATGGCATATACATTCAACACATTTTCCATCCGGTAAACATCATCAACATAAGCGGCCCAATCGAGCCTAACCTCTGGATATGAGCAAGCAGCAAGAACATGACTACAAGGAAAGTGCAGATCCTGAAAATAACCACAATCACATTTTCGCTCCCCTAACCTAACAGCAAAAGTCCTCTGACTCCAAGTTCCAACTGGTCCTTGCACCTTTAATGAAAAATTAGCAAAAGTAAGCAAAATAAATTGTTTTTAATATGTTAACATAAGGGATCAAAACATGTTACCTGAACTGTGAAAGACTGATCGCTCCTACTAAAGCTAGATACAATCATATTTCCAATCATCTCTTGACGATTCTTCTGAATTTCATTCTGCAGGAACTGTGAAAATACCTGCCCACCAGCAACTTGTGCTTGTGCTGTCTTTCCTTTTTTTCGGAAAAGAGTTCCCAAACGAAAATATATGGCCTTGACAATTGCAGTTATAGGAAGATTTCTAACACCTTTCAAAACTGCATTTACACACTCAGAAAGATTTGTGGTCATGTGACCATACCTTCGCCCTTCATCAGCGTGTTAGGCCCACTTCCTCAAGGGGATTCTTCTCATCCAAGCATGCGCTTCTGGATTAAATCATGTGGCCAGCTCATAATAGTACTCAAACTCTGACTCAGTCTTGGCATATGCTGCATTTATCAGATGTCTCTTTGCCTCTTTATTTTTGAATCTTAAAGCAAAATTAGAAGCAATGTGACGGATACAGTACACATGATGTGCATTAGGTTCATGCCACCCACTACTTTCTGCATCAATTGTCGCCTTAATCGCAGCATGTCTATCAGAGATGATGAGAATACCTTCTTGAGGAGTGACATGACGACGAAGATTTTTCAGAAAGAAAGACCATGCTTTTGTTGTCTCCTTCTCAACGATAGCAAAAGCAATTGGAAGAATATTTGAATTGTCATCCTGTGCAATTGCCATCAACAATGTCCCACCATACTTCCCGTATAGATGTGTTCCATCAATAGAGACAAATCGTTTGCAATGCTTGAACCCTTCAATACACGCAGGAAAACTCCAAAAAACACGACGAAACATTAGACATGAGCGGTCAACCAAGTCTCCACGGTAATATGGTGCAGTTTCTATCTCCACAACAGTACCTGCATAAAGTTTATTTAAGTTCAAAACTTGTTTAATTAACAGATTATCGTCATATTAATTATCAAAGTATCACAATAACTATCCAAGTTACATAATCATACCTGGAGCACAATGTTGCATAGCAAGGAGCCACTTAGGCAATTCATTATAAGATTCTTCCCAATCTCCATATATTCTTGCAATAGCTTTCTGTTTTGCTAGCCATGTCTTCCTGTACGATGGAGTAAATTCATACTTCTGATGGATGGATTCTTGCAGGACTCTTATAGGTACAGTTGGATCGCTTTCCACAATTCCAAAAATGTTGCTTGCAATAACATCAATGTCTAGTTGTACGTGATTTTGCGGAACTGGTGATGCCATGCAAGAGTGATCACCAGTATAACTCCTTATTTCCCATATCCCTAATCGAACACGGTAAGTGGCTCGAACACTCCAGTTACAGCCTCTACCAAATCTCTTGCACTTAACTAGATATTTCTTTGGATCAGATTCATAAACTTTGTACTCAACGCCTAGACGAATGCTATAATTCTTCAAAGCAAGAAGGACAGTTTCTTTGTTTGGAAACTGTTGTCCGACAATAATGTTCTTTTCCCCAGATACATCACCAGGAATAGCAAGCAAAGAAGAACAGGCTTCATTGACACCCCCCATTGCCTCCAAATTAAGAGTACTGTAGTGCGCCACTTCTCCAACCTGTGATTGACCTTGAGGCTGTGAAACATTTTGACTATAAAAATGACATTGAGGTTCTGCCCGACCTATCCCATCTATGTCATCATCATCATCATCTGGAACTGAATATTTTATTTTAAATTAATATGTAAATATTTTTTAAAGAAATAACCAAACATATCATATTCATAAGAATAAAAAATTTTAACATAATGTGTCTTAGATTAGTACCTTGATATGGCTCTTGAGTGTTGTCATCATCAAAATCATCTTCGTTGTAGTTGTTCTCATGAAAAGGAGACTCATAATCATTCACATTACCTAAGAACCCCGCAACTTGTGACGGGCCAACCATTATATTTTCTTCAATCAATGGTTGTGTCCTCAACGTCACCACAGGTTGCTCAGCAGCAACATCATCTGTGCCACGTGGGACAACTACAGGCGTTGGCGCAGATGCACCAGAACTGATATGTCTAATATTTGACTCTCCCACAACAACATATAATTCTATAACATGTAAATTCGAAAATTGACAATGACAATCAAATATCATACTAACATCTTCATCCTTACTAATAACACAGCAACCAAACCTTACTAAGCCGGCACCATCCACACACATGGGCATGCGATACAGCATCTCAGTGATGAATTTACCCTCCCCGTCTAATCTGCTTAGAATTTTTGCATGTAACTCCGCCAAGGAAATGTTGGACCTTACAGGTAATGCAATTGGTTTATCACAGCAAAATCGCACATCTGGTTCGTGTATTACTTCACACGAATGATGAACCATTATTATAAATTTTTCACTCATCTCTGCAAGTTTTGTTTGTTTTTGGGCAAAAAAAAAAGCTCAAATTTCAAAATAAAATTGTACTTGGAATTGCACTACTGCATCTTATTTAAAGGCGTGCGGTTCACAAAACGGCAGGCAGTTTACCGTCAAAGGAAATCGGAACACTGCCTGCCGATTTTTGGTAAGGAAATCGGCGGGGTGCCTGCCGATTTTGCTATCATGCAAATCGGCGGTGTGCCTGCCGATTTTGTACAAGCGGAATTCCGAAAAAATATTCCATTCGGTGTACATGGGAGATAAACTCCCTCTCTCCTAATATTTGAGTACTTTAGCCGGTGGTAATATGGTTTAAAAGATACTTTCACTAAAGTACTTTTGAGATGTTGAAAAACTAAGCTTAACCATATGAAAAAGAGTATTGATATTTGGACATCTATTCTTGAATTTTCATCAAACATCAATAAGATATAAAGGTGAAAGTGAAGTGTTCAGTTATAATGAGGACCACTAATTAAGTCTAATGAAAATAATTAGTACACAATAAAAAATCAGTGAAATTAGTCAATATATTATGTACAATATATAATATAAAATGCACAATATATATTATATATTGTGCACAACATATATCTCATATTGCAGTATTATATTTCTTTATAACATGTAATATATATGTTGTACACATTATGTGATATATGATGTACACCACATGTAATATTCATTGTACATCTTATATTATATATGTTGTGCATAACTTGTTGATTGTTTTGAGTCATGCTCTAAATCTAATGATTTAAAATGTTAATGTTAGAGTAGGACGTCTAATGGATATCCAAATTACATTATTATTTAAAAAAAGCATCTCGTTTTTCTATTTTACTAATACTATTACTATATTACTAGTTCGTTGTAGTTATTATACACCATCAAGTACTCCATGGACATGGTACATTGGAGAATCAGAGAGTCCCATGCAATGAATATTTAAAACAGATCCTAAGATAACTAATTGTCTTTGTCAACCAAAACTCACAATAAGTGTATAAAAGAAAAAGAAGGATGTCCACAAAATGATGAGATATTAAAACAAGGTGAAGCAAATGCAGGCTCTTCCTTGCCCTATAACCAGAGAAAGATTCTAAAGAAGGCTCAATTTTATGTAAAGATGAAATTTTACATTCAAATATCATTATCAGCAAGAAACCAGAGAATGCACAAAATGAACCTAACTGTGAATATTTATGTGGGTACAACCACCTCAGAATTGAAAGATAACTGAGACACAAAAACCCAAAAGAACAAAATTAACAACATGAATTGTAAGAAGAGACAAAATGTAACCTTACACACTCTTTTCTGCAGCACAAAAGATTCCTCAACTGCTAAACTATCACCACAATACTTTTCCAACTCTTTCGCTTTCTTCTTCAAGGCTGAAGCCTTGTTCCCTGCCTCTACCACCTCATTGAGAACCTGAGCCTGATTTTCAGACAGCTTTTCTTGTTCTTCCAATAATGTAAGTTGAACACTAACCCCAGCCTTCAAGTTCTGCATCACCTTTGTGATGGCTAGGTGTTCAACCTCAGCTTCAATCTTTTGCTTAAAAAGGCCCTCGAGCTCGGACTCCACCTCTTTACGTTTTTCCTCTGAAAAACCGATGGTGCTAGCAGATTCTTCTCTAGGAGACTTGCCAGTACTTAGGGCGCTTTCAAGCTCAGCAATCCTGGAATCCTTCAGAGCAAGCATACCCTGTAATCCTTCCAATTTGCTTTCCAAAATATTTACATTTTGCATCAGGCTCAATACCTGAAGTTCCAAGGAACTTGTAGCAGTTTGTTTAGCGTCCTCTTCACCAGACTGACCAGATAAGGATGATTTATGAAGTCCTGGATCAATACCAGCCATGCCAGCAGTTGCGCTGCTACATTTGGCTGACTCATCATCTGGTGAGACGACTTCAATCTCAATCTCCTTGAATTTCCGGACTTCTGCAAGTGTACACGTAGATTTGATTATCAGCAATGGCACATGCCATACTTTCAACATATGCATAGCAGTATTAAAAAAAGAAAATTAAAAAAAAAAAACCTTTTTCCTCAAAACTATGCGAATCAACTACTTTCAACATTGTCAAGCAAACCTAAAACAGCTTAAGGAAAGATGCAGAAATTTTGATAGAGCAGTAGATGCATTATGACAGTTTAAATCTTATATGGTTGGGTTATGGGAGTAATCATGAATGTTTCCAGGGTAGATTAGACACAACCTGTAGACCATCAAGTTTCAAGGTTTTAAAAGATTAAAAAGATATTAGTAGTAGACTAGTAGTTCAAAAGAAGAAAAAGAGCAGGTATATGGAAAGTTGGAAACCGAATATTGATCATTCAATGGCTCGAAACTAATGCCAAGTCCAATTTCAATTTGTTCCACCATATACACTCACCCATGGGTTACATATCAAGTATGCAACGTGTTTAAGGTGTCAGTGACATATTTACAACCAGAATTTCCAATTTCTTTTTTCTTTATTTTTTATTTTTTTGAGAAAAAAGTTTCCCATATTTATACCAGAAACCTTCAAATGCTACTCAAAATAGAATGATAATTTTGACCTCTTTCAATAAAGGAACTCCACTAAATGTAGGGATGCTAAAGGAACCAACCCAGTCAAAGATTCGGTTTGGTTTAACAAAATAACAAATCATAAGGTTTAAATGTTATCGGCTCAAACCAAAACAATATACAAGAGGTCAGTTCACATACTAGTTACTTGTCATGTTGATAGCTATATCGACAATTGAATTAAATCTAGAGCAGAATTCAGTGGACAGGAAACGGCTATATAATCTAGCATAAAATTTCTGAAGGATTATATAAAACCTACAAGTGTACCAATCAGAAACAAAATGGACTAACCTTCTTCAAGTGCCTCTTGGATAGCCTGAAGGCCACTAATTGACTCAACTAAAGGATCATCATTGGTTGAAGATTGGTTGTTCACACTTTTTTCTTCTGTAACGTCCCAAGACAAATTTCTTGCTAAATTCTCTTGTAGAGGATCTTCACTTTCACCCATGCTTTTGTTTCCATAACTGGATTGAACTCCCTCAGTGAAATGCTCATTGGTGTGAGCCTCACTGGTATTACCTTCATCATGAACACTTGGTCTATCACTATGTTTTCCATTACCATTACTAGTGACCGTAAAGAGACCCTGCTTAAAGGCGGAGCTTCTTGAATCAGATTCCATACTGGAAAGAGAATTTTCCTTCTCCATTTTAACTTTCCCACCTCCTCCTCCAGTTTTCTTACTGCTTTCCATCCATGCCTTTCCCTGATGAACACGTTGAGCCGAGTTAGCTATATTCTTCGAATGTATACTCCTGCTACGGCTTTTCTCATTTTTCAACTTGGGCTCACTAGCTGCCGTAGAAGACTTGCTACTCCGATCCTCACTATTCTCGGAATCGGTCCCAACAACAAAACCAGATCCCATTGCATATCGAGAATCCGGACTAGAACCAGGGATCGAATTGATGTCAGAGAGCCCAACATTTCCAAACATGTTTGAAGACCCATCACTCTTTTCCTTAACATCACGCATAAAAGGTTGGTTTTCAGTCAAACTGGCATTGCCAGACAACCCCCTCTTCAACACTTTACTTGAGTCGACGCTAGGATTCGGATCCTTAACAACATTCCTCCGAACTCTCTTCCATCTCTTCAACCCAAACCCCTTTGTCGGCGTCCCTTTGGAATTCGCAGCTTCATCACTACCCACTTCAACAACTATTCCCTCCTGATCCGGCCTCAACGTACTGGCATCTGAATTACCATCGAATCCCAACCCAGATTTAACATCATCACCAAAGGAACCTTCATCCATAGTCCCGTTTTCATTTCCATCATGATTCACTTCATTTTCTTCCACAGATTCACTTCCCAAATCCATAACCAATTTCAAACCTTCTGCTAAATCTGAACGCAAAGATCAAAAAGCATTTAGGCGCACGAAATCAATTGAACTGGATTGCAATTGAAGCAATAAATCAAATTATAGAATCCATGGACTACAAGAGGAGGAAAAAAACGTGAACATATCCAAAATCTTGAGAAGAAAAAGTAAATTTTTATTCTTGGGGCAGAAACGTACAATTGAGTAGTAAAAAAACGGAAAGTGTGAGAAAGAGAGAGAAGGAGAAGAGGATCTATGATTAAGAGAGTAATTACCTTCATAAATGATGCCCTCGTATTGGACATGGAAACCCTAAAATTTGGGACTTTGATGGATTTGCAGTTTTATAGGCTGAGAAAGGGATCATGGAATGGAAGCGAATGGAAATAACATTGATATTTGTTTTACAAATAAATAAATCCATGAATAAATAACAATTTTTTTATTTATTTTTACAATATATTAATTTTTTGGTAAAAAAAATTTAGATGAGGGAGTCACACCACCATGCATGATCACGAAAAACTATCAACTTCAACAAAATTTACTATAAAATTTATAGATCATTTATCAAATAAAATTTCTTAAAATTCGATCCAAATCATATGTTTTTGATAGACGAAAGGCTAAATCAGACGGACACTATTGGAAGAACGTGGGCCACATGGAGATTGTGACGCACTTTCGCATCAGATAGCATGTGCACTGCAAGTGCAACACTACCTTGGATGCATCCACCAGACCATCACTGCTTCCTGAACTGTCTGGTACATTTTTTTTTCAATAAATATATAATTAACAGCCAAAATTAATTTTTATTAATTAGAAGTGATGTATATAATTGATGTTTGGTTTGTGCAAATTAGAAGAAAAAAAAACAAGAGCAATCAGATATATTGAAGGAGTTTAATATCTTTCTAAAACATTTATGTCTAATCTTTGTTATTACTTTTAAATGGTACATATAATCTTTGTTATCCAAGTCTTAATGTAGAACAAAGCCCCTAAAAATAAAATATAGAGTAAATACCCAAATCCGTCCCTGAATCTTTTTTCGGTGCCCACTTTCGTCCCTGATCAAATTTTATTAGTCTCGCAGTCCCTGAACTTGAATTCCGTGAGACATATCCGTCCCTCCGTTAACTCTCCCGTTAATGAGTGACGGAGTAGTCCTACGTGGACCGTTAGTACTTTGTCCTACGTGGACGTTAAGTGACACGTGTTCTAATAGGGGACAAATCAGTCCCCGGAGTTTCTAATAGGGGACAAATCAGTCCCGGAGTTTCTAATAGGGACAAATTAGTCCCTAACCCTTGAACCAAAAAAGTATCATTTTGCAAATCTTCAATTATCTTCTTCTTTTTTTCCCATTTGAAACCCTAAACCCCATTACAGACCCCTACAGCCGTGCCTCCATCCTCTTCTTTCTCCTTGGATCTTCTCTTTCAACCTCTATTGAAACACCTCCTTAAAATGGAATCTTGAGGTTGAGTAGCTGCTATGATGATGTAACAATGGAATCTTGAGGTTGAAAGAGGTGTTTCAATGGAGGTTACAAGGAGGAGACAAGAAAATAGAGGACAAAAGAGAGGAAGTGGCGGTGCTAGTGCGAAGATGAAGGTTTAAAGAGGTGTTTAGGTTGAGGGAGAAGAACCAAGAACAAAGAAGAGGATGGAGGGGCGGTTGTGGGGTCTGCAATGGGAGTTTAGGGTTTCAAATGAGAAAGAAAAAAGAAGGTAATAGAAGATTTGCAAAACGACATCGTTTTGGTTTAAGAGTAGGGACTGATTTGTCCCCTATTAGAAACTTCGGCGACCGATTTGTCCCCTGTTAGAAACTCCATTGCACACATGTTACTTAACGTCCACGTAGGACTACTCCGTCACTCATTAACGGGGGAGTTGACGGAGGGACGGATATGTCTCACGGAATTTAAGTTCAAGGACTGCGGACCTAATAAAATTTGATCAAGGACGGAAGTGGACACTGAAGAAAAGTTTAGCGACGAATTTGGGTATTTACTCTAAAATATATGTACGACTCGTAAGTTGGATGGAAATTAAGAAAAAGAGTTAGTAAATTCTGTTAATTTTATGTCCGTTTTAATTATGAGGAGACTAGATTTTATTTTTCTCATGAACCTAGCAAAAAATATTTAGTCAAGAAAAATATCATGAAGTTAAACCATTTAATCCAATAATAAATCATGGTTGACTTAGAATCATGTCTTTCCTTTTTGTTCACGGCAAAAGACGATTTGGCTAAGTGTAAATTCATATAAAGTATAAACTACTACTAGTACATGACTATTACAAATTTACAATTACAAATACATATACATGTACATATTTCTTTGAAAATTAACTTCATATATATTCATGATAATTTGAGCGCTGTAAAACGCTCCTATCACAGATACCTTTGATTTTGGACAGAAATAGTTGCAGGGAGGATATAATATCTAGAATAAATATCTTATTCGGTCCTCAAAATTAACGTGGTGACAAAATAGCCTCTCAAAAATACGAAAATGACAATGAGATTCCTCAATAATCATCATGATGGACAAAATAATTTCTCAAGATACAAAAATGACAACATTATCTTTCAAGATTGAAATTTTAGGATAATGTGGTCCTCAAAATTGTAGATTTAGGACAAATTAAGGGACCATGTTATCTTAAAATTTCAATCATGAAAGACCATGTTATCACTTTCATATCTTGAGAGAATATTTTATTCATCAAGTTAAATTTTGAACTACCACGTTATAATTTTCTTATCTTGAAAGACTATTTTATAGTTTGTATTATTAATCTTGAATGGTCAAAATGGATATTTACTTTAATATCTACTATGTTATTTGAACTTTGAACATTTTCAAACATCTAAATATCCTACATGTGGAGAAATAAAAGGAAAAAAACTCATAGTTCACTCATCCCTCATATCATATCATGTCATAATGAAAATTTACTTTACTACATTCAAGTATACTAGTGTGTGTGTGCACTTGCCTCACCTTTCTTCAACCAATCATATTGTTCTACTCAAAGAAGTGCTCTTATTTGGTACCCTTTATTCATAAATAACACATGAAGCTCTTTTTAGATATGACATCAATAAGAACAACAAATGTGAATGAACAATATGAGCATTTTCATGTACTGTTGTTGCAACAGTAGCTCTGCATAAAAATATCATAGATAAACGACAAGAATAAGAATATAGATGAAAAGGATCAAGATACACAAACCATGAAAAAAGAATCAAACAAACAATTTAGTTCATCTAATCAATTCAGCAAAGCCTTGTCAATAAATCAAAAGCTAAAAGAAAAATGAACCTGTTGAAATTCATGGTAGAGCAGAGCAAAAATGGAAAATAGGGATAATTGAGAGTGAAATCAAAGGAAGATTTAGTATTGATGATGAAAGATGTGATACAATGGTGATGAAATAGATACCTCTATATATAGAGGTCATAGACTATTCTAGAAACTAGGTAAAATAAATTCTAATCCTAACAACTTAATTATAACAAACTAATTATATTTTTATATTCTCTAATACCCTCCCACAAGATGGAGCATGCGAACTCTAGCATGCCCAGCTTGGAAAGAAAGTGCAATACAACTCAAATAAAAGAAATACAATGTAATATTATCTAAGTACATAATGCAAAATAAAAAGAAACTCATGAAGTTGATGGGAGTCGCATCCGTCGGAATAACATCGGTCGAAAGTCGCTCCGAAATGGGCACTATGGCTCCAAATGTGATGATTTCCCAAACCGGGATTGAACAATGACGGTGGTTCCTAGTTCAATGAAGTCTTCAACTTTCTTTTGGGCTTCTTCGATCAATCTATCGACGTCTCCACGGCGCTCATTGAAAAATGAGGTTAACGTCGTAGCACTGCCACTTGGCGGAAGAAAATTAAAGGCTTAACCATCAAGAGTAGAAGTCAAATCCAATGCTGAACCACTCAAGACAGAAGCAAAACAAAGCCAATGTAGGCTTGAGCCAAAATAAAACAAATGCTGAACAAATGTCAAAGCATAACCCAGAACCATATGAAAGAGAAAATCTGAAATAACCTTCATGGCAAATTATCGAACACCTTGTGTGCGACGATGAGCTGAACACCACTAATCATGCATTTCAAGAATGCAGCAAACAATCCAGAGAAGAAACTAATTTCCATGTTATACAACCCAAAAGCAGAACCATATTAGAGAATGAAGCTTAAGCAAAAGATAATTCCAAGAATTGCCCAATAATATTGAATTGAACACCAAACTTCAGAATGAGTATAACCATTAACATAAAAGCTATGCCGAGACGAATTATGTATGGATCATTATCTAAATCATGAAGAAAATTGACCAAATCAGAGTGAAGCAAGGAATGGATCTACCCGAGACTTTCACTGCACCAAAACCAGAACCAACCGAAACACTATGATCAGATTAGATAAATGATACTTGCCGAAAAATCACAATGGCGATCTTGAAATCAGATCTGAGAGCTCCGCCGCCTGTCGGAGAAGAGAGTCGCGAACAGAGAAGAAGTTGTCGCCGCGCCAAGAACATGGGCAAAGACTCCAGATCTTGAAACACAAACCAAGATAAGGAAGAAAAAGAAAACGCATATCGCAAGATTGGGGAATTTGCTCAAATCTGGAACCACGATGATCTTTCAGTGATCTTTTTTTTTTTTTTTGATGATTTTCTGAATATTGGAAGGTTGCAGAAGCAAGAACCAGAAATAAAAGGCAACAAAAAAATGAAAGAAGATGAAAGCAAAAAGAAAAGAAAATGAGTTCATAGAACTCACAAGTACAGCGCAAGAATAGAGCTCATGGTGGATGGTAAGGCTCTGATACCATGTTGAAATTCATGGTAGAGCAGAGCAAAAATGGAAAATAGGGATAATTGAGAGTGAAATCAAAGGAAGATTTAGTATTGATGATGAAAGATGTGATACAATGGTGATGAAATAGATACCTCTATATATAGAGGTCATAGACTATTCTAGAAACTAGGTAAGATAAAATCTAATCCTAACAACTTAATTATAACAAACTAATTATATTTTTATATTCTCTAATAGAACCCATAGTCATTAGCTACAATGAAGTGCTAAACACTGACAAATGAAAGTTTTCATTTATTTATTTACTAAAATACAAATTTTGCATTAGGCAATGCACCACCACTTATTTAAAAAGTATACAACCATTCTCATTATACATACTGTGAGGGTAATTTCATAGAATTGGACTTCTCAAAAGGTTGAACTCATTGCTTAATGTACTTTTTCAATCAACCTCACGAGAGTGATGTGAAGGATTGATTGAAACAATATACATAGAAGAGAAATCTATACACTGCTGAGAAAGGTCAACCTATTTAGAATTTCCCCCACATACTTACCCTAGATGATATGATATTATAGTTATGAACTCATGAGTAGTATTTATTTAGATTGAAATTCAAATTTTGTTCAGAAAGATATTCACCAGAGTATCAGAGCAGAAATAGTTGTGATAAATTAAGCCGTTGAACTTCAACCACCACTAATTGGAGGTATTATGGCCAATTCATCTTTGTCTTGAACAATGGCTGACTCTGTTGTGTACTCCTCATTCAGAGCCAAAACCATGCACCCTTGTATTTCTTCCACACTTGGAAACTTGACAAGAATTTTCTTCAAACAATCATTAATGGTGCTTCCAGATGAAACCTCCAGCAGCATCTCGCTCAAGCCAGTAAGATCACGAGCTCTGGCGAAAAACAACACTTTTATTTTCACCAAGGAACCTTCTTTCTTGCCATGGCTGTCATCTCCATCCCAAACCTTATTATCTCCTTTCATCATATCTCCTTCCTTCAAAACAATGATCAGCCAGAAACAGAATCACTAGTGGATGCAAAACATGTCCCATGCAAATTGCAAAAGCCTGGCTCAAACAAAATCTGCTAAAACTAAACAAGCAGAACATGTTAAATTCTGAGAAGTGGTTCTGTTTCCCGGATTTCCTATCTCAAAACTTAATGCAAATGGGTAATTGGTGTTTGAAGTTAACCATAAAATAGTGAAATAATTCATGCATACTAAATCAGTCACTTAATCCAACTTATATCCTGACTCAATCCATCATTACATTCAAACTTTTATATTGAGACTAGGGGTGGACGTGGGTCGAGCTGAGTAAAGCTCGAGCTCAAGCTCGACAGAATTCTGGCTTGGGTCGAGCTCGGCTTGTTAATAAACGAGCTAAAATCTGAGCTCGAGCTCGACTCGCCAGAAACTCGCGAGATGGTCGAGCTCGACGAGCCAACTCGATTAGCACAATTTTAACCTGATTTTGACAAAATAAAATTAAAAAATCAATAATAATCAAATTAATCATTATTAATAGTTACTTAACACACAACCAAAATTATAAAATAAATAATACAACAACTAAATGAATATAGTAACAAAATCAACAATTCTTTATAATACAACAACTAAAATGAGCATAATAACCAACTCAAGAAATTATCTATAATCCAACAACCAAATAAACAACAATATTGTCTTAAACTTAAAAAGCAAAACAACAATATTATCCACAGTCCTTTATGCAAATTTTCCGATTCTTTGCATCGATGTTATTTTGAAATTCCAATTATCAACCTACGTAATTAAAGAACCTGCGTTAATATTGCTTATTGCAAATTCAAGGAAAAAAATTAAAAAAGAACCTGGTTATTGCAAATTCAAAATAACCATATTAGGAACAAGAACACTATAATAAAAAATAGGACTGATGCTGAATGTACAATCAAAAACCAGTCAAACCAGCCAATAAATGAGATTTTGGACCACAATTACTTAGCCCATTACAATTTCAATGATTATTTGGACTCAAACCAAAGTCAAAATAGGCCCATTGTTTACATTGGCTGGTTTTTCATTGTGCATCTACTAGCATTATTGTAAAAAATAATAACCAGAAGTCCAGAATGGAAACAAGAGAAATTACATAATCTTAAACCAATACAAAGTGATATTAGGTGTCATTCAGATTTCACTACCTACTGCATTAAGAGGATATAAAGCAAATTACCACCTTTTATTCTTTGTAGTAAATATAGGAACAACTAACAAGACAGTACTAAGAACCAGAAATTAGTGATGAATTGATGATAGAAAAATGAACACTGCACCATAAGAATAGAGAAAATTACCTGCTAGCAGTGGTGATATCTCCGTTTTTTGAAGACCAGAAAACAGAGCAGATGGCGAGCCGAGGCCGCACCGCACCAGTCTCCGAGGTCGCAGGCTCCGATGTCGCGAGGCTCCGTGGTCGCAGGCTACACAGTCGCAAGCTCCGAGGCCGCACCGCACCAGGCTCCAGGAAGAAGCGCAGCAAAGACAGATGCGCAGTGCAGTGGCGAGGCGAGGCAGCTCCAGCCTTCCAGGCAGAGGGACGCGCAGAGAAGCCGATCTGCAGTGTAGAGGAGCAGCCGCGAAAGGGATTCTAATTTGGGTGAGGGTGACTGTCTTGTAGGCAGTTTTAATTTTTAGGGTTTCATGACTCATGAGTATTAATAGGGCATTTTGTGCATTACCGAGGAAGATTACCGGTAATCTAGATTATCTTAAAGATAGATTACCTCCAATTAAATTATCGGTAATTCACATTACCTTGTTTGGTATATACAAATAAGATTACCAGTAATTCGCATTACCTTGTTTGGTATATTATCCACATTACAAGGTAATCTATATATATTACTATAATACCCTCTAAAAAATTATAAAATGAATTAATTAAATATAATTATATTATATATTATTAAAATACGTAAAATACATATAAAATGAATTAATCAAATATAATTATATTTTAAATTTAATATCAATATTTTTCAGTTTTGACATTAATATAATTATTTACTAAAAATAAAAATCCATTAAAATAATTATAATATTCTTGCAAAGAGTGCAACATAGAAAAAACAAATATAACGCAATAAATTTAAAAAGAAAAAACACCAACAAGAAAGGCTACGTGGGTTTTTGAGATAAATTAGGATTTGTGTTAGAAAATTATAAAATTAGGAATAGCAGTGTATTTTGTTAGAGGGGTAATGATGTAATAAAATAAATTAGAAGATTATCTAGGGGTGGTAATTCAGACTGCCACCTGATACGGAGGTAATCCACATTACCAATATCTTTGTCAAAACAAACGAATCAATCTGGATTACCAGGTAATTTAATTGCAAAATTACCGGTAATCTATGCAGATTACCTCGTACCAAACGTCCTCTTAGGTTTTAGTGTATTATTAGTATAATTAAGTCATTTAACTTTTTAGGATTCTAGTATTTTCAAATTTCAATTATCATTTTAGTTATTTAGTGTAAGTAAAGATTATCAATTTATTATTTTTATATTTTTGATTGGATTAATATTTTATTATTATTAATAATTATTATCAATTTATTATTAATAATTATCATATTTATTTTATTTATTATATATAATTTATCGAGTCAGCTCACGCACAAATTAGTCCAACCGGATAAATCTCAAGCTCGACTCGTTTAATAATCGAGCTTAAATTTAAGTTCAAGCTCAGCTCATATGCTCACGAGCTCAAATAAACGAGCCATAGATGAGTCGAGCTCGAGCTGGCTCACAAGTTGGCTCGACTCACGTTCACCCCTAATTGAGACAATGATAATTTTATACTGACACAATTCAACATTTATATTTATCCAATCCAATTTTTTGTACTAGTAGTTTATTTAGTATCACTTTTAGTGTACATATATTATTGCTCCATAAAATATATAGAATTCAATGGGAAAAATAACCACATAATTAGGTTAACTATTTTGTGTCTAATTTTTTCACAAAACATAAAAGACCCACAAAACTAAAAATTAAGAGCAAAAGTTCCAAGTATTGCAAAGTAGTGTAAAATAATGGAAGGGGATAAAAAATTTGAAAGAATATTAGTATATCTATATATGTTATCAGATCGCCAAGTCAAATAGTGCATGAAAGAATACAAATTGAGAAATTAAATGAAATAGGAGTGGACATGAGTCGAGCTGAGTGAAGCTCAAGCTCGAGCTCGACTTGCCAGAAGCTTGTGAGTTGATTGAGCTCGACTTGCCAGAAGCTCGTGAGCTGATCGAGCTCGACTTGCCAGCTCGATTAGGCAAAATTTCAACCTGTCTTAACAAAATAAAATTTTTTTAAAATATAAATAATAATAACTAAACTCATAACCAAGTTATGAAATAATCCAACAACCAAATCAACAAATTCTCCATAATCCAACAACCAAATGAACATAATAACCAATTCAACAAATTATCACGGGAGTCATTAACACAATGTCACGGTGAGTCAGTGACTCCATTTTTTGTTTGATAAATACATAGAGTCAGAGTCATTAGTGTCTTGTATCATATTTGTTTTGATAAAACAAATGATGATTAGAGTTGGAAATGATTAAGAGGCACATTCGAATGGTTAGCAAAGCATGCGCAATTGACATAAATACATGATGGAAGTGCAATTGAGGGATTGATGACAGAAAGAGAGAATGAGAGTGAGTTGAATCGAGAATACGTTGGGTGAGTTGAAGAATTAGGGTTGGAATTGGGTTCCAATTGAGAGAGATGGTCAACTCAACGTGGCTCTAACCAGTGAGTGTTTTTCATTTCTTGTCTGACCAACCCAACACCAACACCAACACATCCTAGTTAGGTTAAGGTTAGCAATAGCATGCGTGTTGGGGACATCTTTGCTTTGGTCTTTGCTGTATTAAACCAAAATTGTACACAAATGATTTGATAGGTGATAAATTAATCCTGAAATATTTAAGTGACAAAAAAATATCAGGAAAGATATTGTAATTTTGATAAAATCTATATCTATCTATATCTATATCTATATAAATATAAATGTGATACGTATACAATTTTAGGTATCCTTTATTTTTATTCTTTCAAGATATTTATAAATCTTTAATGTATCTTTTAAAAATTAATATCTAATATGTATCTTTTATTTTATTTAGAATAATTGATTTTATGCATAAAATATTTGGAAATGATAATATTTGATTTGGAAATATCTATTCACATTTCATAATATAAATTTGGAAAATCTTATTTCGAATTATATATGATAAAATCTTCTTTATATAAATTTTCTATTCACATTCACATTATAAAAAATCTTCTCTTCGGATTCTTTTATTTATTTATAGCATTTGATGTTAAATTATGGTCAAATCTATATAATATTATAAAAGAGAGGTTATGGTTGATTACCAATTTGCATATTAATTGAGTCTCTATAAATGTGACACGTATGCAATTTTAGGCATCCTAAATGTGACACGTATGCAATTTTAGAATATTCTTTTTTAAATGTGACACATATATAATTTTAGAATATTATTTTTTATTTTCGTCGTTATTGATTACCGAAATTACATGATTGATTATCTGTCTCACGGGAAATGAAAAAAAAAATAATGAACATGTTTTTTAAAAGAGAAGAATTATGAATTATTAGTAATTATTAATGTTTGATAATTAGTGATATTTGAATATTTTACCTGTATTTTAGTGATTTTTAGTGATTAATAATTAGTGGATATTTTAGAGAATTTTATTAGTGATTGATATTATATATTTTTAATATTTTTTGTTAATTAGGAATAATTATGAACATGAATTAGTAAATTTTTTATATTTTCATTGATTGTTGGACGAGAATAGATATGAATAATTAGTAATTATTCATGATTAATAATTATTAGTTTTTGAATATTTTCTACAATTTCGGTAATTTTTAGTGATTGATAATCTATAAATTATGATTATTTTTTGTTAACCGTTGAAAGAGAATAATTGTAAATATTTTATGAATACGAATTCGATATTGAAAAAGATGAAAACTAATTACGTGATTGAATAATTTTATTTGCATCCACTAATATAATAATAATTTCATTGTGTATTTTTATTGTTATATTTTCAAAATGAATTTATAAATAACATATTTTTGTTTAACTATATTTTATACAAATATTTTTTTCATTAATTATTTAATATCTTAAACATAAAATTCGATATAATCCCGTGCATCGCACGAGGTATAAGACTAGTTCATCAATTATGAATTCGATCAAAACTTCATGAATAGAAATAATGATATAGCTTCAATAGTAACACCTTGTCAACGTATAAATGTTACATAAAATAAATTAAATTGTAATAATTTTATCAACTCTAATGGATTTAAAACAGTTCGTACAACTATATATGGACCAAAATATACAACACAAGATGAAAGTAAAGTATGAAAGAATCATTTTAGAGTGTCAAAATTGGTGGAGGAAATATGACAATTATACATATGTAATGTTTGCACAATGTCAGTGTGTAATTGTTAAGGTCATGTTGTTAGAGATAAGGGTTAGTAGTTATTTTTTGGTTCTTATCTATCCTATCCCATTAAAATGGATCCAGATGATAAAATGTTTAGTAATTTCATCCCTATTATCAATAGGCCTGAAGGAGAGTTCATTTCAGTTTAGTTGTGAATCCAATCTAACATGAAGCATATGGTTCAGGTGGACCGGTTCTTGGTCCAATTTTCAATGCAAAGGATTTAAAATTGTGTCAGAAGATTGCACAGATAGATACCCTACAAAGCTATTATTATACATCTCTCACACTATCTTTTTAATTTTCTGATGTATCTTTGGCCTCTGTGCTATGTGAGATTTCATCATTTTATTACATCAATTGAATTGAGAAAGGGTAGTGCAAAGCCAAGCGCATAAGACAACAAAATTGGCTTTGAGTGAGTACACTAATATATTATCTAGCAATACAAGAGGGCACAATAAAAAACAGTGAACACAGCCAATAAATTATGCACAACGTATATAATATAAATTGCACAATGAATATTACATGTTATGCACACCATATAGCACATGATGTGCACAACATATATAACATGTTACAAAGAAAAATAATGTTGCAATATGTGATATATATTGTGCACAACTTAATTAAGTGTTTTGGCTTGTTTTTTTTTGTGTCCCAATTATTTCCCTAATAATATTGAAACACTACACCATATTGAAACACTACACCATACTTGCTTTTCTTTCTTTATTGGTAGAGACACCATAACTTGCTTCCATGTGTTTTTAATATTATTAATAATATGTTCACTTGTTTCTGCAGAGATATCAATATTATTATTATTATTATTATATGTTCAATTCAAACTTTGGAGAATCAACCTGCACGTTAGATTCCCTGCACCACTAGCTAGCTCATATGAGAGAGAGAGAAATATTGAAAGACATGAAGAAGTTGCATCAGACTTAGTAGACAAGGGCCATTATTGTTTTTTTTACTTCATTTTCAAAGGGTACCCTCAAGTTGAAGCTGAAGCAGAAGTACAGATAGAGAAGAAGACCCTTTACATTTCTCCTTTGCTTTCACATTATGGTGGAAAGATGCTGCAATCTCAATGTTTTTCACAAGTATCATCATCAGGTTGGCTGGCCACATGATGTGATAGTTTAAGTGTGTTCTTTAATTTCCTCTTTTTCTTTTTCAAATTCTTTTTGCTGATATTCAATGTTGTTCCTTTTTCACAGCAGAAGCTGAAACTCATCTCCCAACATAACTCACATTATTATTATCTGGTTGCTTCAAAACTCGCATGTGACTTCTAATAAGTTCAAGTTTCATTGGTAAATGAATGAATGAATGAAATATAGTGTTTAGCTTCAGATACTAAAAGCCAAGCCAGGAGTCTGTGCACTACACATGCATACCTCCTGTGTGTCTGAGTCTTCTGCTATATTGCATTGCATTCATCTTTTCCAGGCACAAGTGGTAGGGTCTATGGTATGGTCAGAGCCATACAGGCACAGTGTTGAGGTGTTCTGTTTCCTTGCAGTAAATAATTGCTCTTTTGAAGACCCACATTAGCATTAGGAGTAGGCCATTGCTAATTAAGAAGCAAGTATTGGTAGAGATTTAGAGCAGATGAGATCTACCCAAAAGGCCACTAGGCACTGCACTTTTTAGGAGTTGTTGTTATTCATGGACAACTCAAGCACAATCTCTAGCAATCTTACAATTAAGACTGGGAGCAGTAGCAGCAAGCAAGGTGAAGAGAGTTTAGACAGTTCAAGCTTACCTTCACCAAACATAAAGAACTCAATAGAATCATCATCACCTTATGGTTCTCCTCTTGTGTCACCACCTTCATCAGCATTTGTTTCAGCATTGCAATCTCCATATATATCTCCAAGGGCTATAACCCCAGATGAGCCTTCTTTAGAGAAATCACCAATAACAAGAACAGAATCATCAACAATAACAACCACACATCCTTCAACCCCAGAAGATCTTCCAAGCAGTTCCTACACCCCTCCTTCTGATCCGTATGAGTTTTCTGATGACCTTGCTGATACAAAGCTCAAGTTTGTGACATGTGTTCCAATCCCTGAAGCAGCTGATCCTCGCATCTCTTTCTCATTTCCAGTTCCTAGAGTTTCCTTTGCTAAAGGCTCTGTTTCCCCTGCTTCCAATGCCAAACTCAGAAGCTGTGATGTTTACATTGGCTTCCATGGCCAAAATCCCAACCTGCTGCGCTTCTGCAAGTGGCTCAAGTCTGAGCTTGAGCTTCAGGGAATCGATTGCTTGCTCGCTGATAGAGCAAAGTATACGGATAGCCAGAGCCATGAGATTGCTGATAGAGTCATTTGCTCGGTGGCATTTGGGTTGGTGGTTGTGACAAGTGCCAGCTTCCTCAACCATCTGAGCATGGAGGAGATAAGATTCTTTGCTCAGAAGAAGAACTTGATCCCTCTCTTATTTGACACAGGACCTGCTGAGATCATGGCTCTCCTTAACTGCAACTCTATTGACAAAGAATGTAGAGAGGCGATCGATGGACTCATGAAGTGCAATGAATTCAATCTCGAGGCCAACGATAGTAACTGGAGAAGCTGCATATTAAGAACTGCAGGTATTTTAAGAGCAAGACTAGGTAGGAAGATTGGTGAGCAGAAGGATACTATGCAAGGATTTGAGAGTTTACCTTTTCCAAGGAATCAACACTTTGTTGGTAGAGAGAAGGAGATTATGGAGATTGAAGGTCTCTTTTTCGGGCGAGGGAATTGTCTGGAACAAGTCCAAGATCATGGTATGGCATTCATTAAGGGGGAAGCCAGTGGCAGTGGACAATCTGAAGGCCTGGCAGATGAGGAAAGCGAACCGGTTATGAGCAGAGGTGGGAGATATATCAGCCTAGAGATAGGGAAGAGCAATGAACCAACTTTAGAGTCTTGGGTTGAGCCACTCATAGGAAGCAATTCATTGAAGAGGTTGAAGAATAAGAAGTCAAAGAGTGGAAACTACAAGAGCTTGTGTAGTAGTGTGATTTGCATTAATGGGGTTTCTGGTATAGGGAAGTCTGAGCTGGCATTGGAGTATGCTCACAGATATTACCAGAGGTACAAAATGGTGCTTTGGGTTGGCGGTGAAGCTCGGTATCTCAGGCAGAATGTATTGAACTTGTCTCTCAATTTGGGTTTGGATGTTGGTGCTGATTCTGAGATGGAAAGGGGTCGAATTCGCAGCTTTGAGGAGCAAGAATTTGAAGCATTCAAGAGGATCAAGAGGGAATTGTTTGGCGAGACACCATACTTGCTAATAATTGATAATCTTGAGACTGAAGAGGAATGGTGGGAAGGGAAGGATCTATATGACTTGATACCAAGAAACACAGGAGGGACTCATGTGATAATCACTACAAGGCTGTCCAAAGTGAAGAACTATGACACTATTCAGCTTCCACCGCTGCCATTATCCGATGCAATGGTTCTGATCAAAGGAAGAAAAAGGAAAGAGTATCCAGCTCATGAGATAGAATACCTCGAAAACTTGAATGAGAAACTAGCAAGGTTGAGCTTTGGATTGTGGATGGTTGGTTCATTGTTGTCTGAACTCGCAATTGGCCCCTCTGCTCTCTTTGAGGCCATTAACCAAATGCCACTCGGTGGCGATTCAAACTCGTGTTATATGAGCATTGCAGAAGAGAAGTGGTGCAAGAGCAATCCCTTTCTTATGAAGACCCTCCTTTTCTGTTTAGTAACTCTGGAGAAAACAAAAGCAAAGGGGAACCTCCTGGCCATAAGAATGTTTCTTGTCAGTGGATGGTTTTCTTCTGCTCCCATTTCAGCTAGTTTGTTAGCCAATGCAGCAAATAGCATCCCTATGGGTGAACACAATCTCAAGAAGTGGACAGCATGCCTGAATCTAACATCCGGTTGCTTTTCGTCACGGACGTGGAAAAATGAAGAGGATTCAGCAATGCTTCTAGTGAGATTGGGTCTCGCTCGAACGGCAAACCAACGTGATGGATGTTGTTGCCTCCAGTTCCATCCCATAGCACAGGCATTTGCTAAAAGAAGAGGTGGTTTGCAATACGCGAAGGCCGCACTTCAAGGAGTAAGGAAAATGGGCAACCATGTGAACTCAGATCATTTTTGGGCATCAGCATTCCTTGTGTTCGGGTTCAAATGTGAGCCACCAATTGTGCAGCTGAAGGCAGTTGACATGGTCTTGTACATCAAAAGAACAGCTCTGCCACTTGCAATTCAGGCCTTCACCGCGTTCTCAAGGTGCAACTCGGCTTTGGAGCTCTTGAAGGTGTGCACCAATGCACTGGAGGAAGCTGAGAAGTCCTTTGTGTCTCAAATCCAAGATTGGTCCCATGACTCAATCTGCTGGAAGAGAAGGCTGCAAAGAAGCCAGAAAGTGGATGAGTATGTGTGGCAGGATGTGACATTGTTGAAGGCCACATTGCTGGAGACAAGAGCAAAGTTGCTGGCAAGAGGTGGCCATCTGGACAGTGGCAAGGAGCTGTGCAGAACATGTATCAGCATCAGAACTGTGATGCTTGGCCATAACCATCCTCAGACCTTGGCTGCTCAAGACACATTAGCAAGATTGGTCAGAATGAGGACCAAGATATGAATGACTTGTGAGAATATGTTTCTCTTCATTCTTCAACATTACAGTTAATTAGACTTGTTGCAAGAAACCACTTATGCAGAAGTTGTAAGGTTGATGTTGCAATGTACCATTAATAATAGTATATTATTATTCTACGCCTACCTCATCAACAAAATATAGAAATGTGGGAATGTATGTGCTGTAATGTTGGTGAAAATGATGCTCTATTGCCGATGGGAGATTTAGTGGTTAGCACAATATGTTTATTGCTGAAATTTTGTCATTCTACTGCTAGATTTAGTGATTAAAAATTCTACTATTCCCATTAAGTTGATTTCTAAGGCGTTTGCTGTTGGGAAACTCTGGATAAGTTTTATGATCATACTATTTTTTAATTCAGAAAGTTTTGGTGCACAATAAAAAAATCAATCAAAACAGTCATCAGTTTATACACAACATATAATATATAATATGCGCACCATATATTATATATTATACACACCGTATATGACATATTGTGCACATCATATATCACATGTTGCAACATTATATTTCTTTACAACGTATGATGCATAATATGCACAATATGTGATATATGGTGTGTACAATATTTAATATATGTTGTGGACGTAGTAATGCTCTTTTTGAATTATATCCGACAAAGATAGAAGAAAATTCCTTTGCTGCTTCAATGGAACAATCAATGGGCGATTACAACCTCAAATTAAAGAAATTTTTTCAAATATTGCCTACTGATAACCAAGTACATGATGGCCTAATAGGATATTTAGCATCTTTCGACACAAATTCAACTCAAATATATAATCTTTATGCCAGGTGATGAAGCCGAGGCAGTAAAAAGAGATTACAGAACATTACAGAAAATACAATTCAGCTTATATAATTCCAAATAGGAGAAAGCAGCATATTTTCACTTTCACTTTTGTTTAAAGCTGTTGACTTCAATGAGGACCAGGTTGACTAGTGCGAAGCACACCACAAGATAATGTCTCCTGAGGGATTTGAGTGACAACAGATCAAAACGGTTTCTGATAATCCTGCGATGGTGGCTGTTCCCACGGTCTCAAAAAGCCTATACAAAAAGCGAATTAGTTTAGGTACCAAGAAAACCAGTAACAGTTTATATTGTTGTTCTATGTATTCAATAAGTTGATGCATCACATAGAAACTGCAACAATCAATTATCCTAGTCTCAGCTATGGGTTTTGAGCATACGGTAAACAACTCATACTATGGCTGAGTTTGTTTGAACAACACATGACAGAAAATACAAGATACAACACAAATGAGGATATTTGATAAGTGAGATAGATACAACATAGTTTGTATCAATACACAAAAAAACTGTATTTTGTGTCATAAAAAAAGTAGATACACAAAGAGAAACTTTAATGAACTTTTCATTCCCATCCTACCCCTACCTTTTTACAATAAAGAAAAATTTGTGTATTATATGTCATGTATTTGTGTATTGTATTGTCTACAAATGTAAAACAAATGCAGCCTATGTGTCGATGCACCCACACACACACCCCAAAGAGAATGCAGTAGAGATGTTTATATGATCCACATGGAAATCTTATATGAAGTCTAACATCCTTCCTGCTTTAATTGTCAAAATTATGTGGTTTAAATAGGGAAGGAAGAAAAGAGACGAAAGATTCTCAGAAAATTAGAGGGCTCAGTACTATTAGTCAGTGTTTGTTTTCACCGACTTTGGTGGCACAGTCAAGGAGTCAGTGAAAAAATTATTATTAAGTGTTTTGTGCGAATATCACAATGGAGATGAGAACAGTCACGGTGACTCAGTGAACAAAATTGTCAATTTTTTATTCACTCCAATTTTGGAGTCACTATGTGTTGGAATAGAGTCTCGAATATGTGAGGGTGTGTTTAGAGTCAATTTTGGAGTCATTGTGTCTCTGACTCCTGTGACACTGACTTCATAACTCTATTGACTCTGCCCTCAAAGTCAATGAAAACAAACACTACCTTAGTGCAAACCGAAGCACACTGGTACAATGAGACTCCTAACCCTAATCAAATAAGGCAACAACTCCATATGATTAGTTGAGGGGGTCATGTTCGTAACTTTCAGAGCATTAGGGGTTTTGTACAATGACCAATAGTTAGAGGGGGCTTTTCTTGACATTTAGCCTAATAAACTGTATCAAATGTACAAGGCTTCTTCCATTACGAAGAGAGTATCCTGAAGTTAAAGACTTTAAACTTCAATCTGAAGGAGACCCCACTACAACCCCATCTGTAAAGCCAACTATTTGGATATGACCCTATTCTTGTATAGAAGTCCTTTTCTTGGTTCTTTCAAATATTTGAGGATTAGAGTCAAGTCGTCCTAATGACTATGCTCATAAAAGGAGGATACCGCCTAGGCTGTAGTAATAGCTTTCTTTGTTAGGGAGACACTTGAGAAGCGGATTTGATTCATTAGTATGTACACAAGTCATTAGTTTGTCATTTCAGAAATCCCAAAACAGAAGCAAATGGATTAGAACAGCAGGCATTAGTCTGAACCAGTTAGAAAGGGGAAGAAACCCAATTATTAACAGGATTTGAACAATATCGGCTGCTAGTAGTGTTTCGGCATTTAGCCCAAAATAGCGGCCATGAGTGTGGCAGAAGATACTAATGGTTACCTACACAGCCACTATTCCCTAAATTTACTCTGATCAGAGAACTTCCACGGCCAAAAAAAAGAGATGAATAAGCAGTAGGATGCCTAACAGAAGGAGGCACACATGAAGAGGAGACATGTAGCAAGAGAGTAGTAATATCCTCCTTAGCAGAGGGTTAACGTGAAGATTGGCCAAAATATGATGGTAAATAGGATACAGCCCTGCCCATGTGAGAAAAATGAATAACTTGGCATGTTGTTCATCATAAGCTAACACAGTCAAGTAACAGCTCAGCAAGCCTCTTTGCTCCAACAGCCTAAATCTAGCCAAATTAAAAAGGCATAACAAGTTTGAGTAACCAATTAAAAGCGTTCAGTTATATTTCAGCATCAATGGTGTATATAAGGTTTTACCCTTCTTCCATAAATCATGACGAGTTTGTTATGTATGGGCCAAAAATTGGGAGCAACTAGTGATCAATGGCTGTCCACAGACCACAATAGACTACACCACTGATCATCAATCCTCTACTATGACGGGTGGTCAGCAGCAAGATTATCAACAAATATTCATGATTAAATAATCAGAATACCCTTGTCAAACCGCAACTGAACAAAGGTAGCTCTATATGGGTATTATGGGTCAAAGAATGGCAGCGAAATTGACAGAACTGAATAGTTTTCTCCCCAAAGAAACTTAGAGAACAATAACCCATATGCAGAAGTGTCTAACAGTATGCACCATAGAGCTATTTACAATGAAAACTGGAAAAGCCTATGTGCATTTTATGTTTCGAGAATATAGCTATATACAACAAATCCTATAATTTACAGCTATATACAACAAATAAATGAACAGCTACTATCTGAATTCTAAACCATGTCTAAAGTGAGTCAGAAGCACTAAAGCAGTAATCTACCTAATCAGCCATAACTGCAGTATAGAAAACCAACTCAAAATATGTTTCAAGAATACAGCTATATACAACACATAAATGAACAACTACTATCTAAATTCTCAACCATGTCAAAAGTGAGTCAGAAGCACTAGAACAGTAATCTACCTAATCAACCATAACTGCTGTATAGAAAACCAACTCACAATAATCACAGTTACTTTCAACAAATAATAAAACAAGTGATTAGTAAAATTGTGCCTTACTTAGTGGTATTTCTCCCAGCGACATATATATGGAATCATCCTCAGCAAGTGTGCCCTGAAATAAAAGAATTCAATGTGGCTGAATAAGTTGGCAGATCCATTTCATTGTAGATTACAAAGGCATGCAGTAACCATCGAGTCTACAAAGGTTATATCAAAAGGACATGTATCAAATTCTAAACCAATTAGAGGTTAGCATTGGTACCGTTCCACTATGAAGGCCCATTTCATTGTGAACAGAGTTTATGTCACTGGATACTGAAGAGCAGTTTGGGAAATCTGCCCCAAGCAACTCTGATAGCATTATTCCATATCCATCCTGAACATCATGTATATCAGCAGTATTTGGAGCATGGTTCGAAAAACCCTCAAGGCCTGAAAACATGGCCTCCGGCCTGTGTATTTGAATGATAATAGATTAGAAAAAGGGGGCAAGGTAAAATGAGGGATCCTTAAAACATTGTTTTCACTAAGTAACTAGAAGAAATGATGATAACTATAAACTAGGTCAGTTTCGCATTAGAAGCACTAAATTTGAGATATATGATCAATGAGTTTAAAAAGTCTACATAAAGAATGAATATATACATATACATGTATAGTAAAAAAAGAAAAAAAAAACATACTTTCTCTCCATATTGTCGATTGGCTTTTCTTCTTGAGTGGAATCACTTTCCAAATCAATTACTTCGATCTCTTTGCCACTTGTTCCAAGAGTACTGAATTTGCTAGATACACCAGTGCGACTCCCTGTCAAATCTATATCAACCGGTACAACTTTATTTGTTTCAGAAACAGGGGGGTATATAAGAACTGGACGATCGGCTTGATTTTCACGAACTTCAGATGCATCAATGAGATTGAGATCACAAGTTCTAAATGAACTCGGAAATGATTGCTTCTCATCTGAACAAATAAGTAATGGTCTATCTCCAACTTCTGTGAACTGTGAAGTACTCATCAGGCTTCCCTGATCAGAAGTCATAGTCACATTGTCAATATGTGAAATGTCATCTTCCTCTGGGCTCTCTTTTATCCCGATTGGGTTGTTATGTTGATAGAACTCCTCAGTCCTTGAGGCAAGAGAGGGAAACAACTCTTTCAGTTTTTTACTGTCCTCCCTCAGATCATCATCATCATCTTCTGCAGCACGTTTTTCACCCCTTTCCTCGGCCATGGCATTGAAACTTCCATAACCTGGTAGTGTTGAACAGGACTCTTGGTTGTTATCATGCATATAACCTATATCTTGGCCGGAATGAGATGGAATAGCTTGATCTTCCTCATCCTCACGAGCAGTATCTAATTCTTGCATATTATCAGCAGCATCAGCATGTTCAGGCTCAGGTTCCACATTGACAATGTTGGAGTCAAGATGTTCTACATCATAACTCTTGTCAGATAGCAAATCACCTAAGGAAGAGCCTTTCACAGATTCAATTTCAGGCAAGACTTCAGGTCCTTGAAGACCCCCAACATCATGAGCATTTTCATCCCCATTGTTCTGATGCGAATCAGCCTTCAAATTCTTGTGTGTGCGCGAAGAGCGTGTCTTGGTAGGCACCTTAACAGACTTGCAAAGTGAGAGTAAATCAGTAACAGCCCTGCTAGAGGCATTACTCTCCTCCTGATCACTGGACTGAGCAGATAAATTCTTAGAGGCACCCGATTTCTCGGTATTATCATCAAGGCAGATACCTTCCTTCTCAACATCCTCAACTCCAGCACTTGCATTCTCAGAATCATTGGAACTCTTTCCAACCTCCACATCCACATCCATATCACATGCATCTTTTCCTAGACCAGAAGAACTTTGTTTCAAGTCCACCAATTCACCACCACTAGAAAGCCGATCCTTGTCTGCATCGGCATCCAAATTGTCACCAACCTCACTATTTGGAGCAATATCATTCGAATTTGATTTCTGTGAAACATTATCATCACCCCCACCACCACCAACAGCAACTTGCTGCTGCTGCTGCTGGAGTTGGAGTTGGTATTGTTCCTCATCTTGCTGTCTACTTCCACTATCATCATCAATGTCATTGTCCTTGTGGTCAGGGAAACCCCTACCCCTATCATTCCATGATCCATTCCTCCTAAAATCTCTACCCCAATCCAACCCATTCCCTCTGAAACTCCCCCTCCTCCTAATACTACTACTACTACTACTACCCTTCGGCCCAAAATCATCAAACCCCATTTTCCTCCTCCCTGGCGGCCCATCAGCCCCAACTGCATTCCCCAGCCGGGCTAGGGCCGAAGTCCGGCCGCCGCCATCCATCGGAATTTCCACACCAGCGAGGCCGTGCTTCTTGAAACTGTGATTATTCCACTTGAAGGACAGAACATTGGACGGCAGCAGGCCCTGGGAGACCAGATACTCGGCGGCGAGGCGACCAGCTTCAACAAAAATATCACCGCCGGCTCCGATGGCAGCGCCACCTCTGCGGGAGGAGGAGGGTGGCGGAGGAGGCGGGGGAGGCGGAGGGTGAGAGAAGGGTTTTGAGTTGGGATGAGGTCTGTTGAAGGAGGAATCGCGGTTGAGGTGGCGGTAATCGGTGGAGGAGCCGTAAAAGCCCCTTGGGCTGCGTTGGCGAGGGTGCATCTTAGCGAGTGACTCGTTGAGTCAGCTCAGCTCAACTCAATTCAACTCAACTCAGCTGAATCACTGATCAGCGAGTATATGTAGTCATAGAATCAAAATTATTCAAGTGGGTTGAAATTGGAAGAAGACGAAGAAGAAAGGGATCTAATATAATTAATAATTAGTAATTAGTAATTAGGTTAACACAGGAATTGGAGTGGTGAGGGTTTTGTTTGTTTGAGTTGGTGGGTGCATCTTGTTTGGTTTGGTTTGGTTGGAGTCAGAATCAGAGGGTATGAATATGATTGTGATTATGATTATGATTATAATAATAGGTATGTGTATATGGTTCAGCTCATGCTATTTTCCAATTAATACGCAGAGAGAGAGAGTATTACGATGCGATTTAATTTTCGCATCGATGAATAATGAAGAGATTAATAGAATAGAATAGAAAAGTTGTTATACAACAACAACAAAAACAAGAAGAAGAAGAAGAAGATGGAGAATTGGACATGTATGAATCAAAGATATAGATTTTAGTATTTTATTGTAATTGTTGATGCTTCCTTCGTGTGTTCGCTGCTCCACTACGCAGACGCCAGATGCGTTCTTTCCTTTTCCTTTATTCTAAGAAATTGCTATAAAAAAAAATCAAAACAGATAATAAATTATGCACAACTTATAAAATATAAAATACATAATAAATATTATACGTAATACATATTATATATCAGCCAATGAGGGTTGACACACCTGGTTCAGTTTTCCGTTCATGTTAGACGTGACTTGTGTTAGAATCGTGGGAAGTACTCTTTGGGGGGCGATCTGTAAATTCCACCATAAATCCTCGTTAAGGTTGGTGGTATGCCCTGACCCTGCATGGGGCGTGCCTCTCCTATCTAAACTTTTGTTTATCAAAAAAAAAAATACATACTATATATCATATGATGTGTATAATATAGACAAAAAATAATATTATAATATGTGATATATATTGTGTACAATAAATAATATATATTATATATGATATACATTATGCATTTTATATTATATAGGTTATGCATAATATATTTGACTATTTTTGGTAAATTTTTTTGTGCATTTTTGGGGCTTTTTTTTATATTGTAATTCAAATAAAGAATACAAATAAATGGCATTTGGGGTAAAAGTACTCACATATGGCAAATCAAAAAACGCCTTTCGAATTTTATAATTTAAAAAAAAAAGAAAAAATAATAAAAAGCCTTGGGCGGCTTTTGCCTTCAGATCTATTAATTTTACAAACGTTCACTTTCAGACTTTCAAACCTTCATCCTCTTTAAATTAAAATCTCTCTGCTCTTCTTCTCTTCTCATCTGAACCTTTCATCTTCACAAAAAATTTTCTTTCATTAGCAAAAACATGGAAGCAAATGTAATGATTTATTTCAATGGAGATATTCTTACAAATACGAACGAAGGTATACGTTTTATATGTGAGAATCCATTAAATTTTTCTATTCCTTACACTATATCATTTGTAGATTTAGAGAGTGGTTTTTGTTGGTATGTGAATCCTAACACGCCAAAAACAGTAGAGAAAATAACATATAGGTGTCCAGTATCAATTTTTAGTGGGTTCACACAATATGTTGCTACTGTTATTAGCAATGATGACACTCTACATCAAATGTTTCAAATATACCAAAATCATAGGATGAACATTCCTCTTCTAGAGTTGTATGTTCATTTTAAAGATATTGCTCCAACATCAAATCATGAAGTTCAGAATGAAAATGGAGATGATAGTGAACAAGATGATGATTCTGAAGAGGAATATGGACGCAGTGATAATGGTGTAGATGACACTAATGTAAATGAAGGTGACCAAAGTGGTGAAAACATATCTAACACAAATAATCCATTTCAACCAACATCTTACTTGCAGAATTATAATGAGCTACCACACATGTTAGAATTTCCAGAATATGCAAGTACAGGTAACTCTATTATTTTTATTTGTTTTATTATTATTATTATTATTATTATTATTATTATTATAGTAAGAAATGTTCTATTCTGTTACTAGTTTTATTATTATAATATTATTAGTTTTATGTTTATTATATTACAGTATTAGTGATTACTGCGATAAAACTTTGGACGTTACAGTTATTATTAGTATTAATATTTTATTATAAATATTATATCATTATTATTATTTTATTAAAATTATTATATTAGCAATATTATTACAGAATAGGAATTCGTTTGGTTATTAGTATTAAAGTTAGCATTATTCTATTATTATTATTATTATTATTACTATTATTATTATTATTATTATTATTATTATTATTATTATTATTATTATTATTATTATTATTATTACAGAATAGGAATTCGTTTGGTTATTAGTATTATGTGCATTATTATATTATTATTATTATTATTATTATATTAATATTATTATTATATTATCATTAGTAAAATATTATTTTATTAATAATATTATTATACTATTAGCTTTATTATTCTCGTACTATTAGAGAATAGAATATGTTTAGTATATTATTATTATATTATTAATATTGTTATCATATTATCAGTGTTATTATTGTTATCATGTTCTCTGCGAGACTGATAGTTCTTTGGCTGTGAAGATTATTACAGAAGGTGATTGGCATTTTCATGTGCATGGGTCTATTATCGCTGATATATGCTACCTTATTAATAAGGAGTGGAATGTGACAATTAACCATGTCCTGCGGGAAGGAAATAATGTGGCAGATCATATGGCCAAGCATGGAGCTAGACATCAAGAGGTTTTCAAGGTTTGGAATCATGTTCCTAGAGATATTGAATAGCAACTTGGCTGGGATGCTTTAGGAATAGAATACCTGAGAACCTAGGCTTTTCTTTTCTTTGCTTGTTGTTTCTTTTTTCTTTCTTTCACTGCCCACCAAAAAAAAACATAAACAGTATGTTTAATATTATTAGTATTAGTATATATATATTACTATATGTTGTATTATTGTTATTGTTAATGTTTGAATATTAATTGTTAATAATTTGAATATTTGTAGGTGTCTATGATCAAAATGGTGAATTATGTGTGGGAATGCAATTCAGCAGTAGAGAGACAGCTATACGAGCCATTAAAGAGTACAATTTTATCAAAAGAAGTGGATTATAAAGTATATGAGTCGGAACCAACAACATTTTATGCCAAGTGCACACACTATGGTGTAGAATGTGAGTGGCTTGTTCGAGCAAGTTTTAGAAGAAATAAATACTTTTGAGAAATAAGGAAGTATAATGGGCCCCACACCTGTATTGGAGCAAGAATATCACTAGATCACAGAAAGTTAGATTCAGATACAATTGCAGAGTGTATAAAGCATATGGTAGAGTCAGACCCATCCTTCAAGGTGAAATCTGTTATTGCAGAGGTAAAAAAACAGTATGGATACTCAATAACCTATCGGAAAGCATGGATGGAAAAATGCAAGGCTATCGAGAAAGTATATGGTCAGTGGGAAGCATCTTATGAAGCATTGCCAAAATGGTGCAAGGCAATGGTCGCATCGGATCGAGGATCTGTGAATCAGTTTGATACTGTTTAAGGCTATGGTGAAGATGGTTTGGTTCATCCCAGTTTTCGAATATTGCGCCGAGTGTTTTGGAGTTTTGGTCCATTAATCCGAGCGTTCAGACACTGCAAACCACTTGTGCAGGTTGATGGCACACATTTGTATGGTAAGTACAAAGGAGTTTTAATGGTTGCTGCTGCACAAGACGGTAATCAGAACGTATTGCCCATCGCTTTTGCTATAGTTGAGGGCGAGACTGCAGATGCATGGAGTTATTTCCTGGATAACTTACGGAGGTATGTTGTAACTCAAGATGGAGTTGGTATTATTTCGGATCGGCACGAATCTATATTATCAGCAGTAAGAAGGAGCAACGGCCAATGGGAACCTCCAAGAGCATTTCACATGTACTGCGTCCGACACATTGCAGCAAATTTCATGCGCAGATTCAAGAACCCTTACTTGCATAAGCTCGTGGTTACCATGGGTAAATTAAAAGAGAAATTTCTCAAACTTCTCAATTTTTTTTTATAAGTCATTGACAATTTGGAATAATCATAAAATGTATTATGCAGGGTATTCTAGAACTGAACGTGAATTCAATGTTCACTACGGGCGAATGCGAGAGCATGGAGAGATATATACAAGTTGGCTAGATGCAATCCCACGAGAAAAATGGGTCTTAGCATTTGACGGTGGACGTCGTTGGGGTCATATGAAACAAACTTGGTCGAATGCATGAACTTCGTGTTAAAAGGTGCTCGTAGTCTTCCTATTACTGCACTGGTGCAGACAACATATTTTCGGCTAGCTACATTGTTTGCACGAAAAGGGAGAAAAGCATATGCAAGGAGAAATGCAAGACAGATTTTCTCTGAGTCCTTGATGACACAACTACAAAAAAATGCAGATGCCTCCAGAAATAGCCAGTTGGCTGCAAATTGATGAAACCATTGAATATAATCAAGGGATGAAATGTGATTATCAATAGGAAATCCCTCTACTATATTCTCATTTCGCCTCATCCACATTCCCACCCATGCTGCATGAGCATCTCTCCGGTTAATCACGCCTCTTCTACCTCGTAGATCTAGGTTGTGTGCTTGGCCTAAACAACGAGGTTGAGCAGGACACATCTGAGCTAGGCCAAACTGCCGCATAACTCTATCCGGCACATGCCAACAAACAACTTCGAAGCATATCAAAGGGCAAGTGGTCAACCACTCATTTCGCTCCTGTAGTATATTCGGAGGAATATGCATGACAATCACTTGGTCATTATACGGTTGCCACACGAACTGCATTAACATAATCTTTAAATTAGAAAAATACACACTATAATTTATAAATTTCAAATGATTAACAACTAATAATACTACTAATAATATAAATAATATAATATTAAAGTAATAGAATAATAATTTATAATATAAATAACAACAATCTTATATTATAAAAAAATATCACGACAATATTAACAATAATATAATAATACTATAATAATATTAATAACAACAATAAAGAATAATCATATACCTCCCCATTTTGCATACGATCGAGTGTTATCTTCACATTCCTTGTATCTTTGAATTGGTAGGTGCACGGATATGCAGCCCTCAACCATCTGCATAGAATATTATTAAAATACAAATATAAAAAATATTAAATCAAATTTTCCATATACAAACAAAATATTACCGGTGAGCAACCGGAAAATCACGCAAGACTCGGGGTATAGGAGCTATTGTCGGGATGCGTTGCCACACCCACAAGTATAACAATATTACGCATCCAGAAATTTCATCTGTCTTCGCTCGTGACGCACGATCAAGTCCACGATATAGCATAGCAAGATAAGCTGATCCCCAACTATACCCTCCAATTTCATTCAAATTTCTAAGCAACTCCAGATATTTTGCATGCACCCAACTACTACTTTTACCCGGTACTATGCTCCTTCCCAATAAGAGCATAATATAAGCACGAACATAATATTCTTTATCTGCTTCCGTATTTAACTGATTAGAATTTATAATAATCCTAAGCCAGTTAAGGGATAATTCACCAAATCTAATATCCGTCTCTTGGGGAACATGACCAAGTAATTCTTGACATGAATGTAGAAGAATATTGCGATCAGGATTCGTCACTCATACAACAGGAAACCCGCGAATGGGAAGTCCCATTAAAATGGCGGTGTCTTCGAGAGTAATAGTACATTCACCAATTGGGAAATGAAACGTATGTGTTTCAGGCCTCCACCTTTCAACAATTGCACTCATCATGGCCCAGTTTATGTCCAAGTTACAAACTAGTGCCACACGTAAAAGACCCGTTTGCATTATGTGATCCCATGCTAATTGCTCTGGTGCCCACATTGAAGTATGTCGAGGTTTCATTACTCGTATTACCTGCCATAAAAATTAAAAAATAAAATTAAAAAATTAAAAATTAAAACATTAGATATTTTAAAAAATAAATAAAACAAAAAAATTACTTACATTATTTTCTCGAACACTTTCCGAAATATGTAAGGATGGATCAATTGTTATATCTATTGTCATTTTTTTTAAATAACTCTCTTAACACAAATAAAATAAGAGAAAATAAAGATTTAAGAGAAGAAAAACGTATAAGGAGTCTTTTAATCTCTCTGCCTAAACCACCATTCTCTGCCTAAACCAAACGATGCATTTGGTCTTCAAACAGCGCAAGGAGGCTCCAATTTATAGAGCTGCTTCAGCTCCATAGGCGGACACGTGTCGCGCATGCAGAGGCGCGGACCCGCGGTCAAACAACGCCTGGAGCGTTTTTCATAAAAGCGCAGAAGATTCGCCACGTGGCGGTTTCCCATTCGCGCGTGCAGGAGCTGTCGGGTCCATCCAAAAAACGCCTAGAGAGTTTTTCCGGTTGCTTGACACGTGGCGCTCGCGGGTCTTCTCCTGCTCTGCGGTGACAGACTTGACTCTGCACTGTAAAAACGCCTAAGGAGTTTTTCAGAGCAACCAGACTTCATTCAGTGTGCACTGATTTGATGATACCTCTCTGAAAAAACGCCTAGGGAGTATTTTCTGAATTTCCCATATACAAACAAAAATGCCTAAATCCAATATGTTGGTACATCTTTATTTCATATATCATTTGAAAATCAATTCCCTCAAACATTTTTCTTACTTTACTCTTTTTTTTCTTATTTTATTTCAAATAAAAATACACAAATACCAATATATATATTTATATTTATTTTATGGCTGCATTTATTTGCTAATATAAAATAGTACAATACATAATACAGAAATAAGAATGTATATGTATTTGTATATGTAATTGTGTCTTATACAATTTAACATAAAATGTTTATATATTTATTTTTTAATTAAATATTTTAAATTGCTGCATTTATATGTATATTTAATTATTTATATCTTGTAATGTTCGCGCCTTATGCCAAATTGTGATCTTGATGTGACCCATCCCACCCCTTGGATGGATGAGTACGTACAAATAAAAAATAGATTGACAATTTTGATGATGGACAATGTAATTCTTAACATTGAGAAATTAACAAGTAAGTCTTTGATGATTTCAATTTTTGGATAACGGTTAGTTTCTAAACGACTTCTGTTATTTTTAAAGACCAAAATGGTTTATTTACTAATTGTAATGGATTAATAAAAGAAATTTAATAAAAATGAATCCTATAAATTATAATATGAACATTGATTCATATTCATTCTAATTATGCATTAATTCCAAACTATATATAACTATTCCCGTAAATATTAATCATCTACTTGAATGTAATATTATAGCATGTAAGGATGTAACTACCCCTTTACAATATTGTCGAGCACTTCAATTTTGAAGAAAGAGAGATTCAAGACTTCTTGAATGAAAGGCAAGCAAAGTAGTACACAGGTGTGCTTATCATATTTCTTTATTATCTTAGCTACACTTGCGCATGGATGGAGAAATGAGAGTTGAAGAAGAGAAACCAATCATTTTAAACATTCATCATCAAAATCCCTCTTAATACAATAAATTATCTTTAACCATTCATCCAATTTCACAAAAGACTCAACAAAATTTTATATTTCCTTAAACTAACTATAACCACCGGTCTGCCATGTAGTCATATTGTGCTACATTCTTCTTATCTGAAATTTTTCTGCCTATTTACTCAATTCTATTTGCGCATCCATCTATTCAAAAGTATGATTAAGTGATATATTCAATATTTCAAAGTATATTAGTAGAATACACTTAAATAAAGCAAAGTCAAATTTTTAGGAACAAAATACAATATTCATTCATATTCATCTTCAAACTAAAAATTAATAGTTATCTATCAGAGCATAACAGAAACACGCTACAAGAGAAACAAAGAAATTAAAAAGGTTAAACCAATCAAAGAATAAAAAAACAGACTTGAAATAAACTATTCAATAGAGTCTGAATGATAGGATAAACCGATATGGCAAATTTTATGATAATCATAACACTTATCTTCCACTTCCTTGCATGATATAGTATTACATCCAAGGATTAATATTTATATGGGTAGTTATATGTAGGTTAGAATTAATGCATAATTAGAATAAATGAGTCAATATTCATATTATAATTTATAGGATTTATTTTTATTAAATTTGTTTTATTAATCTCTTACAATTAATAAATAATCCATTTTAGTCCCTGGAAATAACATAAGTCATTTAGGGACTAATGGCCGTTCGAAAATTGAAATTATTAGGAACTTACTTATCAATTTTTAATGTCATGGACTACTTTGTCCACCACAAAAATTGTCAAGGACCAAAGTTTACTCTAAAAAAAAATACAAACACAGTACAATGAATTCAATGGGATCCGTAGTCGTAACCTATTCCTATTGGGTTCCTTGTGCAACTCTTTCAATTCTTTTTTCACTATTGATTAATCTATACTATATATAAAGGAGATTGAAAAAATAATTACCCTTTGGGTGTCCACACTCATTTGGGTAGTTATTTTTTCAATTCTAAATATAAAAGATAACTACCTCTATTTACATATTATTTCTTTGACTATTTATTTAATTTTTTCTTCATTTTATACAAAAAAATTAAAAAAATAAATAATATGACTCGACACAAAAATAAAAAATACGACTTGGCGGGCACGGAGTGCCCGACAAGGCCCTAGTATATATAATTAGGATTTTATTAATAAGTGTTTTATGAATACTTATTAAAAATATTTAAAGTGATAAATTTAAAATAAATAATAAATATAATGATAGGTCTATTACATAAAAAATATAAAATACATATCTTTAAAATGAAAATGTTTAGTAGAACTCATATTATTATTATTACAATTAGATGATATTCTTATTATTATTACTATTATTTTAGGTTTAATTACTCCGGATGTCCCTATAGTTTCATCGATTTTTTAAATGGGTCCCTATACTTAAAATTTGTGTAATTGAGTTTCTACATTTTAAAATAAATTTTAATTAGGTCCCTAACATTAATTTTGTCACTTAGCCACATTTTAGAAGTGTGGTTAAAGATAAAATAAAAAAAATATTACAATATTTTAATTATATGGTTTTTATAACGAAAAGAAAAATTAATAGTATTATTAAATTTTATTTATCTTTTATTTTTTATTTTTTGTAATTTTTTGCTTCATATTATATTTTATTTATTTTTAGTTTAATTAATTTATTTTTATATTTATTTTATTTTGAATAAATTTATTTTTATTTATTATAAAATTAAAATAAAAATTTAATTGAAATTAAATATAACATAAAATTAAAGTAAAAATAAAATAAATCTAAAATTAAAAATGTCTTAAAGTAAAAAATTATAAATAAAAAAGTTAATAAGAATTTAAGAAAGATAATTTAAAATATTTATTTTATATTTAATTTATTTAAATTATTTTTATATTCTTTATTTATTTTAATTTAATTTTCATAATATATAAATATAAATTTATTCAAAATAAAAATAAATATAAAATTAATTAATTAAATACTAAATAAATAAAATATAATATGAAATAAAACAAAATTATAAAAATGTAAAAATAAAAGATAAATAAAATTTAATAATATTATTATTTTTTCTTTTGATTATAAATACCATATAATTAAAATGTTGTAATTTTTTTTTTTTATCTTTAACCACACTTCTAAAATGTGGCTAAGTGACAAAATTAGTGTTAGGGACCTAATTAAAATTTATTTTAAAATATAGGGACTCAATTACAAAAGTTTTAAGTATAGGGACCCATTTGAAAAATCAATGGAACTATAGGGACCTCCTGAGTAATTAAATCATTATTTTATGTTGCTATTTGTTTTTGGGAAACATCGGATGCATATACAACCAAATGCTAAGAAGCTGTTGTAGGATCTTAGGTAGTGTTTGGTAGTTATCCTAGGACATAAAAGACAGAGATTGAGAGAGACTAATCCTGTTTGGTTTATGAGACAGAGATACATATTGACAAAAACTTGTGTCCATAGACAGAAAAGACACAAAATTTGTATCCACTCGAGAAGTGAAGGACTAAGAGGGACTGAAATAGATTGGTCCTTTTAATAAATTTTATGACAAATATACCCTTCATCACTTAACATAATTTTTATTATGTATATCCAATATTATTTTTACATGTTTTTATATCATGTTCATTATTATCAAATACAATACAAAAATATTTTTTGTATCATATCCACTGTTACCAAACACCATATAGAGGACACAGTTCATTTGTGTCTCTGTCCATTTATATTTCTGTGTCCCTGTCTTCACTGTCTTATGACAGCTACCAAATAATACCTTATAGTTGATTTATATTATGATGGGTGCCTATTATTTGGTCAAGGACTAAATCCAAATGTCCATCAAAAAGTCGATCTGATACTATGGGAGTAATAATATATATACATCATAAAATTAATCATTATTAAATATTATATTCAATAATTTAATTTTTAAAATATTAAATAATATAATATTAAAAATTACATTAATAATTTTAAAATATAAATTATTACTACATATGATAATTATTCTCAACTCAATTAATTTTTAGTGAATAACTAACGCAGTAAAAACTAAAAAGTCAAAATAGAATCCAAATCCAGTACACCATAAAATCCAACCCTAGATAAAATAAAAGTATGAGTAGAAGATAAATCAATCATTATTGACCTCATTTATTCACCTCATGTACTTTTTCTTAAATATACATATAAGACTAACAATAAAATAACACATTTAGCTTCTAGAAAAAGATCTTTTTTTAATTTATTTTTAAACAAGATCTTTTAAGAAAGTAGAAGTAATTTAATGTTTAGATACAAAATTAATTTATGTTTGAATGTAATATAAAAAGATCTTTATTCAATCATAAACATCTTTTCTGTGTGATAAAAAATATATTTTTTCAGAAGATGGAAATTACAGCTTCTGAAAAAATATATTTTTTTACTTTTTTTAGTGATTTTACTTTTACTAAAAAAATTATCCAAACATATAAAAAAATTCGATAAGATCTTTTTTTAATTAAAAAAGATCTTATTTTAATTATAAAATGACATCCAAACAAGCACATTAAATGTTTAACAATATAGTTAAGTATAATGTAATTGACGGTGTAAAATTATTAATATTGCCAATAACTGAAAACTCAAAAGAAATAATAAATTATTACTAAATGGTCGGTTTGGATAAATAACTTATGAATAAGTTATTTTACATGTGAACATAAAATAATAAATTTTTTTATTTCAATTATTTTGAAAAGTGCTTCCAGAGAAGTCAAATATTTTGACTTCTCTAAAAGCACTGAAATAATTTTTGGAGACGTCATAAGTTATATAGCCAAATAGGACAAATATAACTTCTGATAAGTCGGAAATTCTGTCATCCAAACTAACCTCATTATAATAACTTATCACCATAATTTAACTTATTTCTCAACTTCTATTAGGACCCGTTTCGATAAACAACTTATTTAAACCCTTATATAAAATACTTATCTCTTATTTACCTCCCTTATTTATCTCTCAAATCATCATAATTTATAAATACAACACAAAGAAGCGGTTTATTATTATTATTTGTATAATATTTTTAGGAAAAATCTTGATTCACAGGAAAAAATAGCTAAAATAGTCTATAAAATGTGCATAACATATATCATATGTTGCAACATCATTTTTTTATAATATGTAATATTAATGTGCATAATATATTATAGATATTGTGTAATGTATAATATATATAATACGTAATTCTAGTCGATGATGCTGCTTTGGGCAATGCTCATTTTTTTATTATAAAAAAAATTGTATTTTTATATTAGTGAATTGCATAGCAAAATAAAACCATAAGCATATGTTACAATGTGCAAATTTATGCTAATCTCCAAAAAACAAAATACAAGTGTCTGTAAATTCATTTGACCAAAACACGTTTTTGGGCATTGCATCTGTGAAAAAGAGAGAAACAAAGAAAGGCAGGGTAGAGGAGAAGAGTATGAGGTGAGAAGTAAAGAAGAAGCAAAAAAGAGTGGTGCTTTGATTTTGATTTTGATTGCGGTTGGAGCCAAAGCCAAAGTGATTGCATTTACAAGGGACAACGTTGCTTTAACACTATTCCTATTCCAATTTACATTGCACGTTCCTCGCTTTCACCACCTGATTCATGAGATAGCTATATCACAAGATCCATCAGGATCATCATTCATCAGCCCCTTGATTCTACTTAAAGAAAAAAAGAACAAATTTTGAGAGGTGGGTTTTGAAATTCAAGCGATTTTATAGTTGGGTTTAGAAATTCAGGCCATTCGGTTGCTGGGTTTGGGGATTTCAAGCCAATTTTTCACCGATGGAGTTCTGAAGGAATCTGACAAATATTTCCAATGTCGGAGAGCGATCAAAACCGTCTCCTGGGGTCTTCAGACGATGCGGAGCGCGATGTGGAAGCTCAAGGATCGGAACGCGCCGTCGTGATCAATGGCGGTGGTGCTGGAGGCAGCATCAAAGGGTTCAGGGATTTTCTGAGACTATCGGGTCATCGACACAGTTTCAAGCGTCTTGAGAAAGATGTGGATAGAGATAGAGATAGAGATAGAGATAGAAGAGATCATAATCATAACCATAGTCATCACTCGCATTTGGATCTTCATGGTGATGATTCTTCTGCTGATGTCCTTGGCGACAGTGCACCTCCTGAATGGGCTTTGCTCCTCATTGGTTGCCTCCTTGGCCTCGCCACTGGCCTCTTTGTTGCTGCTTTCAATAAAGGGGTATGCCAGTTTTTCAATCTCAGTAACATTCATTTGAGTTGCTAGCTATAACGATTGCTCTTTCTTGTTTTTCTCCCAATATCAGAGGATGCAATATGTAGTTTTTGTCATGTATGAGATGCTGGAACATTTGTTTCAATTGCTAGAAACTATGATGTTTAGGAGAAATATAGATTATAGATATAGTTAAGTATTCTTGGAGTGATTCTCTCAAAGATTAAGATCTTGTTTAAATTTTGTTATATTATATGATTTTCATGAATTTAATCTGATAGCTATTCATGTTGGCTTCTTAATATTATGTTTTTACTGGACTGGTTACTGGTATAGTGCTCTCAGAATGTTTTAAGAATTTCCCTAATTCTAGAGCCTAGAAGTGCTGAATGGTTAAATATTGGGCCTGGTTTAGAAATTAGATAACCCTGGGTTAATGCTTTAGTTTTCTGGTATGGTTTTGTAGATGAAGGCATGAGTGTTATGAATTATTTTACGGTATAGAATGGCATCTTGTTGGCTTGGTATGAATTATTTTACCTTTATGGCTTGTTAGTATATTTCTCTTGGTGGCTGTTTCCTCATATGTGCTTGTTGGTCTGCCTCTGTATTTGCTAGTGTTTATGTAATGTATCTGTGTTCTGTCTCGTGGCCAGCCCATCTATCAGTGACATCAAAAGTGAATGTGATATGCTAGAGCTTTGACATTTGTCTTCTCTGCACAAATGATTAATGACAGAGCTGATCACAAGTGCTCTTTTTTCTTTCAATCTTGTATGGAGCTAGTCCTTTATGTTGCTTTATTCTTTTTCATTTCTATTGTGAGACTGTGACATTCTTTATTTCTCTCATTTTCTCTTGAGAACTTGGGCATTTATAAATGATGCTGTCATGGTTGTCAGGCCATCTTTGATGCCTGTGTTTTGCTTGTTTCATTACCAACATTGGCCACTATATTTGGTTTTGGGCTATATACCCATTCATATTATTTTTTTAGAGTATGATCTTTATTCTTTACCAACCCACTAAGAAATTAAATTTATCTGATATAAACTGTAATGTGCTCATCTAGGTGCATCTGATACATGAATGGGCCTGGGCTGGTACTCCAAATGAGGGTGCTTCTTGGCTTCGTTTGCAGAGACTGGCTGATACATGGCATCGAATACTTTTGATACCTGTCTTTGGGGGAGTCATTGTTGGCATGATGCACGGTTTACTGGAAATATTGGACCAAATAAATCAGGCCACTTCCTCTCAAAGACAAGGTTTTGATTTACTTGCAGGAGTCTTCCCCACAGTAAAGGCTATCCAGGCTGCAGTCACTTTAGGTACTGGTGGTTCTTTGGGTCCTGAAGGTCCTAGTGTTGATATTGGACAGTCATGTGCCAATGGATTCTCATTAATGATGGAAAACAACAGAGAAAGAAAAATAGCACTTATTGCAGCTGGTGCTGCGGCTGGAATTTCTTCAGGTACCTAGGCAATAATGTCAGAGTCACTGTGTAAAACACATTTAATGTTTATTCATTTCATATAATGACATTTAAGCCTCCTTGAAACTTTTTATTGGTGTTCAAGGCACTCGTGATGGGGAGGATAAACATAAGGATGAGATGTTCTCTAGAATTATACATGAGAATTAAATCCCTGGATAGTTTTCTTCTATCCATCTTTTGGTGCATAGCTTTGCCAGATAGTTTCATTTATCTTGTGTTTTCTTGATAATTTAATTTGGTTTAAGAGTATGGAATGATTGAGCAGTATCCAGATTTGCCCTTGGATTTCTATATGTTGGTTACTTTAGCTTTCATTTTCTCTTTCTTCAGGCTTTAATGCAGCAGTTGCTGGCTGTTTCTTCGCTATTGAAACAGTGTTGAGGCCTCTTCGTGCCGAGAACTCTCCCCCATTTACAACTGCCATGATTATATTGGCTTCTGTTATCTCCTCCACTGTATCAAATGTTTTGCTAGGAACTCATTCAGCTTTTACAGTGCCTGAATATGATTTGAAATCTGCTGCTGGTAATTTTCTTTAACCTTGCTGTTTATGTAATATGCGGTTTAGGTTTTTTATCGTATTGTGCTTGTGAATTCTTTATATGTGTTCTCTCTCTTCGTTCTTTTCATTGCATTTACACAAGTAAATCACTGTCTCAATTTCCCCAGATAGAAAAGGAATACTTTACTTTTTGTGCTGAATTGATTTTTATTGTATTGGTGAAATAATGATGTGAATTATTCTAGGAGGATTTCGTTCAAAGTGTTGCATTTAAGAAAAGTACAGTTGAGATCATAGGAATTCCACATTTTTATCCAGTCAAAATTTGTTCTCAGAAAAGTTATTTCTGTAAATGGTGGCTCAAGAACTTGAAACAGGTCAAGAGTAAAAAATTAAAAAGCAAAAAGCTGATGTCCGTTCCATACAGAAAATTTTAGTCGAATCTTTTAAGACAATTAATAAATAGGCTATTGGCTGAGCAGCACTAATAGCATCTCACCAAAGAGGTAACAACAAAGAGTTATCCTACAAAATTCTGGCATTCCTCCCCAGCCATTGGCACTAATAGCATCATAAGTTGCACACTGCTGAAGTTCCTTGCCTTTCTTGATGGAAATGTTAACCATGATGTTCATGTTATCTGATATTTCATCATGATGTTGCATGCAGAGCTACCTTTATACCTGATATTGGGAATGTTGTGTGGTGTTGTAAGTGTTGTCATGAGTCGTTTGGTTGCTTGGTTCACCAAATTCTTTGAGGTCATCCAGGAAAAATTTGGCCTCCCTACTGTGGTATGCCCTGCTTTAGGTGGTTTAGGAGCTGGGATCATTGCTCTAAAATATCCTGGAATACTGTATTGGGGTTTCACAAATGTGGAAGAAATTCTCCATACTGGAACAAGTGCTTCAGCTCCTGGAATATGGCTTCTGACTCAATTGGCAGGTGCTAAGGTTATCGCAACAGCTCTTTGTAAGGGATCTGGGCTAGTTGGTGGTCTTTATGCGCCTAGTTTAATGATTGGTGCTGCGGTTGGTGCTGTATTTGGAGGCTTTGCTGCAGAAGTTATCAACTCAGCACCTGGAAATGCTGCCGTTGCCCAACCCCAGGCATATGCTTTGGTAAGTTAACTCAACTGTGAAGTATGTAGTTTGTGGGAATGTTACTGCTGACATCACATTTTTCTAACTTCTTTTGCAGGTAGGAATGGCTGCTACATTAGCATCTGTTTGTTCCGTTCCTTTGACTTCAGTTCTACTACTGTTTGAGCTGACAAAAGATTATAGGATTCTGCTTCCGCTCATGGTAATCCTGCAATAAAGTTCTCCTTTTCCATCTCCACTATCTTGTACTGCTTTTATCCGTTTACCTCTATTATAATTCTCTTGTTTAATGTTTCTCATGTCGTGTAATTGTAAACTTTGCACTTAGGGGGCTGTTGGATTGGCAATATGGGTTCCCTCAGTGACAAACCAATCAAAGGCTAGTGAAACTCATGATACAAGAAACTCACCTAGAGGATATTCTTCAATTTCACGTGCTGAAGATAACGATGAAGGTGACTGGAGAAATGCCAATGATGGGGATGGTTTAGAACTCTCTGTTGTTGGTGATGCTACTGATCTTGAGGCAATTGATGAGGAACTGCTTCTGGAAAATCTCAAGGTTGAGAAAAAGCATTTCAGTATTTCCTTTTAACCATTGATATCATCCCCCTTTTTTTGCCAACTCTGCAGCTGCATGTTCGCTTCCCGATCTTGTTTCATATCTGTCAGCTTTGCACCCTTGTTTATGTTATTATTCCTCTTGTCAGGTTTCTCAGGCCATGACAAGAAACTATCTGACGGTTTCATCATCTGCAACCGTGAAAGATGCAATCAAATGCATTCATGACAGTCAGCAGAATTGTGTGCTGGTGGTTGATGAAGAAGATTTTCTAGAAGGAATACTAACATATGGTGACATTCGAAGGAGTCTGCCTGAGAATTCTGACGACACTTCTAAGGGTGATCCAGGACTTCTTGATGTATGTAGAAAATGCCCTTGCTCTTTATATATTGGAGAGTCATGTTTCTTTGCAATCATCTTTTTTTCATCTTCGATTCATGAAAGAAAAAAATGGAAAAATATGAAAAAATGTTGACAGGAGCTGATTTCTGAATAATTTATTACACAAACTGGACTCAAATTGTTTCAAGATTTTGGTTCAGCAGGGATAGAGTTGCTACTATCAGTTCTTCAAGTCATTATAATGCTTCAATGAATGGGGATTTAAATGCACTGTTGAGCAAATAAATTACTGAAATTCATGCCTGGATCTTCCTGCTATACTACCATGATAGAATTATCAGTTATACTGTCCATGCTACCTTGTTTCCAGTCTCCTGTCTGTAGTAATAATTCAAATTTGAATATCTGACAGGCAAACACATGCTTAGTTTCCTCTGTCTGTACTCGAGGGATGAGCTATCGTGGACGAGAGCGTGGGCTTCTGACCTGCTATCCAAATACTAGTTTGGCTATGGCCAAAGAGTTGATGGAAGCCAAGGGCATCAAGCAATTACCGGTGGTTAAACGTGCTAGAGAGAGGAAGCGAAGAATCGTTGGCCTTCTTAATTATGGTGCGCTATGGCATTGTCTCAGGTTGATTTCATTTATCTGATTCTCTTTTACAGTACATAATATCTGCTTCTGAATCTGGATTTGTCCAATGTTCTATGTTCTGGTTGATGTGTATATATATATATACAACAACAACAAGTCTTATCCCACCATGTGAGGTCGACTACATGGATCAAACGACGTCATTGCGCTTTATCGTGGATAATATTAGGATTTAGGCCATTAACTCTTAAGTCTTCCTCGATAACCCCTTTTATAATCTATATATATATGTATGAAAACATGTTGGTTTATTGTGCAGGAAAGAGATAAACCACCGGAAGTCAGCACATGAAAATAGGACAGAAAGTCATGTGGCTGTGGTAACTGCAAATGGGCATTAACACTTTTAACACTGGGCTCACTCAAGCATCTCAAAGAATTAGTTGTAGTGAGGTTTTGAAAGCAAGCAAGGCAAGTTCCAAGTTGAGATTATTCTATAATGTCATATATCATATCATATCAGATCATGAATGTGTATATTTTAGTGCCTCAAAAAGGGGTATTTGATTTGATAAGGAAGTAAATATTTCCAATGCCTCTCAAGTTAAGAATCTTCTAAGTCACATGCTGTGATTCTTTTGCATAATTTAGCACAGTGCAGCTTGTAAAGTAAAACTCTCTATAAGAAGCAAATGAAATGACTACTCAATATATTCAATGGGAAAGTAGAAACTTTGACTTTGTGACAAAGCTTAATGGTTTGCATTTATTTCAGATCCAATTATTTGTAGGCCGTTTTGTGAACCGGACTTTGGTTGGGGTAAAAAACTAATTTTCAGAAATCGGTCTCGGTAAAATTAAGTGAACTCACAAAAAATCCGTATGAATAATCTCTTAAAATTTAATAATTATTTTATAATAAAATGTAATATATAATACATTTTAGTTACTAAAAATAAGGAGTGTTAAACTCTAATCTAATAAATAATTTATATTTTAATTTTTAATTAATATTTTTTATACATTTCAGTGTTCAGTTTTCAATTCATAACCTTGATCATGTAGGTCTTCAAAATATAATTTTGTATGAATAATTACATTCCATGTGCATATCGAGTGTCTCGTTTATGTGGTTGGAGCAGCAGATCGAGTATTCACAAGTCAAAGATATCTTTCTTTACGATGTATCCGACAAATAAATTATAGAAAAGCTACATTATTATTATTTTTTTATTATTGCGATAGGTACTACAAAAAATAGGCAAAACAACCAACAAATTGTGCACAATATATATAATATAAATTGTACAATAAATATTATATGTTGTGCACGTCATATATCACATGATATGCACAACATATATCCTATTTTGCAAAGAAAAATGATGTTGTAATATATGATATATGTTGTGCATAATAAATTATATATGTTGTGCATTACATATAATATATATTATGCATTTTATATTATATATGTTATGAGCAATATATTGACTATTTTATCTTAATTTTTATTGTAGATAGGATTTCTTCAACCTGCCATATCGAAGCGAGTCTCACGTGTGGGATGCGTACAACCAATGAGAAGTCTTTTTTATTTTTTTAACATTCTCTCTAGATATCAAAATTGACGTATATATATAATAGGCCATTACTTCAGCGTGGTTGTTTCTCATTATATAATGTGATTATTTTTTTTCAACTATGGTTAGAGCAACACATGTTAGGTAGATCTTTAAATGAGATTTCTTTTATTAAAGGGTAAATATGTAATTGTATAGTGTTCAGTTAATTTAATAATTTAGTAAAGAAACTGAAAAAGTAAAAATGGTGAAATCAAGTTGGAAGAAACAATGAGAAAGGAAAAGTGGTGGTGGTGACTGCTACATTTAAAGAAGGTGGTGGTGGAGGAGAGTAGAAGCAGTTAAGAAAACTAGGATTGTTTAATTTTGTGGGAGTTGTTACGGTGGAAGATTAGCTAAAGGAAGGATAAGTCCCTACCGCTCAATCACACTCTTCGGGATGAACATTTGCATATTTATCTCGGATAATGCTAAATGTATATGAGAAACCAGCTAATAAATAATATTTTGGTTCACAGTTGTTCAGTCCATTACCATCTCAATGATTATTTAGATAAAAAATAAAGTCAAAATAGAGCTGATTTACTATTATACATCTAGCGTGAATGTTTATCCTTTAATAAAAAAATCTCACTTGAATTTCTATCACACACGTGTTGTTTCAAAAATGATTGAATAAGCAACCACATGATATGAATGAAAAATTAAAAACAACCATAGAGACCATACCGAAATATTGCCCTATATAATATGGTTGCTTGCAATTGCATGGTACAAATTGACAGGAACTCAAGAAAGTAATGTTTTAACAAATGCAATCTTCTTGTATAATCGAAATACATTCTACAATACAAATATTTTCAAAGTGTATTATATGTCATGTCTCATTTATAACCCGTACTGTTCATATGGCACATGTTATAGATGATATATAGCTGGAATACGAATTAAATATCAATAATGCTAAGTGGACCATAAAAAATCAGCCCATACAATGAATGGACCTATTTTAGCTTTGATTTTGCCCAAATAATCATTGAGATTGTAATGAACTTTATAATTATGACCCAAAATCTCATTTATTGGCTGGTTGGACTGGTTTTATATTGTTTATTTAGCATCACCCATTACATATATTTATGTGTTATACACGAGTATTATTGTCAAAAGGGTATGAAGGCAGAGATGGTAGATGCAGAAGTAGTGTGATCCATTCCATCCCAATTCATAACACATATACATATACATATCTCTGCCTTGATTTCTGACTGACTCACTCACAAAAACTGACCAAACAAAAGAAAGAAAAGAGAAAATGGAAGAAAGAATAGTGTTGTACCCATCACCAGGGATGGGGCACATAGTGTCAATGGTGGAGCTTGCATCAAAGCTCCACCCACACTTCAAAATCACCATCCTCCTCACCACAGGCTTCGACGACCACCCTTCCGTCGACGCCTACATCCACCGCATCTCCACCTCCCTCCCTTCCATCTCCTTCCACCGCCTCCCCCTCCTCCCCCCTCCCACCACCACCACCGTCAGCCACGCCGCCGTCGCCTTCCAATTCATCCGCAACAACGCCCCCCACGTCGCCTCCGCCCTCACCCTCCTCTCCCAAACCTCCACCCTCAAGGCCTTCGTCATCGACCTCTTCTGCACCTCCGGCATGACCGCCGCCACCTCCATAGGGATCCCCGTGTACTACTTCTTCACCTCCGGCGCCGCCGTACTTGCCCTCTACTCCTACTTCCCCAGAATCCACGAGCAAACGGACCGCTCCTTCAAGGATCTCAAGGCGGAGCTCAGTATCCCCGGTAACGCTCCGCTGAGCGCGTGGAAAATGCCGGAGCCGGTGCTTGATAGAGAGGACCCTGCATATTGGGACATGCTGTATTTCTGTACCCATTTGACAAAATCGAGTGGCGTCATCGTTAACACTTTCAAGGAGCTGGAACATAACGCTGTTAAGGCCATTGAAGAAGGTCTCTGTTTTCCGGACCCAAAACAGAGACCTCCAATTTACTACATTGGACCCTTAATCGCTGACCCAAATCTCGGACACCAACAACAACAATCAGGTACGGCCATTTTTGTTGAACAAAATCAAGAATCAACAGATTTAGATTGCTTTAACAGTACCAAGTACTAGAGCCATATGTGCTGCCCACTGCGTATAAGCTTTACCAGGAGCACCAATTTCATACTCCATAGCTCCATATTCATTTTCATTCTGAAGGAAAAAGTTAGTAGTTAAGAAAGATAATATAGGGTTTGTTTGGCCATGATTATAGAAAAAATCTTATTTTAATTTATGTTTTTAATTAAGATTTCTATGAAGAATCTACGAAGAAGTTGAAGTAATTTTACCGTTGTAAAATTAATTTATATTTGAATGTAATATAAAAGATTAAATATTTTTTATGTTATGTAAGATGTCTTTTTTTAAAAGATAAAAATTGTATCTTCTAAAAAAAAATTTTAATTTTTTTAGAGATTATACTTTTATTTTAAATTAATATCTATATACTTAAAAAATTTTAATAATTTTTTAATTAAAAAAATCTTATTTTAAATAAATAATGTCATGTATCTAAATAAGCACATGTTATGGAAACATATGTTATGAAAACATGTATAATAGTAATATTTATATATATATATATATATATTTTATCTTACATATATTCTAAATCTACTTTATCATCTTTAGATTTTGATTTTGATGCATCAAAACATATGTTTAGTTGTTTACTATATATATTTTTTTATGTATCAATACCATTGTTCAAACATGTATTATCTCATTTTTTTTTTCTATAAAGAAAAAATGATAAAGCAAGTTGTTGGATTACACCTGTATTGGACCACCCTGATTATAACCTTTCTGCTTTCATCATATTCACAATCTTCGTGGTAAAGTTTTGCATTTGAAACTTCATTGCAGCCAAAAAAAAGGGTTAAAAAAATAAGTTACTAATAGACAATTAGTAAAAAATCAAAGAAAAAGAAAAAAAGAATTTATTAAATTTCTGATTTTCTCACCTCAAATGGTTCATTGTCTGTTCTGTAGTTAATACCTAGTAATGTATTTGAACCAAACCGGGAAACCTCTGAAAAATTACATTTTTAAAAGAAAGAACCTTTTTAAAGATATTTTCAAAGTACCCACATGAACAAACCTTGATTTTTCTCAATTGGGTTGCATCGAAATGCCTTAAATTTTTTTTCCCAATAAAAAGCATAATTTTTTTTGTTGTTCAGGTGCTGGTACAGATGGTAAAGAGTGGTTGTCATGGCTGGAGAAGCAGCCCAGTAGAAGCGTGGTGTACCTCTGTTTTGGAAGCCGTGGATCGTTCTCTGTGGCTCAGTTGAAGGAAATAGCTGAAGGGTTGGAGAGGAGTGGACATAGATTCTTATGGGTGGTGAAGAGGCCACCGCAAGATGAAGGAACCAATCAGATTCACTACTCAAAATCAGGCGGCGATTTCGAGCTCAGTTGGGTGCTTCCGAGTGGGTTCTTGGAAAGAACCAGAGAGAAGGGGATGGTGTTGAAATCATGGGTCTCTCAGGTTGAGGTGCTGAGTCATGAATCCGTTGGTGGGTTTGTGAGTCACTGCGGGTGGAACTCGGTGCTGGAAGCGGTGGTTGCGGGGGTGCCGATGGTTGCGTGGCCACTGTATGCGGAGCAGCATGTGAACAGGAACTTGATGGTGGAGGAGATGAAGGTGGCTGTTGGGGTGGAGCAGAGGGAAGAGGATGGGTTTGTGAGTGCTGAGGAGGTGGAGAGGAGGCTGAGGGAGCTTATGGTCATGGATTCTCAGATTAGAGAGACGAGTTTGAGGATGAAGGACATGGCTATGGCCGCTCTTGCTCCATCAGGCTCATCCACTACTGCACTTGCCAATTTGGTACAGACATTGATGGAGAATTAAGTGTGTGTTTGGATTGGAGTTTCTAATCTGGAATTTGAATTAAATTGATTTTGTAAACTTAATTTTAGATATAATAGTTTGCATAATAAAAAATTAATCAAAATTTATCAATATAGAGATTTTGATTATAACGAAATGATTCAATTAAAAATTAACTTTTTAATAGATTTTTTTTTGTTCGGAAAAATTGCTAAATGGTCTCATTGGCTATTTTTTTTATTATTTACCTAGTATTATTGTTTTAGGTAAGAGTGAGTTAGTGTTAATGTGATTTATGTTTTGTAATTTTTATATCAAAATTGATTATAATAGAATTAATATTATTTGGAGGATATTATTTAAAATTACTTTAGATAAATAATTAAAAAAAGGACATGAACTCAAAATATTCTTCAAATAATTTTTTGATATTTTTTTATTTTTATGTTTAAGATATTTAAATATTTTTTCTGTTAATTTATAACAAAAATTATATTTAATTATTCAATAAATATAATTATATAAATAATACAATGACACAAGAGTTTAATTTTGATGCACTGATAGTATAAAAGTATTTTACACTGTCATCCAATCAAAACGCTCCGTTTGTATGATTTTTTAGATAGTGTGAAAGAGAAAATACAACCATGATTGGCATGACAGTACATGATTGAATGACGGTGTAAAAAAAGGGACACTGTCGACGAATGAAAATTAAATCTATATTATAAATAGGAAATAAAAAATATAAATAAAATAAAAAAACATTTGTAAATAATACGTTGAACAAACATTTGTTAAGTTTTTTTTGTTTTTTGAGATTAAAAAAAACATTTGTAAGTTGCTTATAATTAGATTAGGCTTGTATTTGGTCTTAGGTGGTGTTTTATATTTTGAGTTGATTTCTGTTTATAAGATCATTTCTTTTGTAGCAAATTGTGACAGATGTATTAGGGTTTCACACATACTTTTCATTACAATTTTCTCTTCTTCTCCATAGAGTTTAGCCTCTCAAACCCTAGTTTCATTGCTAGGTTTTTTTCTTCTTCTCTTATGTTTACAAATCCTCTTGCCAAACTTGAACACAAAAGTGACAATTTTTTTATTTCCATATGATCAGAAGTTTGAGGGCAACATCAAGTTCATCAATTTAGTGTATATGAAACTTTTTTAAAAAATAAAGGATCCAAATATGATAGTTTGATTTGAAAAAAAAAATGAAATTTGATTAAATTTGAAGAAGATTTATAATGTCTTGTAACGTGAGTCAAGTGGTACTGGGGTGCCTGAATTACGAGATGTGTGACTGTTCTAATGTTCAAACCCCAATTTACTTTTTTTGAACGCCTAACTCTGTATGTTTGGCCATATTTTCGTTTTATTTAAATATGGATGCGATTTTAGTGTTCAAATCCCTTTTGATAAAAGTAAAGATTTTTCACTTTTCTGTTCATTTATTTTGGTTAAAAAATTATTTGGATATTTATTTCATTTCTATCTATCTTATTACCCTTTTCACGAAAAAATAACATATAATGGCGGCTCAAAACTAGTATAATTACTCAAATATGTTTTTTTAGATTTGGGTATATTTATTTTTAAAATAATTGATATTAAATGAATTTAAAGTAACTGATTTTAAAATAATTAATTTATATTTAGAAATAATGTTAAAAAACTAGATTTGAAACAATTTTTATGAAATGCTAAAAAGTAAAAACTAAGGTGGTATTTGGTTTGTAAAAATATTTTTTGTTTTCATTAACTATTTTTATAAAAGTATAGAAATTGTTTACTTAGTCTAGTGGGTAATAGTCATGATATTTTTATCTAACTCATTTTCTGTTTTCACTTTTTTAACAAAAAAAATAAAAAACAAAAATTTAATATTTTTTTATTTTTAATTTTATTTTAATTATAAATAAAAAAACACAAATAAAAATATTAATTTTATTTTAAATAAAAACAGAAAATAAACCAAATACTTGTAATTTATTTTAGCTTTAGTCTAAATTGATTTTGACCAAAGTGATACACTTCTCCCAATACTAAAATCACAAAACAAGATCAATTTTATTAAATGTACTTTTTCTCACCTCAACAGAAAAAAGTATAGTAACCAAACACACACTTATATGAAGATATGATAGATATGGGACCATACTATATAAATGATGGACATGAAATATTTTTTATTACTGTAATAGTAGTAACACTCGTCTCATGATATTGAAACATAATTATATTATGAACCTAACTCTATTATTATTATTACACAAATGTTTTGGGAACAATACTTTTTCAGCCAAAACAGTCAACAAAACTCATTTAACATTTTATGGCCCCAAATAGCATTTTGATCATGAGTATATTTTTACACAAATGCTTGGGAAATAACAAAAAACCAGTCAAAATAGCCATCAAAGCCCATTTAGCTTTTTATAGCCCAAATAGCATTTTAATCATAAGTATATTATTAATGAGCCGGGTGATTGTGGCCCAAATTCTTATTTGTTGGCTGTTTGGCTGATTTTTTTGTTATACCCCTAGCAATGCTCATATTTTTTAACGGGCTGGATGATTGTGATCCAAATTCCTATTTATTCGCTATTTTCACTACTTTTTATTATATCTCTAGCAATACTCTACGAGATATATTAAAAGAATATGATATTATTATAATGACTCCAACATTGCGAATCTATGCTTTTCATTTTCTTTCTTCTTCAGATAGGAAATGCGAATCAATGTTACATGAATTCCTCATGTAGTTGACGAGTGCTGTCAGTGTATTCTAATTCTATTATGCATTGAACCAGTTAATCAGCAGAATAAACTACATTTATATATCTTTGACATTTGATAAACAATGTCATACATTACAGCAACAGACTAATGAAAATGTCCACCTATAGTATGTATGCCTGCGCATTACATATGTATATATATATATTTGTATATATAGATTATAAGAATGTAAAACATTAGGTTTGTTTAAAGAATAGGGGAATCAAATTTCACATATGAGGTCCAAGAGGCATGCGACTGATGAGTTCTTGATATGAACCACTAGGCACAGGAATAGGCTCCACATTTGGTTCTCCCTTTGGCAACATGAACCCCATTTCATTTTGAGGGCGTTGATGCGCCAAGAATGGATGAACCGGCATCATAGGGAGCTTTGGATGTCCCGGTCCCAGTCCTGGCATTGCCAAATTTGGCAGAAGCGGTTGATTCATGCCGAAGGAGAAGCCGTGGGGGGGTCCTAGCTGCTGCCTACCAGGTAGGTTGAACGAGCCGAGGGTAGGCCTCTCAAGCCTTCCAATGCCATTGTGAATTTGGGACGGTTCAGGTCTATGAACATGGGTCTGCAGAACAGCAGGAACTTGCCCGGTAACACCACCGGAAGCATTGGCATTGACATGGCTGCTAGTGCGCGCAGCAGGAACGTCATGGTTGTGCTTGCCCTCGTACGTAGTGATCACAGATTTGAGGTCATGTGATGCTCTCTCAACATGCTTCCTCACCGTGCAGCCTGCATTCGTGCACTTGTAGTAACTCCTGCAATAAAACAGCAACAAGCCATCCCCAGTTCAGCTTTGCAACATAAGAGAACAATAGAACAGGTGTAAGAGGAGAATCGCCACCTCGGGTTAGGATTTCCTTTGACAACCTTCTGCCCGTATTTCCGCCACCGATAACCATCATCAAGGATATCTACTTCACTGGTAGTCTGTACAACAACTCTAGGCTCACGAATAGCTCTGGTAGCGCCACTCATCTCGGTTGCATATGATTCCAGTTTCCTGAAAAAATATATGGACAAAATGGTTGATTTCACTATCTTAGAGAAATGTTAATTTTTCTGATAAAATAAAATAAAATCAATGCCAAGTACCTTCTTTTAGACTCCAATTCATCTCCTTCCCCATCATAACCTAATGACACACTGCCATGAGTACCTCGATCATCTTCATCTTCTTCGTTAGAAAAAGTTGATGAGGCATCCACAGCATCCCCTGAATCAAATTGAGTACCATTTTGAGCCTGCAAATTGGCGGATTGGTTGCAGTATTCGGGGCCAACAGATGATGATGTCACTTCAAGGTTGTCATGCTTCCAGTTGGCAGCTCCGGCTATATTTCCCTTCTGTACATTAGCCCAACCCAGGTCACCATCACCCCCACTCTGCGGTTCAAGATGTTCAGGGTTGTCCACTTGCATGTCAGTACGGGGGTTAACTGATGCGCCTGACCGGCGATTTGGAGGAGGTTTTGGATGGTTGTGTTCTCCCTTATAGATGATCTCTGTTATGTGGCCCTCGTGAGATCGTTCTACTTTCTTCTTAACCTGGCAATTTGGATGTGTACACTTGTAGTAACTTCGTGGGTACTCGCTACCCTTTACTTGCTTCTGGCCATATTTCCTCCAGTTATATCCATCGTCAGATGGTGCACCACCAACACCAGCAGCCATAGAATCTCCAATCCCCCTTTGATCTCCCTCCTCATCTGCTTGTTCATCAAGTGGTGTAGAACGTTCAATGCTACCACCGATAGTATCAGCAGATAAGTTTTTAGTTCCATTATCATTCTGAGGGGGCGACTCAATAAAGTCTGCCTGAAGTTGGAGGCCACTTTTATTCTCAGTTTGAGATTTGATTGCATCGGCACTTTGAGAATGAAAAGAATTTTCTGACTGAACTGGGACCTCAATGCCAGGAAGCGATTGTTGAGGAACTGTAGTCGAATTAATCTGCAAACAAAAGCCAGACAAAATGACCAAAAAGAAAATAAAAATTCATATGCCATTGCCTCGACATTGTTGTCAACTCACTACAAATCCTATATAATGTACATATGAAGATATATATATATATATAGACTTGATTCATTAGCCATCTTGATTGGCAAAGAATTCTAGCACCCAAACTTCCAGAGGTAAAAAAGGACTTTCAGAATATACTTACTTTTCTTGCAACACCATGATAAAAAGAGGACCCCGAATCCATTGCAGGCTTGAAAGCAAACGATGATGCATAGATATCATCAAATCCATTATCTTTACATCTTTCACGAGCATCAGGTAATAATTCAGAGCTGCGGATGTTGCCGTTTGTGATGAATGGAAACTTTCCAGTTGTTGGAGATGGCTGTGCCTGCAATTAGAAAGATTCATAACTTATTAAGACACAAAATGATTCAATAGAACTCGGCTTCAGTTTCCTAAGGAAAAGTTACACCTTGGGACCCTGAAAAAATTCATAGTAATTCATTCTACTACAGGCATCAGCCATGAGCCATCAAAGAACAAAATAATTTGACAACAAACGCACAAACTGAAACACTTAAAGCAACTTCAGAGAATAAATATCAAATTTGATAATAAATATACACAACAGCATCTATTTCAGACATAGAACTCACCAGTGAATTTGCAAGGAAAACTGGAGAATCTAAAAGTGTGGTAGGACTAAGACCAGGTGGTATGGTCAAGTAAGGAGACTGAACATCAGTATTAAGTGAAAGGTCAGTAGATCTAATGCTTTCTGTGTTCAACCTTGGGGCATTAAACCCAGCTCTAGCAGCAATTCTTTCAACGAGGCCTCCCCGCGCGCCCGACTTGTGATCGGCCGAGAAACATGTGTCAGTCAGCTGGGCACCTGAATTGCCATCGTGTGCACCGTCTTCGGCGTTCCCTTTCCCTGTCTGCGTCTGACCAGGCTCATGAGTTCCCAAAAAGAGATCCCCGGCTCCACCACTTCCAGGAGGCTCTGGGATTGATCTTGTGATGGCATCTTCACCAAGCAATCTAGAAAAAAATGTTCTTGGACTGGGGCTAGGAGCACCCCAATCGCCGGGGAGAGCAACATTATCATCAATCCCAGCCATTCAGACCTCACTTTGGGAACACCTAAACTGCAACACCAAATTTTCTGAACAAATTATGATATATGCAACAACCAAAAAAAAAATCAAAATACAGAAACCCCATCTTCAGCTCAGGAAACACAAAATGACATGCTAATCAAAAAACATAAGAAACAAAAAACAGAACATATGTAAACAAAGATGCAATTTGTTTAATCTGGTGACAAAAGACAACCACAACAAAACGAGAACATGAATCAGATGACAATGCTCAACGCTTCAATCATTAATTTTCAAAAATCATCTCAAAAAATGAAATAATAAAAAAATGAAGCTTTGTTTTTCTTCACTCCCTGCAACAAGAAATTTGTTTTGAAAAAAAGGGACAAAAAGGTGCTAAAATCAAACATAAAAATCCGACCCAATTCACAAAATGCAACGAACATTACAACATTGTTTCGAAATCGTCGAAATCACCGAAGAAACAAGGTAAAAACAAAAGGCAAAAAACAAAAGAGAGAGAGAGAGAAAGTATGGTGGATGAGTCTACCTAGAAGGTGACGAATTGTTGAGAGGAAAGAAACAGAGAGAGGAGGAGCACCACCACCACAGAGAATCGGATCCGAGGACCCCGAATCCGAACCCGAACCCGACTCAAAGTGTTGTTGAGATATTTGTTATGGTTCGTTTCTGTGTGTTAAAAAATTGATCCGACGTTGTATTGTGTTGTGTTGTATTCCTGTTCTTCTTCTTACCTCGCAGTTGTTGTTGTTCCTATGTCTGTCTGTATGTCTATCTATCAGCTGTTGTCTGTCTGTAACATGTCTTTCTTTCTCTTTCTCTTTCTCTTTCTCTTTCTCTTTCTCTGTGTTCCTTTTTTTAAATATTTATCCCAAAAATATGCAAAAATGAAATGATTGTGCTGTTTAAGCCCGAAGAGGAGGAGAAGGACAATAGTTACAAATACACACCCCGTTTTTTCATTTTCTTCTTTTTAAATAAATAAATATAGTGCTAAATTACAAAAATAAATAAATATTTAATTACAGCTCTATTAATTAAATAACAATAATGCTTATTGTACAACATAAATACGTTCAACTAGGATCTAACGTATGCTATATATAATACATAATGTGTGTTATATGTATAGCACACAATCTGTATCATGTATAGCACACATTAGATACTAGTTGGATGTATTTTTGTTATACGACAGATATTATTGATTAAATAAAAAATGTTATGTGTACAATAAAAATTATACAATACTTATACAATAATTATATCCACCATTTGATTGTAATAAGGAGTTACAAACTAATATAATTCAATGGTACATAAGAGTGTTGTACAAATATTGTATAATGTTTATTGTATACGTAATATTAGTGTAATTAAATTAAGAGTTTAATTATGATGCACTGACAGTGTAAAATTTTTTACATTGTCAATCAATCATATTCATTGATTTGTGTGACTTTTCAGTTAGTGGAAGGTTGAGTTAGAGACTTTTACTGATGTTCAATCTATAATTGGATGTTGTGTAAAATTTGAATTAAAATTAAACTCTTAAATTAAATAATTTAATTGTTATTGTTAGAGAAATACTCATTATATATCATAAAATTAACTACTATCCATTATTATATACAAAATTTAACTTATTAAAATTATTAATCTAAATTTTAATATTATACAATCTAATATTTTAAAAATTAAATTAATAATTTTAAAAGATAACTTATGTAGATATATCATTAATCTTATTGTTATTATGATTAAAGCAAAAGTAAGGAAGGACTTTGTGGGGAAGGTGGAAGAGAAAAAAAAGAGAGATGATGGTGGTGGACCCTCTTAAATCAATGGAATCTTTGACACACAACATACAAACCTCACTTCCTATCTTTATATCTTTTTCCACACACACCCTTGTTCATTCCATTTTCATCTCTTTTTTATTTTATTTATAATTTAAATAGCATTTTTTATCTTAATTAACTTTACCTGCTACTTCTTATTTAGTATTTTTCAGGGGGTTTATCTTGCAATAAAAACAAAATTTAAAAATGATGCTTAATTATAGTGTTTGTTTGGGTACCATTTTTGTCACTTTATTTCATCACTACAACAATAACAGCTGGCCTTGTAGTAATTAGTTGTGTGAAATGAGGAAACGTGTTGTTGGATTAATTGGGGGATCTAATATAGTAATCTAATCTTATTTAAGGACTTCATTAATTAATAGTATATAGTATCCATATATGATATGATTAATTACACTTGTACACTCCTCTTAATTCAATTTTCAATAATTAATTATTGTTATTATTATGCTGTAATAGTAAAAGATAAAATATGGTGTAACGTCACTCAGTTTTTCATTCCTTTTGCTTATTATGTGATAATGACATAAAGGAATTCAATAACATTCACCTTAATGTCAATTTGATATGAAGACTCTCTCTTAACTCTACTCAAAATAAAGAGGAATGTTATTTATAAATAAAAATTATACAATATTTGTACAACAATCATATCTATCGTTGAATTGCATTATTAGTTTATAAATTCATATTAGAATCCAACATTGAATACGATTATTGTACAAATATTATACATATATATAACATTAGTGAAATGATGAAACTCAGAATTCAGTAAAAGTAAAAAAAAAAAAAAAAAAAAAAGCGCATGTGATTGAACTATTTAGTTAGTTATGTGAAATTAAATAATTAATTAGTTAATTAATTAACTATGAATGGAAGCCAAACACTTGGAACCCTAAAATTTAAGTGAGGCTTGTAATTAACCACCTAATTCACATCCCATACAGCTCGGCGTATATATGTATGAGTTTAATTTGTTAGTTTTGCACCTTGTGGTTCTCCTCCATTTTATATCTCACTCTTGCCATTTTTGGCTTTACATCAGAAAAATAATGAGAGAGTGAGAGAAAAAGAAATGTAATGAATAAATTAGATATATATCTACTTGGACTTATAGCGTCATTTTTAGTTACTGTTCGGTAATAATAATGTTTGTTAGCGACAATTACGGTTGATTAAATATTAATTAAACTACTATTAGTTGCTATGTAAGACACATCTCTAATCAAGTGCTTGTAGTAGCATCATCATCATGTGTCTTCATTCTACTGCTTCTAGGAAGTAAATAACTATTTATATATATATATAAGCCTAGTGTTTGTTGTAATGAGTATTAACATGATATAATTTATAAAGAAAAAAAATAGTTCCTATTATTATAAGATAAAATGGAAGGATAGACTTTGTCTTATCTAGAAGAGAATTATAGCATTTCGATTTTCAGAAAGAAAAATTAACAAAAGCCGTTGAACCATGGAGAGGCCATGTTCAACTATTCATTACTCACTCACAATTTAATATTTGATTTAAACTTTATATATATACAATACATATCAAATGGGAGAGATAAAAATAGGAGAAATAAATTTAGAGCCGTCCAATCTTACTTGAATATTTAAAATTAAAACAAAATTAAAAGACATTTTTAAGTGGTCACATGAGTTTTAAAACTCTTTAATTTTAATCATTTATATATTATTGTGCAGTTTAGAATTATTTCTCTCACTTTTATTTAAATTTAGTTAACTCATATACATCCTATATATATATATATGAGCAATACTATATATATATACTAAAAATGATATTAAATCAGTCGTCAGTACAAAAAGTTAGATTAAATAAGTATAAATATTAAATTATGTCAATATAAAAATTATTATTATCTTAATATAAAAATTTGAATATAATATTAAATTGAGTTAAATAAAATATAATTTAGATTGAGTAGCTGACAAATATTTAATTATATCATAATTAAATTTATTAACTGTGTTAAATTTAGTGTACTCAAATACATTACGCATATGAATTAGTTTTCAATGACCTCTAGGAGCTCAGAAAATGATAAGGAGGAGCATATACATATACGCATATGTATGTGATGAAATTGCAGTCTATATATAATAGCTTTGATAAAGGAAGAATGAAAAAGGACAAACATAGGAACCTTTTCAGAACATACTTATCTGGAAGAGAATTGGAGGAGAGCTCGCTAATATTTTAGTATATTAACTAATCATTACTCATTACCAAAGATTTGATACGGTTGTTTGTCTTTCTTGGATTATTACATAATTAGTCTCTATTCTTTCACCTTTTAAGTCATATAGAATACATTAATTTATAAGTCAATAATAGATATGATTATTATACATTAATATAATTTTTATGATAAAAAAATCACGTATTCATTATAGTACAATAGATATCGATACCTATGTAACGTATTAAAACCATATATTATAAAATGTGAAAGAAAAAGAGAATAAGTTAATGACACATTTTATAATTGTTAACATTTTTGTAAATGCACAGTGAGATTTCCGTTGTAGCTTACATATATTTAGCGAATCAGCATTGTTAGAGATATAATAAAAAATCAGCAAAACAGTCAATAAATAGAAATTTGGGCTACAATTACTCAGCCCATTAAAAATATACTCATGAATAAAATGTTATTTGGGTCATAAAATATTAAATGGACTATGTTGTCTATTTTAATTGAAGAAATATTGTTCTCCAAGCATTTGTATTAACGAATATAAGGTAACTTTTTAGATCAGTGAGACATTGCACATAGACATGAATACAGGACAAATTAAAACCTAAAATTTAAAATTAGTATATTTTGTGTAATTTCTAAATAAGTAGACACTAAAAATTAATCTACATTGGGTTTAATTTTAATTGTTATCATATTATGAAACTAATTAATCTAAAAACTTAAACAGTTAGATTAAAATTCATTTCCAACAAGTTGTGTTTTATCTTTGTTCGTTTGCATGTTAATATTCTTCTATGTACTTTTATTAATAATTATATGTATATATTATAATTTTTTAATAAAATAAAAAAGTGAACTATGACTAATAACAATCAGGAACCTCCATAAAGAATATTGGCCATTGCTTTTACAAGAGAAAGAGTAAGAAAAAGTGAGTGACAATAAATCAACGGTCGATATCCCTCCTAGTGTAAGAAAAATTCTTTCTCCACAATCAAGGATATGAGAATTTTTCTACAATTAGTATCTCCTATTTCTTTTTAATTATTAAGAAAGCATGTTTAATTCCTGCTGTCAATATGATTGGCTCATATAAATTGTATATTAATACAAAGAATGTTGCTATTTACGTAATAAAATAAAAAATCAGCTAATATAGTGATTAATTGTTATAATCACTCAACTCACTAAAAACTAACTTAAAAGTTATTTTTGGACCAAATAATTATCAAATGAATATATTGCTGGTTTGACTGTTTTTTCATTGTTGATCAGAAATTGTTGTAATACAGATGTATTTGTTTCATTTTGATTTCAGAATTTTGCACACATAAGTGACTATATTTTTGAATTTTGCTAACAAGAGATTACTAAAAGAGTTAAGTTTTTTAAAAAATAAAAGAGTTATAGTAGACTCATTACATAAAAATATGAAAATGCATATTTTTAATATGAATTTTTCTTTTCTCTTATCTTAAAAAGTGTCAGAAGGACACTTATTAGCAAAACTCTTTATTTTTTAAACTATTACTAAAATTGATATTATGCATGCTTTTTTTTATTTTCAACCTCAACTTAGACTTTCGAGAGATTATATATAATCGAACAGGGTATTCTCTAAGAAGTGGTCAATATTATGAGAAGCAATTATCATGTGCTAATCCATATCTATCAATTTATCTGACTAGTTAATTAATCATAAATGTTTGAGAAACAACAATTTTTCAGCCAAAACAGTCAATAAAATCTATTTTAACACTTTTAGCCCAAATAACATTATTAACTATGTATATTTTTTTAATGGGCTGAGTGATTTAGGCCCAAACTTCTATTATTGACTATTTTGACTGATTTTTTATTATAACTCTTGCTATGCTGGTTAATTAGTTAATTAACGAGATGGTGAATAAAGCGAGATCATATGATGTAGGTAAATTCCTAGCTTCTATGTAACATTGCAGCCATATAATTTGAAAACCAAATTCAAGGTAGAAGAATCAAAGGAAATTAAATTTCAATTATACTTACAACAGATTCTAGACTTCTATAAGCAGCAATAACTGACAGTTGCAACATATGAATCAAAACCACAAGGGAGGAGCAAAATTGTGATGACAGTGAATGAAACCAAAGTATTCAAGTCATGAACACAAAGTGAGGTCGACCATTGAGGATACACAAGTTCAAAGGAAAAAGAATATCTACCAATTTCAAGTGACTGTAATAAACACCACAATCAGCAGAAAAGATCACACAAAACTCTTCATTCTTCTTGTCTATAACCTCAAGATTCAACCTTTTCATTCCTTTCAGATAGCCTTTGTTTGACCTCTTGATCACATTAAGTATCTTATATACAGCCAGCAAGCAAAATGTGAATGAACCCTTCTCCAATTTCAGAGAGAACCTCTTTGTCAAGCTTCCTCAATAACACTGTCTTTCAGAGAGAAGCCATCAAGAATATCATTATTATCTGTGTCAGCCTGAAGTTCTTTAAACATTGCCATCACTTGTATCATCGTCGGTCGCCGGTACGGTCTCTCATCCAGACATTCAAAGGCGATTCTCAAATACTGGCATAGCTCACTTTCACTAGCTGCTTGCTTAATTAAGTCAGGATCCAGTATGTCACTACTTCTCTTGTCTTTGTAAAGCTGCTTACACCATCCAACAAGGTTGTTGTCATCGCCGAACTCGGCCGAGTCAATTGGTCTCTTCCCTGATAGAAGCTCTAGCAGTATAACACCGAAACTATAGACATCGCCTTTTGTTGTACACCTAAAACTCTGATAGTATTCAGGGGGAACATAGCCTGGTGTTCCTGCAAGTGTGCTAACACTGAGATGAGTGTCGAGGGCATTAACCAACCTTGCCATGCCGAAATCCGAGACTCTGGCCTCAAAATTGTCATCAAGAAGAATATTGCTGGATTTCATGTCCCGGTGTATGATGTGAGGTATGCAGCTATGGTGAAGAAATGCAAGACCTCTTGCTGACCCTAATGCAATCTTCTTTCTTGCAGCCCAATCAAGCTTCGAACCGCCTTTGGCCCTGTCATGTAGAACAGCCTCTAGACTCCCCCATTTCATGTATTCATACACGAGAAGCCTCTCCTCTCCAATTTTACAGTAACCAAGCAGCTGAACCAGGTTTCGATGCTTAACCTTCCCAATAGTTTCCATTTCAGCCATGAACTCTCTGTCTCCCTGACCTGTGACATGAATAAGCTTCTTGATAGCAACAACACAGCCATCTTTCAGCTTAGCTTTGTAGACTTCGCCGAACCCTCCAGACCCTATCAAGCTTTCAGCACTGAAACCGTTAGTAGCCTCGAGAAGATGGGCAAATGTCAGCTTATGCAGCGGCTTCTCAAAGGTGGCCACATTGATGCTAAGAGGCTCAGGAATGCTGGAAAGTTTCCAACTGCTGCTACCTGAAGTTGGAAGACTTTCTATATACTTTTCTCTCTTTTCCTCCCTCCTTTGGTACTTCTTCACTTGATACAAAACTAGTACAAGCACAACAAAAAACAAGAGGAAGAAAACAAGGCCAATGGCAATCCCTGCTGCAACAGGTTGCTTCTTCTTCCAAGTATGAAAACCTGCTGGGTGATTCATACTGCCACATGGTGGTAAAGGCACCCCACAAAGACCGGTGTTGTTTTCATATCTCGATGCCGGGAAAGTTGTTAGCTGACCACCGGTAGGAATGGAGCCTGTAAGGTTGTTATTTGACACATCAAGGTCACTGAGAAAAGATAGAGCTCCTAATGACCCAGGGATGAATCCTTGAAGGTTATTGTGGGAGAGATCAAGCACTCCTATCTGTTTTAGACTACCTAAGCTGTCAGGAATGTTTCCAGTTAGCCTGTTGTGTCCAAGATTTAAGACCTGTAAATAGGCCAATGCGCCAAATTTTGCGGGGATACCGCCCGACAAGGAATTGTAAGAAAGATCAAGGTAGATCATGCTGCCATCGTAGGCGAATGTATAAACTGTCATACCAGAGTATATTCGGGTTAACGGACAGGAATGTACCATAGGAAAACTTTCAAGCCTCGCCGCCCGGATATCCTCGAATTCAACTAGCCCTCCTGCTCCCCTGCAGCTTGTCCCACCTTCATTTCTCACAAATGCAAACTGCTTCCCAGAAACACTTCCTGGCATAACCAAGCCAGCCTGATCAGCAAGCTCAGATGGGATAGTACCGGTAAGGTTATTACTAGTCAAATCTAACCATATAAGGCTCCTGCACTTGCCAAGCTCTGGTGGGATCTGTCCAGTAAGTGAATTGTTGCCTAATTGGAGGATAGCAAGCTGATATAGATTCCCAATACCAGCAGGTATTTCCCCAGTGATCCGGTTACTTGCAAGAGAGACCCAAATCATATTGGAGCAATTCGAGATGGACCTAGGAATAGAGCCTGAAATGAGATTGTTATTGAGAATCAAGGTCTCTAGGTTTCCTCCTTTGGTACATATGCCTTCAGGAATCTCTCCAGTAAGGTTATTTGCCCACATAATCAAGTCAGAAAGATTGGGAAGGAACCAAACTTCTAAGGGTATCTTGCCATTCAAATGGTTAAAGCTAAAATCAAGTGTCCTCAAATTCTTGCAGCCACCAAGCTCAGCAGGAACCATCCCTTCTAGGTAGTTGTTAGCAAGAAGCATCTTTTCAAGTGCTGAGGGAGAAGAGGAGCAAAACCAATAAGGGATGGTTCCAGTAAAGGCATTGGAACTGAGGTCAAGAACCTGAAGCTGTGTACAATTGGCAAGAGACAAGGGAACATTCCCTGTGATGTTATTGAATGCCACATTGAGATACCTAAGATTGGAAAGTTTGCTGACAACTGAGCTAAGAAAGTCTCCAGATAGATAATTCTTAGCAAGGTTAAGACTCTGCAAAGAAGAACATTGTCCAAAGGTCAAAGGCAACTCACCAGAAAGCTTATTCTCAGAGAGATCAAGCACCACCAGAGAACCACAAGCGATTCCAAGCTCACCAGGTATATCCCCAAAGAATTGATTATGCCCAAGAAACACTTCCTTCAGATTCTTCAGACCAGAGAGAAGAGCCCCAGGAATCTTTGCCCCAAAATCATTGTGTGAAAGATCCAGAGTCTCCAGAGCCTCACAGTTCCTCAAGCTGTTCGGAAACTCACCACCAGAAATCGCATTGTGAGATAAGCTCAACCAAACAAGGCTCCTGCAGCTCCCAAAATCAAATTTTGAGAACACCCCAGAAAAATTGTTGCTTGAAAGATCCAAAATCCTGAGAGAATCACCCACAAAATGGGGTGGTATCTCCCCAGAGAGAAGGTTATGGGACAGGTCAAAAGTAGTGAGGTTCACACAACCACCAAGAGTTCCACTGAGTTGACCAGAGATTCTGTTGTCAGAAAAATTAAGCAGAACCAGACCCTGACAGTTCCTAATAGCATAAGACAAAAAAGTAGCCGCATCAGAAACCTGGTTCCTCGACAAGTCAAGCTGAAGCATGGAAGCACCGAACAGAAAACCAGAGCCTGAAGCTCCAGTTATCAGATTCCGAGACAAGTTCAGATATCTGAGACCTCTGCAAGGAAGAAGCTTCTCAAATGGGAAATTTCCAGAGAGATTGTTGGATGAAAGATCAAGAATCTGAAGAGTGCAGAAGGAAGAAACAGAGAGATTATTATTCCCTAAAGTGAAGTGATTGGCACTCAAGATGAGGCTCTGCAATGAAGGCAGAGCTGTGAGTGTCGGAAGGTCAAGCGTGCCGACAAGACCAGCACCGGTGAGGTTGAGTGATGTCACGTGACCGGCGCCGGAGCACGTGACCCCGCGCCACGTGCAGGAGGAGGAGGAGGACCAGTCAGAGAGGAAGTTGTTGGGATCAGAGGAAACATGTGAGTGCTTGAATCTCATGAGCAACTCAGAATCATCATTAGCAGCAGAACAAGAACTAAAACAAGAGCTAGTAACTGTAACAACTATCATAACCAAAGCAACTCCAACCAGTGACATCTTCTTCTTCTTCTGATTCTATGATGCTTCTTCTCCTACGTGTGTCTGTCTTTTTTTCCCACATGAAAAAAGAATAATAATAATAATAATTGTTGGATTATTATTAGTTCATCAGGTTCAGGGGAGACATGTAAAATCTTCAATAACTGGGTATGGGTCGCGTGTTTTTGTTCTTTGTCTTTTCGTGCGTGCGTGCGTGTGTGTTGTGACCAAAATAGAGAGCAAAATGGTTAAATGAAAGTAGATATTGCAAAATATAATATAATAAAGAGCCATGCTAGAGGCACAACAAAAAAAACAGAACACAGCCAATAAATTGTGCACACCATATAGCACATGATGTGCACAACATATATAACATGTTGCAAAGAAAGATGATGTTGCAATATATGATATATATTGTGCACAATAGATGATATACGTTGTGCACTACATATAATATACGTTGAGCATTTTATATTATATATGTTGTGCACATTTTGTTGGCTGTTTTGGCTGATTTTTTGTTGTGTCCCAAGTATTTCTCTATAATAAATACATCCAACTAATATCTAATAATATATATTATATATTATACATGTTGGATATTAATTAAATGGATTTATGTTATACAGTAAATATTATTTTACCGCAAAAACTCAAGTAGTAGGGTCTCTGCTTCTTCGTGCTTTGTCTTGCTTGTCCTGATTTTCAGATCTATGGTTCTACTACGTCTACCTACCCCTCAGCTACTAGCTTTGATTTGATTTTTCCATATTTTTCATTTTTATATTATATTCTCTATTTTCTCATTAAAAGATAAATAAATACTCGCTATTGTTCAAAATTATAGATTATTTAATGAATCACAAATTCAGAAATCAAACTTGAATTATGAAATCACATGAGTGAAAGACGGGTTGAAATTTGAATCATCATTACTCAAATTGTTTGTCCGGTAGCATTTTTCAACATTTTCTTTTGGGAAAAAAAATGAAAAAGAAAGAAAGAGAGAGAGAATGGCTTACAGCTTACTCGAGAAGCTGAAATTACGTGAGAGAGAAAAAGGAATCAATCATATTTTTATATTATTATATATATATTGTGAGGTAGTAATTATTATATTAATAGAGTATAATTAATTAGTATTGGCCACCCTTTTCAAAAAGGGTGGTCCACAACGACGTCGCTTTCGACCCTTCAAACACGTAATTATCAGTCACCCAAACTTAGCGTTTTGAAAATGTGCAAGAACGGGGAAACCAACCTTGGTGTCAAGATTGTAGGAAAGAAGCCACGAGAATTTCAAAAAGCCCAACTGATTAGGGACTTTAATAGTGCAAAGTGGATTGCTTTTCTATCACATTATTACAATTCTTTATATGTAAATATGTAATTAAATTAAATGCTTGTAAAAAACGAATGTATGTATTAACCATAAAGTAAAAATAGTTAATTATTAATCTATTATATTTATAAACAAATCACAAACAGAGAAGTAATATATTGAATAAAAAAAGCAGCATTTCATTATAATATTTTATTCCATATTTATTAGTATTACCATTATTATGTTTTTTATGAAATTAGCGACTCGACATACACTTCCGTCGCCTGTCAAGTCGCTTTTTTATTTTTCTATGATGAAAGTTTTATAAAATGATATTATTTTATTTTATTTTATTGACAAATTTTTTATAAAATAATACTATTTAAATTAATTAAAGTTCACTCAAATTTCATTTTAATTCATTAAAATATTAGTATAAAACATGAATAGAAAAACAGAAAAAATTTGAATAATAGAAATTATAAATGGTAGTTACTTTTAAATCTTTTTAATTTTTCTTAATTTTTATTTAATCTATTTTGAGAGACTAAAAAATATTCAACTTTTTGGATATTCTCTTTATAAGTAGTATAGATAAGAGGCACGTTTATAGGATTTATAGCAATACTATGTTGTAGAAAGTATAAATTAAATACTCCCTTCAAAATAATAATCATTTAAAATTAAAAAAATTATTTTATATTAATTATTACTTTTAACTTTTCACATATTTAATAATGATATATTAATTTTATTTGTAATATAATTTAATTGAAAATATGATAATAAAAATATGAAAAATGATATAATTATTTTAATATATTTTTTACACAAATTAAAATTATTTATGTGAATATCCATACTAAATTTAAATAGGATTTAGTTTTTATCCACTATCAGTGTATTATTTTTTTACATGATCATTCAATTATCTGATGTCACGTCAATTGTAATTATGTTTTCTTTCTCATACTACCTAAAAAGTTATATAAACTGAGAGTTTTGATTGGACGACAGTGTAAAAATCAGGCATAAAAAATGAACTTATTTAAAAATATTATTATTTTAAAATGAGGAGAGGAGAGTACAATGAACAAGCATCGATAATCGACACAATGCGCCGCGGAATGAAAATGGTTTTCTTGACTCTACTGTATAAAAAAATATTAACATGGATGTGGATAACTATTACAATCAACGTGTATTAAAATAATATATATACATATATAATATATTTATGTAAGATATGGTTTACATAATACTAAGATTGAATGAAATTGAATAGACAAATGAAAGAAATGATATGATACATTATATTATTATGCGGAACAATACCTTAGGGAATTTGACAGAGTGGTCGGAGGTACGATGTTGAGAGTGTGTAGAGACACTGTGAGAGCTAAAATAAAAACAATAGCAAGATTTGTGGGGATGCTATGGCTTTCATACAAGACAAATAAAGATGCTTACATACAACAAAGCAGCTCCGGCAGGGTGGGGTAAGGTGAACAGAACTGAACTATGGCCACCTGCTTTTTTCTTTTTTTGCAGCAACATTTGTTACTTCATTGGATTTTGATTGGGAAGCTAGCTAGAAGAATGTAATAAGGAAAATTATAATTCTATATCTATTTGGAGAAAATGATGAAAAAGAATAAATTGAAAAAAATAAGTGGATAATAAAATTAGTGGGATTCTTGTATTTTTTAAAAGGAAAATTTCAGTATACATAAAGTGATATCAAAAATCATGACCAACAGACTAAAGCCGTTTATGCCAAGTCTTGTTGGGGAAACGCAAAGTGCCTTTGTGGAAGGGAGGAGGATCGTGGATGGAGCTTTGGTAGCATGTGAAGCAGTTCACTGGGTTAAGAAGAAGAAAATTCCTGCTTTCGTTATTTAGTTGGACTTCAGGAAAGCGTATGACAGTGTAAGGCGAAGTTTTGTTGATTGCATTCTTGTTAAGATGGGTTTTGGAGAAAAATGGAGGTCATGGGTAATGAGTTGCATATCCACAGCTTCTATGTCGGTCCTAGTTAATGGCGTGCCTACTGTACCTTTCAATATGGAGAGAGGTTTGAGACAGGGGACCCTCTTTCATCGTTTCTATTTGGTCTGGTAACAGAGGTTTTTAGTAGGATGGTGGCCAGGCTACAATTAAAGGGTCGGTTGAAGCCTTTATTGATTGGGAAGGACAAAGTGCCATTATCCCATCTTCAATTTGCATTGCAGATGACACCATTCTGTTTTGTCAAGATGATGTAGAAACAATATTGCAGTTCAGACACTTACTTGATGGGTTTGAGCTCATGTCTGGTTTATCAATTAATTATGATAAATCTGCCATTATTGCCCTGAATTGTAATGACCAGGTGGTGGAGGAGGCTTGTGGTTTATTGGGGTGTGGCAGGGTGGACCTGCCGATAAAATATTTAGGCATTCCTTTAGGGGCTAATCCGAATAGAATATCAACGTGGCACCCGTGATAAAAAAAGTTGAAGAAAGACTCAAAGGGTGGAAGGGTAAAGTATTATCTGGAAGGCTAGTCTTGATCAAGGCAGTGCTGAATAGTATACCCATGTACTACATCAGTCTTTTCAAGATGCCAAAAGAGGTGGTAAAGAAGATAACATCCTTGCAGACAAGCTTCTTTTGGGGTAAGAACAATGGTGAACGTGGAATGCCATCTGTTAAATGGGACATGATTCAGAAACCAAAAGAACTAGGGGGTTAGGGGTTGGTGATGTTACTTTGAAGAATTTGGGGCTTCTTTTTAAGTGATGGTGGCGCTTCGCCAAAGAGGACTGCCCTCTTTGGAAAAGAGTTGTTTGCTCTTGTCATAATTTAAGAGGGGACTTGGACCTGATTTCGGCAATGCAAGATGACGTCGTATGGAGGGGTGTGGTCTGAAGTCTTAAAGCTTGGATTCACCAATGCTGATCTTGTAGGTTCTGTTTCTGGAGGAATCCAAATTGTTCTTGGTGAAGGTAACGATACGTTATTTTGGGAGGACATGTGGGTGTGGAGTTTTAATTGGTCTAGAGACCTCACGGAGCGTGACAAGAGGTGGATAGAAGAGATGAAGTCATTGTTGGGCAGAGTTCTGATTCAGGAAGGTGTGGCAGATAGAAATGTATGGAAGTACGAGAAGACGGGTGTATACACAGTCAAATCCTTTATGATATTAGCTAGGAACCTTCGACAATTGCCATTGGAAGTGGGGTTGCATAATCATATCAAGACAGTTTGGAAAGGATTGGTGCCACCAAAGGTTGAGATTCTTGCCGGGTTCGTCCTCCTTGAGAAGCTTAATACGAGATGCAAGTTATGCAGATTAGGAATATTGACCGCTGATCAGGAATTGTGTGTCCTTTGTGGTGAGGAGAAATCGGGTGTGTGGTTGAAGCATGTGAATCACGTGAAGAAGGGTGGACTTGAGTTAAAGATAAGAGATATGAAATGGGTGTTTGTTAGAGGCTTTCTGTTTGTTGCAGAAGGGTGGTCTCATGACTCTTAGTTATTTTTGTATGTATGTGGCTTATCTTGTATGGGATTCTTTTAGTTCGTTGTGTTGTGTTGGACTTCATTGTTTTAGTTCGACCGAGTATTCTTTTTCCTCAATAGGTTAGTAATTATTTAGGCTAGGAGGTTTTTAATGAGGTTAGGTCGTTGTAAAACTTGGTTGTTCGATATGCATTACGATAGGAAGGGGGTAGTTGCGTAAGCCAGCACTGATAGGGTGTTTGTTAGATGGTCATTGAAAGTGTTTTGTTGTGCCTTGTTTGTTATGTTGTTGTGTTGAGTGTGCTGCTGTGTTATTTAGTGATGTATGATTTACCTTGGTTATCCATGAGCTTCTGTTATTTGGAACTCATGGCTTCTATTTATAAAGAAAGAAACAATGAAAAAAATAGTCAAATTATATTATGTTTGCCTCGGCGTTTGAATCATCAAACGTTGGTTTAAAAATCTTGAACGACTCAAAATTATGTTTGGATTATTTCGAGTCTGCTGAACGTGGACGTGATTTTGGAATCATAGTTAGATAGAAGTTATATTTTCTTACTTCTGAGTTTCATTTTCTCACGTTGAGTATAAAAAATATGACCATATATTTGGTTTGCACATATTTTACTTTTAGAAATATTGATTAACTTTGAAAATATTTGATTATATTAGAAATTAAAAGTATTAACTTTTACTTTTGTTATCTCATAACAACTATTTTAAATTTATTTTTTTAACATTTTTTTAAACATAAATCATTTTTTTTACGTCAATTATTTTAAAAATAATTCTTTCAATGTCAATTATTATAAAAACAATTTTATCAAAATCTAAACCAAATAAACTTTAAATAAATAAATTATCATAGATAAATTAAAATATAAATCTTTCATATTACTATCTAATAAAAATAAATTAAAACAGGTAAAGTAAAATGAATCTAAATCATCAGATCTAAAGTTTAAAACTGAGCTTGCTGTCACGAAATATAATAAAATAATTATTATTATTTTTTATGTTAAAGTTAAAATGTAGAGAGGAAGGACAGCTTACGGGAATTAGGGAAAGTGAGGGGGTGGCGCTCCCACGTCTCAAGATTTTAATTTCTCTAGGTTTGGTCAAACTTCGATTTTGGATTTATCTTAGCTATATCTTCTGAATCATTGTTAAATCTTTAATTAGATTTTCAATTTTTTTAAAAATAAAACCAAATGAAAAATCGATTAAGGATCTAGCATGCATCACAATGATTCCAAATATTTGTAATAAATTTGCTACTATAAATATAACTCCTTTATTTGTTTAACAAAATAGCTCTGTTTATCTAGAAGAGACAATAATAAAGATGGAGATATCATGCCTAATTAGGCTCTGATAGTGATACGTATTAAGAAAGTGCAAATGGAGAATATAAAAAGAAACATAGAATAACAAATTCACACAAATGTTTTAGGATCAACAAAAAATCAGTTAAAATAGTCAACAAAGCCCATTTAACATTTTATGATCCAAATAACATTTTAATCATGAGTATATTTTTAATGGACTAGATAATTGTGGCATAAATTTCTATTTATTGACTGTTTTGACTGATTTTTTTATTATGCCCCTAACAATGCTCAAAAATTAATTAATAATATGTGCTATGCATAACCCTCTTTATTACTTTTGCAAATCAAACTGACTCGGCCAACTGCAACCAAATCCAATAAAAAGTTGAAAATAAAAAAAAAATCCAACGGAAAAGGAAAAATATTAAGCTGAGCTTATTACAGAAAAATAAAACAATTAGGGGAGTTTAAAATGGTGCTAATTAGTGGGCGTTTTAAGCCCAAATATATCAAAGCCCAAAAGGCAACGTATCAAGGGATGAGAATCTGACCCAAAAGAAATTTGTCCATGATCCAAATTCCAAACCTCAAAATAAAAACTAGATATACAATATATAATACTCCTATGTATATAACCAACTTGAGTTGATCAAGTGGTTAGCTCACTTGTCCCCTTATAGTATACTCATTCAATACTAACTTTTTGAGAATTCTTAGGTCCGTTTGGATTACAATGTTTCTTTTTCTTTTTTTACTATAACTTATGACTTCTACAAAAGTTATTTCAGTGCTTTTGGATAAGTCAGAATATTTGACTTCTTTAGAAGCATTTTTCAAAATAATTGAAATAAAAAATTTTGCTATTTTATATTCACATACAAAATAATTTATTCATAAGTTACTTATCAAAAGTTACTTTTATATAAGAGATTAAATAAGTTGTTTACCCAAACTGGCCTTAGTAATAATTGATTAATCTCTATATCGTAACAATTTGAATGCATTATCGAGTTCATGTTACTCTTAAAGTTTAATGCAAACTATTTTTTTTAATTAAAATCAAATTTTAACTACCATGTGGCTAGCTCATTATGAGAGCAGAACTCTTTTTAACAATACCCTTTTTTTTGTACTGCTCAAATACAAATCTATTACTTAAAAGAAAATAAATAATAAATCACTTGAATCAATAAAAAAATGTTGAGTAGCTGGTATTACTCAAATTTGTGGAATTTTACCTTAAGCATTGTTGTAAAATGAATGATGAATAATAATTTAGTAAAAGCAAAATAGTAAATTAGTGAAGCAGTAGTGAAAGAGTATTGTTTTTTGTACTCTAAAAGTAACAATACATACATTGAAATTATTTCTACTATAAAAGATAAAGAATAAAGAGAAGAAAAAAAAATTAATTAGTTAGTTAGTTAATTATTTATATATATACGAAATACATTAGAGTTAAGTGAAGTGGAGCTTGGCTTTACGGTTACGGGACATACACGACACGACGCAAGCACAAGAAAGAAAAATCGGTGACGAGAAAAGAAGCGAGCGTCTATAGTACACTCACTCTACTGTACTCTAATCTATCCCTCTCCAATGCCGAAGAAACCCTAACCCCCCTTTCCCAAATTGCAGAAACCCTAAACCGAATCCAATCCAATCGAATCGAATCTTGTTCATTGGAGAGAGGCAAAATGGCGTCGTCGTCGAGCAGCGGATTGACGTTCAAGGTGCATCCGCTGGTGATCGTCAACATCTCCGATCACTACACTCGCATCAAGTGTCAGATGAACCCGCCCAATTCTTCCAGCAATTCGAATTCCTCTGCTCCGCGGGTATACGGTTGCGTGATTGGGGTGCAGAAGGGTCGCACCGTGGAGATCTTCAACAGCTTCGAGCTCCTGTACGATCCTTCGACGCAGACGCTGGACCGCGCATTCCTTGAGAAGAAGCAGGAGCTCTACAAGAAGGTGTTCCCTCACTTCTACATCCTCGGTTGGTACTCCACCGGCACCGATGCTCTCGAATCTGATATGCACATTCACAAAGCTGTAAGAACTCACTGCTTCTAGGTTATTTTTATTAGTTTTAATTTAATTAATTTAATTTCATGATTGTTTCTATGCGATGATCGTAATAATCAGTTGATGGATATCAATGAGAGCCCCGTTTACGTTCTCCTGAATCCTTCAATCAATCATTCTCAGAAGGATCTCCCTGTCACTATTTATGAAAGTGGTAAGTGCCACTCTCCGCCATTCTCCTAGGGATTGTTTGTTTTACCTTTTGATTGAAAAAAGGGAAAATTCGTGTTGGCAAAGCACTTGTGTAGTAATTTTACCTGTTAAACGGCAAACCCAATGAGCATTTATCTTGCTCTGTGATGATCATTCTTTCATTCACTCTTACAAAAGTGAAGGAGCATTTAATTTTTTTTCTTTGTATTTTGTTGTTTTTGGGCGGTTAGTTTATTGAGGAAAGGAATTGTGTCTTTTTGCTGAATGATGGTTTGTTGCTGTTGTTGCAATTGCAGAACTGCATGTCATAGACGGGATTCCACAGCTTATTTTTGTTCGTTCCAGCTATACTATTGAGGTTGGGTTCTTATCACTGTGCTGTTATCTTTTCTTTTTAACTGTTTATTTTAATGTTTTAGACCGCTGCTCGTTAATATATTGATTTGCTTTCTTCTTGCTCTGCTGAAGACTGTTGAAGCTGAACGGATATCAGTTGATCATGTCGCTCATCTTAAGCCATCTGATGGTGGCTCAGCAGCTACACAACGTGGGTGCTTTTTCTTGAATCTTCTTCATTACGAATTTATTCTCTTAAATAAGCCTATTTTTTGTATTTGAAGAAGGTAAAGTGGGAAACTACTTTCATTTCTTTTAGTTATATACTTATACCTTTGTTATGTTCTTATTGTACTGAACTTTGCATAGCCTGCCCTAAGTCTACACAGAAGAGGAGGTTCTTGTTAGGCAGTTGACCGTCAACATGAAATTTTGTCAAAATTTATTTGACCTGGTTCAATAAAGAAAAATGGAGGCTTAAAAAAAGAATCAAACTGCATGATGTTCAGATTAAAGGAGGGTAGAGGAAGACCTAATGATGAACGTTTTATTTGTCAGTGTCCAACGGTGTTGATTGATGCAATTATTGGTTTCTATTGGGATTAGTTTTTGGTTTGGTAGTTGTATCACTAACGGTTTCTGTTTTTGCAGTGGCTGCTCACCTTACTGGTATACACAGTGCTATCAAAATGCTTCATAGCAGAATTAAGGTGCTTCATCACTATCTTCTTGCAATGCAGAAAGGTATGTGGGTGTTCTTTCTGAAAAACTAACATTTAATGACAAGATATTCAGTATTGTTACTAGAAATATTTCTAGTTTATCAAGAATATTATTCTTGATTTTGGAATTCCTTAAGCCTGTTAGGTTGCTTATCTATACTAATGTATAGTGTTTGAAGAGGGAGATAAATGGACAAAATAGATGATATTATGTCATAATAAATATCTGACAAAGCTCTGTATTTTAGATAGTTGTTCCTTTAGCATAATCTTTAACATGAGACATGTAGTAACTTGCAAATAAGTTTGAGATCAGTGTGTTATAGAAATTTGTAATAGATTAACGACTGGTAAGAATTATCTTCACATGTATTTTCAATTTGTGTTTACTTTTCTACTAGAACTGCCACTAGCAAACTAGTTTGAGTTATGATATCCCATATATCTTAAATGGTTTGAGCACTCAACTAGTTTGCTGAGTCACAAACAAATTAATTGGCGCTACGTGAACCTGTGAGCAGTATTTCCACTTCCTGCTTGAACCATAATTATGCATGGTGTACATATATTGGAACTCCCTCAAGTAAATTTGTTTGAAGTTTGAACCTTTTGCTTAAAATGCAGGTGATGTTCCTTGTGAAAATTCACTGTTAAGACAAGTGTCAAGTCTCGTGAGAAGATTGCCTGCTATTGAATCTGGGAAATTTCAAGATGATTTCTTAATGGTGAGTCTGTTCCTTTCTGGAATAAGTGGTTTCCAAAATATATACATGCTTTTGTCTGCCATAAGAAAGGAAGGGTTTGCGAAGCTTTATTATGTACTTATGATGACTATCAAACTTTTCACAGAAATTGTCCTAGCTTATTTGTTGAAAGGAAATAAAGCACCATCACCATATGAGGACACTCAGAGATAGATATTTTAGATTATTATTACATAGTGATGTTAAAGTTGTTTATGATTAGATTTCATGTTGCAATATGTTATTTTAGTTGGGTTGTGGGCTTAATATCATGAGTTCATAACTAAGGTAGCAGAAATACGTATGTAAAAAGTTCTTTGGCTTATGATATCTTCTTTCCCTTGTAGGAATACAATGATACCTTATTGATTACTTACCTTGCCATGCTGACCAATTGCTCAAGGTATGACATACTTGCAACTGTTTTCTCATCCTTTTTGTTTTAGCTTTTCTAATTGTGGTTGAAATTTTTTGAGTTAACACTAAATAACTCTCAGGGTGTGTTTCATTAGAGGATAAAAATGAGTGGCAAATTTTCGTGGTTGAGCTCCAGTTGTAAAATTACACATGAAATTCAATCATGGAAAATTTACACCTGATTCTTCTACCCACCCTCCTACCAAACATACCCTTAGTGTGTATTTAGCAAAATTTGGCGAGACCAATGTTAATAGCTATATAAAGCGAACTAGTAGATTGGTTATTTCAATGTGAACATTATTTTAGTAAGTATAATCGTATGTTGACTTATTTTTTATAAATGTTAACTTCTTTGTTTCTTTCGTGTAGTGCAATGAATGAACTGGTTGACAAATTCAATACTGCGTATGATAGGCATAGCAGAAGGGGTGGACGAACTGCTTTTATGTGAAAATTGTCTGGTTTGCCATATCTTTCTCTATTTTTTTTTAAAAAAAAACTTTGTAGGTGTAGTCTTCTCTCTCTGCTTTGCTGGTTAGGCATAGGTTACCGAAGCTTAGTGTTGCTTGGATTTGAAGAGGATAGAGGGGAAAAAGTGGAAAGTTGTCATATTGCCATGCCCCATGCAACGAAAAGGTAAACATAATTCGTTTTAGCATTTATGTATCGAGTTGTTTGAGAAGTTGAGGGGACAAAATGACTCAAGACATGATAGGGAGTTAACTTTGAGATTCTTTATGGAGTCACCGTACCTCTGTAGTGTTGATTTGGTCCAAATTGTGTTGTGTCATGGCAGCATAAAATTTTTACTAGGGTAAGTGGGGTGGAATGATTACTTTGTTACGGCAGTTTGAGTAAATTTTTATTGCAAATGATGTTGTGGTTATTTATTTCACTTTAATTTGCTCCTTGATTGGAAAGTGATTATCACGAGAGTGTTGACATCAGGGTAGCCTATGTAACATTGTTTTGAAGACCTAAAAGTAATTCTTTGGACAAAATTTTAGAAGTGATGTTATTGCTTCATATAAAACTCATTTTTCATTTTCAAATGCATTGATGGACCTAATGCCGAGTCTATGTTGAAAATGTTTTTTAGGATTGCAAAGATGATGCAAATACACAACCTTATTGTGTAGTGAGGTGTATTACAAATTAACTACTTGGTCACATTATAAATGTGATTAAATTGTTGATTTGTGGATTACCTCAATACCATTGCCTTAACCTCTTTTCTACAATGTGTCATGCGCCAATAATGTTTTATGTGCTCATTTTATTTTGATGACGATATGACAATTAATAGCATTTCTTCATGATTTATCGAATAACAAAATACATATTCATGAACATAAAAAGGGGGTAGATAACGATTTTTATTTTGAGTAATTCACAATAATAAGGGTGATGCTAAATGAACAATACAAAATCAGCTCAACCAGCTAATAAATGAGATTTTGGGCTATAATTACTCAATCCATTACAATCTCAATGATTATGTGGGCCAAAATCAAAGTCAAAATAGGCCCATTGGCTGTATGGGCTGATTTTTCATTGTCCACTTAACATTATTGCAATAATAACGTCCACCGTTAGCTATTCCACAATAACAAAGACGATGCTTTTTTTCTTTTGAAACGTGGTTTGTTGTTCTGTAGGTTATGTGCAATAACAAACCAAAAAGTCTATTTTACGTGCAAAAATGTCCTGTTTTCGAATACATTGATTGCTGTGGTTTGAGTTCTATAGTCCTCGGTTTTTGTGGTATAATTGTAATGAGGAAAGCCCATTTAGCAACACTCTTCATAGCATTTATCCACTTAAGAAACATGATTAAATGTTAACGTCATGGTCAGGCCAAAATTTCGAGAACGATAATAATATTTGTAACATACACTTTTCTTTTACATATCTTCTACACTTATTTTATTACCTTTGGATTTTGATGTGATATCATTTCACCACTTACACTTGTTTTCTTCACCATTGGATCAAAACATATGTATCCTATACATATCATTTCATATGTACCAATATCATTAATCCTGGCAAAAATCTCAAATAACCTTCATTTTTTTTTGGAATTTTTGGGTTTTTGTGAGGGGTATAATTGCAATAAGTTGTGGCCTCACTCTTCGTTGAATTTACCCACATTTCAGAATTGTGGTTACATGTTAGCTTCATGGTTGGCACAAAATTCCAAATACGTCCCTAGTACAAATTCCAAAAACCCATTTACGATGAGGGGTATAATTGTAGAAGGGCAACACATTTTACAACACTATGCATTTACTACGTGGTTGAATGTTCATTTCATCGTCAGCTCATAATTCTGAACATGAAAGTCCAAAATTCCATTTTTATCAATTTTTAGGGTTTAACGAGGGGTATAGTTGTAAAAAGGACCGGCATATTTAATCATAGAATATGCCCACACGTTAGAAATTTGGTTAAATATCCACTTCATGGTCAGCACAAAATTCCAAATATGCCCTTGGTACAATGTCCAAAAATCCAGTTTTTATGGATCTTTACGATTTGATGAGGGGTATAATTGTAAAAAGGGCGGTAAATTTTTACAACACTGCATAAAGTTTACCCACACTTCAGGAACGTGGTTCAATGTTCACTTTATGGAAAGCCTTCAATTTCGATTATTCCCCTGAAACAAAGCCCAAATAAAAGGGTATAAATAACATTTCAATAATGCTAAGTGATCAATGAAAAATCAGCCCATACAGCCAATGAGTCTATTTTGGCTTTGGTTTTGGGCCAAATAATCATTGAGATTGTAATGGATTGAGTAATTATGGCCCAAATTCTCATTTATTGGCTGGTTGGGCTGATTTTGTATTGTTCATTTAGTATCACCCATAGTTTAACAACACTCCGTAGTACTTACTTACACTTGAGAAACGGGTTAAATGTTTGATCTCATATTATGTACGTTTTTGTCCTCTTTCCTATTTTGGGAAAATTTCACCTAGCATCCTTGACCTTTAATAATATTACATTCTGCAACAAACTCAAAACATATTGCAGTCCGCCACAAATTATATGACAAATTACATTACACCCCAATTTTTATCAAATTACACTTCACCACATAGTTTACGACAGATTACGTTTATCCCCTAAATTCATGACAAACTATTTTACGTCCCAAATTTTATGACAATTTTTTTTCAACAAATTACATTTAACCTCAATTTATGACAAATTAAATTGCACCACAAATTTTATGAAAATTACATTATGGCTCAAATTTTATTACATTTCAAAAACCCCAAATTTAAGAAAAATTACAGAACAAATAAATTGCATTCACCCCAAATCAAAGAAAAAAATGCACTTTGCTCCATATTACTGAAACATTGTTCAACCACTAACCACCATCAACCACTACCACTATCGTCGGTAGAAGAGAATACAACGACGCCCTAGTTTGGTTGCGGGGCTTTGGTGGCAAAGCAGAGAACCACCGGGAAATTTCAAGTTTCGAGAGACAAAAAATTTAAGTTTTGAAAACGTAGACAATTTGTTCTACTATATCAATTTTCTAACTGAGCCAACTACTTTACACCCATTTGTCTTTTCATTTATTGGCTAAATGTGAGATCACAACTAGAATTTTGGAAATGAAACAATGTAGTGAATGTAAAGATAAAGCATTAAAAAAATCATTACATCGTGAGACTAATCTTCAAAATGATGCATTCCAAGTCACAAATAACAACTTAAGCGGTGTAATCACAAAACTCAAAAGGAATATAGAAATAGCACACATCATCATAACCAAAAGCAAAGAAGTCACCACCACCATGCCTCTCTTTTCACCTCAGTAAGTAAGGCCATGACATGAATCATGACTTACAGAAAAGCATCTTTCTCAAGCAACTTTAGGACTTCATTTTGATTGTTTAGCTTTGCAACATCTATAGGAGTTTTACCATCCATATTCTGGAGCGTACTGCAAATATAACAATCAGGATCAGGCAATGTAAGATTTAGATTATAACTAATGAATAAGTGCATGGTTTGTTTGAGACATTTGCATTAAGATTTAAGAGACCTGAATTTTCAAACCACATAAAGGCTACTTACACTGCAGCACCATTTTCAAGGAGAAGAGCCACACACTCCTTCCTGCCATAACCAGCTGCATAATGGAGAGCTGTGTTCTTATTCTTATCCAGAGCATCTACTTTTGCTCCAGCCTCAAGCAGAATTTGTGCACACTTGACCTGGAATGATATAAAGAGCATCTTTTCAGTCACACGTAGAAGGAGAATAGCACTCTCCACTTACACCATATGGCCATCATTGATTCTAATCACTGTAAACAACACTACTACATTGTTACCACCAGTGCCATCAATGCTTTTGACTCCCCTCATTGCTACTGAAGTATTAATTTATAAAGAAAAAAAGCATGAGCTGTAAAAACAGAAAGAAATAAATACTATCAATATTGGCATACCTCTCCATATCCACAGGCAAAATGCAAAGCAGTTCTTCCCTCTGAATCTTCTTCATCCTTGTCAGCACCAGAAGCTAGAGCTTTTTTCAAGCCCTAATTGATACAGTGTAAAAAATTTTAGATCTTGAATATCTCTTAAAAACATACCCCCTCCCACAAAAATGTCTCAATTAAACAGTAAGAGAAATGCATATTAGGTTAACAATCAAACCAACTTTGATTTTAAAAAAATTAAAAATCAACCCTATACTTGGATGAAGGAACAATGTTAATCCTGTTCTATAATTCTTCGGAGTTAACAATAGAAAGTCACAACCCAAACCTGGTATAGGTCTACAGAGCGTACATTTGCAAGTTCATGTTAAGTTTTTTCATCCAAAACCACAGACAATTTTTTATTTAATAAATAAAAATTCAAAAGAAGGAGGAATCCGGAGGATTGAGGATCTCAGAATTAGTAAAATTAAAATTTTTAAAAACAAATATAAACAGAGAAGTAGCGGGTTATCCATATTCTCCATATCTATTATTATGGATACCCCTCAAATAAATGTCAAGAACATATAGAAGCCCATTGTGAAATCTTATCACAAATCTGCTGCTAAGCCAATGACACTCCCACAAGATGCGCCAACCATAGCATATTGCCATAAATATCCATGATGTCTTTCAGATAGCAATAAGGATAGAGGTTAAATCGTATGCATGCATTAAAAAAAAATGCTAAAGCATACCTCCACATCACCAACACTAGCAGTTTGATGAACAATTGATTCATCTTCATTTCCCTCTTCTGTCTCATCTGGCCCAGAAGTTTCAGCAGAAGTAGCTGCATCCCCAGAATTTGCAACGCCCATGGCCTGTCCCAGCTTCCGCAAAACATCCTCATCATTCCAGTATCTGTATTAAAAGGACTCACATCAGAAACTAACTACGCATTTAATGAAACAAAGTATTAAGGTGGATATTTGGAAATGTCAAAAAGGATTATTTAGCATCTAAACCTCATCATAGCAGCAGGTCCACCAGTCTCTATCTCATCTAAAATATGCTTCAAAGATGGATCATCCTTTATGCGTGCCATTCTCTCCTCAAGCTGATCTTTGTTTGATGGACTAGTAAAACTTTCAAGCATGGCAGACATAGATGGATCCTGAGATAGACAGCATGCACATTTTACCAGCCAGTAGAAATTTCGTTTAACAGAGCATGTAAAGGAGAACTTTATAGTTACCTGCATCAGTGCGTTTCCCAAGCGCTCAGCCATGGTCATGAAATTAGGATTCTGCATAACCTGCTGCATTGTAGAATAATATTGCTGATTATCAAAGTTAGGAATACCATCCGTTGTTGCACCTTGAAAAGTTTTCTGAAGCTGCTCAGCCATCTGGTTGAACGATGGGTCTTTTGCTATCTGTTCAGCCAAGTCCTTGATACTTGGATCCTACACAATCCAGATTTACGCATTAGTATGCCTTCATCAAGAAAATTTGATAGATTACAGATTAATGACTGGATCCAAAGATCAGACTAAGGGCATTCAGTTGTGAAAGTGCCACAAAAGAACACTTAAACTTGGAAAGACACACATGTACAAAAAAAAAGATATTTCTATGTAAGACGGCACATGTAAACATGCTCAACATCATAAAAAATTAACACAGCCTAGTTATTAATAAATGCTACAAACATCACACATATAACAGTAATAGAATTATAAAAAAGAACAGAGACAATTATATACATTGAGCAAACCAGACATCGCCGAGAAATCAAAAGGGTTGGGTGGAAACCCAGGTGCAGGTCCTGATGCAGCTCCTTGCCCTGCCTGTGAATCTTTCGAGGATGTTTCATGACTTTCATTTTTGGGGGTGTTACTCTCTGCGGTACCTGCCTTATCACCTAAGAAGATTTTAACATGTGTTAAACTAAGGAACTTTCAAGTAAGCTACATAGAGACAATAACCACCAATAAATCAGTGAAAGAATGCAACAATAACCACATAAGATAACAAGCATAAGGGTTGAATTTTCACAAATCTACATCGAGACAAGACAAATACCAATGTATCTATTGAACAAAATGATTCCAAAATTCTACAAATCTAGAAACCTCCTTGCGCTTCAAATAACAAACAAAAAATATTATCATCATAAAATAAAAAACAAAAAATAGAAGGAGGAGAAAGTAAATCTGACATACCAGCAGGAATGTCCTTTTGCGAATTTGAAGCCATAGTAGCTGAAACGAAAGTAACGAGATATTTAGGTTACGATTAGAATCAAAGTATCGAATTTGGGAAGGAAACGTAAGGGGAAGGAGAAATTAAAAAGAAAAAGAGAGAGAGAGAGAAACCTGATTGGGATTGAGTGAGTGGGGTATACGAAGAAGATGAAAAAACAGAAAACAAAAGGAAAGCAAAACCCTGAAAGAGAGAAGGGAATGGAACGCAATGGGTCAAGGACTCAAGGGGAGTGTTGTGAAGATCGATCGGTTAGTTTCAGTGAGTGGGCCCTCCAAATCACCATTCTCCAAAATGAATGGCCGACTCTATGCGTGTGCTGCGTGAGTTTTTTACTGCTACTCTCGATCACATCATCACAACCCTTTTTTACTAGAGCCTTACGCTGTTGTTTGGATTCAAGAGTGAATGGAGATAGAGAGACAAAGAGATAGAGACAGAGATAATATAGAAAAAAATAATCGTATCAGTATCGTGTTTATTTATATAGATGGAGACAATGAACATAAAAATAAAAAGACATTGTTGATCCTCACCAAAGACCATCGTCAAACCACCGCTAGCCACCATTGACCGCTGTCGGACCACCACCGGGCTGCCGCCGGCCGCCGTAGGCAACCGCCGGATCACCGCCGGCCGCCGTAGGCAACCGCCGGATCACCGCCGGCCGCCTACCGGGCCACCGCCTGCTGCCACCGGACCACCATTCAACGACCACCAAACAAGGATATTGTTGTAAAAATATTTCTGTCTCCATCTCTATTTTTGCGTCCTAAGTATATGGAGGTACAGAAAATACGGATAGAGACAGAGACAATTTTCTCCATTCCTGCAAACCAAACATGATACAAATAAATTTGTACTTCGTCCCCTATCTCCGTCTCCATAACCAAACGCAACCTTAGTGCGCTCTCATTTTTTAGCAGCACGTGCATTTGTTTTTTCTGATTCTTCTATATAGTTAGAGTCAAGGAGTCATTATAGTTATTGATATTAGAGACAAAGTCAATGAAATCATTGTAATTAGTTTTATGTTTGGTAAAATACATAGAGTTATAGTCCTAAATATGGAGACACGGTCAAAATTACTTATACTTAGGGATGTCTAAATGAGATCAGCCCGCCGGGCCGGCCTGCTTAGCCTGCCCAAATTGACGGGTTGTGTTGCAATTTTAGAACTGCTAATTAAGAAAAGCTCGTCTAGCCCGCCACGCTTTACCCGCGTGCTAAACAGGGCCGCCCCGCCCGCCATTTTTTTCTCTTAAATTACTCATCCTCTACCTAATTACCCAACCCAATTACCCATCCCCCTTAATTTTCTTTCTCGGTTTCTGCTACCCTGCGACACACACTTCACTCCCTCATTGTGTACTGAAACACTCACGCACACCACACAAGACACAACACAACACTCACTCATTTACTCGCTCTTTCCCTGCCTCCCTCGACACTCACTCACTCTCCCTTGCTGCCACACATAGTTCCTCCGCCTTGTGCCGCTGTTTCAGCTTCTGCCTTCTGGGATCTCCAGATCTAGTTCAGGCGCCGCCTTCTAGCCTTCGAGTCTCTTTGCCTCGTTATCGCCTCTGCCTCTGCCTCCGCCTTCGATCCTTCTAGTTATGTTTCTACTTCTTTTTTTTTTTAACAAATTTTCTGATCTGGTTGACTGGTTGATGTTGATGTTGTTGTGTGTGGTTCTGTTTCTGATTCTTGTATTTGGGAATAGTTGTGATGTATGTCTAAAGTTAGAGTTGTATTGCATGTATATATTATATAGATATATTGTGTATGATTATATATATATATAGTGTTTGTATCCGATATTGTGTTTTCGAAATAAATATTCACGTATTTTTCGCCTATATTATTTTAAATAAAAGATAAAGTTATGAAGACGTGGCCCTTAATAATTGACTTAAAATGACTTAAGCAATAAGGGCTAATTACTTCGGGTTACAAGACCCTGGAGCATGAGCGGCGGCCAAAATCAGAACCAGCAGCACGAACAATCGCAGGCACGGCGGAAGGCAAAGCACAGCCGGCAGGCGCAACCGAGAACGGGGAGCACAGGCGACAGGCACAGCGAATGTGCAGCAGCAGGTGCAGCCGAGAGCATAACCAGATCCAGGAGGGAGTAGGTAACGTCGCACAAAGGGGAGAGTTAGGTTTGCACTTTTTAGAGTGTGTGAGTAATCAGTAATGTGACATGAGATTTGAGAGGTAGTAAGTTACTAGGCTTAGTTTTTGTTAGGGTCGAGGGGTGGGTTTGACTTGTGCGGGTGGGGTGAGTTGGGTTAGGAAGTATTTCTTGGGTAAAAAAAATAAGATTGTAAGAAAAATAATAATAAGGTGGGCTAAGCGGGCTACCCCCGCCCCGTTTATCTTGCGGGTAAAGCTGGACGGGCTAAACGGGCTTTCTATTTTTTACGGTCCTAAAAATCGAGCCCAGCCCGCCAAAATGAGCGGGCTAAGCGGGCCAACCAAGCGGGCTGGACCCATTTTGACATCCCTATTGTAGCCACGTGAATCGTGATTCTCTACTCTGCAAGTGAAGGAATTGGTATAATTGATATTTTCAATGCAATTGTTGATATAATTCCCCCACCTGCTGATACATCTCAAAGACCATTGAGGGATTTGATATTTGATAGTCATTATGATTCATATAAATGTGTTATTGTATACTTTCAAGTTGTTGAAGGGACTATAAAGAAAGGTGACAACATTTATTTTATGGCTAGTGAGAAGAATTATGTTGCTGATGAATTTGGAGTTTTATCTCCCAATCAATAAGAAGTGGAATAATTGTATGCTGGTGGGGAGGACTACCTATCAGTAAAAATTGATGCTGACAAATTTCCTGACCTACATAATGCACTTGAGAAGCTACAACTTAACAATGCTATTGCTGCAATTTTCACTGGAGTGATTCTTTTGCCTCAAGTTTTGATGCTATATGGGTTCACACTTACATCACCGGTGTTAGAGCCTAAGGGTAGAGATGTTTATGGTGCTAAAGTTGCTATAAATCATCTGACTTTCAAGCAGGAATCATCTTTAGAGAAAGGTATGCTCATTATATCATGGGATCCAGGTGGATGTTTCTAAATTACATTTCTACCCTCTATCTCATGTTTCAAGGTTTGGGACCTAGAAGAACTTTATCACGCTACAAGCATAGTTTCTTCCATGTGTTCCATGATTTGGGATCCTGGAGGAAGTTTTTTTTTTTTTGCATCATTATTGTTTTTCTGTACCAACATCAGCTTGAGGACAAAGGAATTCTTTAGGGGAGGGGGAGAATATTATGGTTTTTTCACCCATAAAAAACAAAAAAAATCAATATCATCACATATATACATTTAGTATCAACATCTACACAGATGTCCTGTTTTTGGTGTTTCTCTCTGATTTTCGCCCAGGGTGGGCGAAAATGAGTTAAAATGGGCGAAATGACTATTTTCGCCCCCCGGTGTCTATAAAATACACATCCGACCATTTCAGAACTCATACACACACTCTTACACAATCCTACATCACATTATGGCAGAAAATAATTACTATCATTATTGAAAATTAATAATTTAAGAAATCTAATTTCAATAAAACTAATATTCTATTAAAAACTAAATTCTAATTACCAAAACTAAATTCAATAAATATTCTATTGAAAAAAAAATAATTACCTACAACTGTAAAATCTAAAAATAAAATAATTAACTACAACTTATATAAAAATAAAGATTTTAATTTTTTAAAATTTAATAACTATTTTATAATAAAATTTGATATATAATACACTTTAATTATTAAAATTAAGGACTATTAAACCTCTAAATTTATCAAATGCTATAAATTTCCATTTTTATTGATATTTTTCATGCACTTTAATTTTTCTATAGCATATAATTCATTATATATGTATATATTTATAGATAAATATATATTTTATACGTATTTTATTATATCCGGTTGAACCTCCGGTCGAACCGGTTAAACCTCTAAACCTCTTAACCACTCCCTCGTCCGGTTTAATGTTCGGTCCGGTTTTCAGAACCTTGGTAAAATCTAATTACAAAAACGAAGTTGTAATGTAATTAGATTTTACATTTGTAGGTAATTACTTTTTTTCAATAAAATATTTATTGAATTTAGTTTTGGTAATTAGAATTTAGTTTTTAATAGAATATTAGTTTTATTGAAATTAGATTTCTTAAATTATTAATTTTCAATAATGATAGTAATTATTTTCTGCCATAATGTGATGTAGGATTGTATAAGAGTGTGTGTATGAGTTCTGAAATGGTCGGATGTGTATTTTATAGACACCGGGGGGCGAAAATAGTCATTTTGCCCATTTTAACTCATTTTCGTCCGGGGGGCGAAAATGAAGTGATTTTCGCCCACCCTGGACGAAAATCAGAGAGAAACACCAAAAACAAAACATCTGTGTAGATATTGATACTAAATGTATATATGTGATGATATTTATATTTTTTATGGGTGAAAAAACCGAATATTATTACATACCTCGTATGGTTTATGGGAGAGAAAAATAAAGTAAGGATATTTTAGGAAAATTGTGAGTGTTAATTCTGTTATTGGAGAGAGAATAAAGAGTGTCTATATTAGAAGGTAGGAGGAAGAAAGAGGGGGAGAAAACAATGTGGGTAGAATAGACATAGGAGAGTGGTAGCCTCACGAATGCTACTTGTTCATTTTGCAACTTTTGCTATTTTGCATTCAAAACACACTTCTATATGATTTATCCCTTATATTCTTCTTCTATATTCTGCTATTATTGTGTCAAAAAATAATGTCAAGATCGAGGTGAATCTCAAATTGACAGAATTAGAATCACTAGAGATGGATGAAAGAAATGACCACCAGAAGAGGAAGAAGAATAGTGGTGAAAGACAAGGGACTGTAGGGGAATAAGCATTAGGTCATGATGCTCAAAGAGACACTATGAGCCTCAGGAAGGAGGAGAAGGTCAAATTACCTCCACCGCCAGAACTGCTGGACCTTGAGACTACGATAACATTTCCAGCAGAACGACATCCACCAACGAAACCGCCATATTTTGAGCCACAAACAGCAAGAAGAAAGCCACCAGATATAAAGCCGCAAATGATGGCCATAGAATCTCATTCATTCTGCAGCAGAAATGGGATGCTTGAGAACCACGATGTTTGGGTCTATGTATGGGTTGCTCCACCAAATCTGTCAGTCCTGCCTCCCTCACTAATAGTGACAAAGGAAGCCAGGACATGGGACCCAAGAGGAAGATTTTACCTTTTGGCACTATGATTTTCTTCTAGGTAAATCACCTTGAGGACAAAGTGTTTCTTTAGAGGGGGAAGAGTATTGTTACATACCGTGAGAAAAACAGTGCAAAAAATGAAATAAAATATAATAGTGGGACATAAAATAGGTCCACCATTAGGGAAAGGAAGATTCCTCCTTTACCATTTCATTATTCTAGAATAAATGTGGGGACAAAGAGCTGCAGGAGGATATGAATAGGTTTCCATTATAACTGTGTCCGCTAACAAGTAATTTATGAAATTATGGGAGCTTATTATTTTAATGAGGAGAAAGGGCTACATAAGCATAGAGAGGGCTAAAAAGAAAGGGACAAGAACATCAGAAAATAGGACTAGAGGGTGAAAGGCTCCTTATGCCTAGGAGAGTGATGGGACTCTATAATTTTCTATCTTTGTATTTTCAGTTCTGTTTCATGTTATTTCCTTTCTATTTCATTTCAATTTTCACTTAATAAACACATCAGAGAGGAGTACCGAAACCAAACTGATTATTGCTCCAAATCTCTTATTTTTTGCATTTTTTATATTCTTCTTTATTGTCCACACTTACTAGTTCTTACAGTAATCAACATTAAAACAATGAACAAAGAAATAAGCAATGTCATCTGAAATAAAGTTCTTGTTTGATACTCTGAATATCATGCATATTTTTGTTCATTCTCCATGTAGTTCCTATTCTTTATAAAGATTGCCAAATTTTCATAGATGTAATGTTTACCTTCTGATTGTCTACTTCTTCAGCCTGCTATGATGTAGAGCTACTTCGTGCACGTGAGGGTGGTCAAGAGAATAGAGATTATAAACTCTGTTGATGTTACTTGTGGTTTGAGCCTAGGGGAATATACTGCTCTTGCTTTTGCTAGAACTTTCAGGTGATTTGCCAAGAATAACTATCATTTTGTTACAATGCCTTTTTCTATTGCTTTTTCTTTCATTACATGGGATTAGTTTGTAACTCAACTATGGGTATTTTCTTTTCCTAATGTGAGTATTTATTTTTAAGTTTTTGACTTTGTTGTGAATTTCATCACGATCTTATTGAATTTTTTTTATAGGTTTATACTAATTTTCATTAAAATTATAATTTTTAAAAAAATAAAAAATTCAAAAGTTATAATTTTCATCATACAGAAAAAAAATATTTTATATAATATAAAATATATATTTATAATTAAATAAAGATATTTTTTATATTACATTCAAACATAAATTAATTTTGCATCAAATATAAATAAAAAAATTAAATAAACAAAATCTTAATTAAAAATATCAATTAATTTTTTTTAAAAAAAAATTACATTCAAACAAACTCTAAATAAATAAAAAATTTGCTCTAAACAAAGTATGAACGCAGAATTCTCAGATTGAGGAACTCATGGAAAATAGAAATAACACAAGAATTCGTAAATGAGAACATAAAGAAACTGAAAATTCCAATCAATTTCAAATTTCAAGTGCTTGGTGACTGTCTCAATCTACGAAGTTGATCGATCCACCGATCCTCAGGAACCTGAGCAGCCCAATCGGGAGCTACACTGCCAAACGATACCGTTCGCATCGCCTCCATCACGCGCGCCGCGTTCTCCGCCGTCAGTGGCGCGTTCCTCCGGTTCTCGTCCTCAGTGAACGCTCTCCGAATCGCCTCTCTGTTCATCTCTTCTTCTTCCTCCTCTTCATTTTCATCATCGCTACTCTTCTGCTCAACCACGTCGTTAAGATCCAGCGACGACACACCGTTCTCAACCACATCGTGATGCAGATAGTAACCATTCGGAAGCTGGCGGAGCTCAACGCCGTTTTCGCCGTCGGATTCGCCATCGTCATCGACGGAGATCGGCTGGTAGTACTCCGGCGAATCGTCGCCGGAATTTGTGTCCGAATCGCTTATGTTTCCGTTTTCTGCGAAACAGGGGGGGAAAACGCATTTAGCTCAGAAAATCAGTTGATTATTCTTTAAAAAAATTGTGAGAGAAAATAAAAAATGGAAAGTATGAAGAGATATGATTACCTTGGGTGAAATTAGTGAAGGTGGCGTTCATTGCAGAGAACTTGAGGAAGCTGAAGGCGCAATCGAATAAGAAACCAGAAAATAAGTACTGAAATGGAAATTGATGGTAACTAGATAAGATAACAAGCATAAAGGATGAATTTTCACTTTTCACAAATCTACATCGAGACAAGATAAATACCAATGTATCTATTGACCAAAGTGATTCCAAAATTCTTCAAATCTACAAACCTCCTTGCGCTTCAAATAACAAACAAACAAAAAAATATTATCATCATAAAATTAAAAACAAAAAATAGAAGGAGAAGAAAGTAAATCTGACATACCAGCAGGAATGTCCTTTTGCGAATTTGAAGCCATGGTAGCTGAAACGAAAGTAACGAGATCAGATATTTAGGTTATGATTAGAATCAAGGTATCGAATTTTGGGAAGGAAACGTAAGGGGAAGGAGAAATTAAAAGGAGAGAGAGAAACCTGATTGGGATTGAGTGGGTGAGGTATATGAGGAAGATGAAGAAACAGAAAACAAAACGAAAGCAAAACCCTGAAAGAGAGAAGGGAATGGAATGCAATGGATCAAGGGGAGTGCTGTGAAGATCGATCGGTTATTTCAGTGAGTGCGCCCTCCAAGAATGGCCGACTCTGTGCGTGTGCAGCGTGACTTTTTTACTGTTACTCTCGATCACATCATCAATACCATTTTTACTTGCACCTTAATTACTCTACATCCATAATATATTACGTGTGTATGACTTTTTAAGTAGTGAGAGAGAAAAAATACAACGTGGCAGTACATGATTGGAAGACTGTGTAAAAAAATTGTACTTTGTCGGTGGATGATAATTAATTTTTTTTTCTTTTTTTTTTCTACTTTAATGATATATTCAAAGTTTTTATGCACTACTTGAATTCCAAGGTTTAATTCCAAGAATTATATGTATTTATATATGTATTTGAATCAAGTTTACAGTTCTATTGGATATATTTTTAAAAATTTAATTTCTATACTATAATATAAATTTTAGTATTGACTTTTAATTCTCATTATATTAGAAATAAACTAATTTTGTAACCTGTAATTTGATGTTAGCATAAAACTATTTAAAAAATAATTTAATTTTTTATAAAATTAATTATAATGTTCTAGTGGTGTCAACTAATAAAAATTTGACACATTATTCACATTTTATATTTTTTTAATTTAAATGGAATAGCATGATAGACTTTTATTAACTAATAATATAAAAATATTTATATTATAAGTATATCATAATTAATTAATTTTTAAATTCATAACAGCAGAGTTTAGTTTTGATTTGAGAAAAAGGTTTCGAAATTGGAGGAGCATTTCAGGCCTTGGGACATGGTCTTGACTTTGTCTTTTTACTAATTAGTAAAAAACAAACCATGTCTACCAAAAAAAAAAAAAAACAAACCAGAAATGGGGGAAATAGATGGATGAATGCGAGAATCTTCAACCCACATTTTGCAATGTAGAGATTGTAAAAACATTAATTATTGTCATATAACAAAATTACATCCAACTAGTATCTAACATGTGATTGATATACATATATTATATATATGACACACATTAGCACACATTGAATACTAATTGGACGTATTTCTGTTATATTATAAGTGTTATTGTTGTAAAAATTGGAGCTCGAAATTAATAAAATCAGTATGGTACTCTTCTACTTCAAAATCATACAGTGTAACAAATCCATGCATTATAATAAGTTACATAGATAGATAACAAATTTTATGGCGACTTCAGTTTAGAAACACACAAGGAATTGGAAGGAAACCAAAAGGTAAGAAAAGGTGTCATCATCACATGGCACATTTTTTCCCTTTTCACATCATGCCCCACCTCTACAGGAATGCATCTTTTTCAAGCAGCTTAAGGACTTCATTTTGATTGTTTAGCTTAGCAACCTCTATAGGAGTTTTCCCGTCCATGTTCTGCAGAGTACTGCAAATTCAACAAGAAAGGGAAACAGCAGGAAAATGAACAACAGGAAGCATTAGCATGAATGGTTGGAAAATTTCAAGACGACGACAACAACAAGTCTTATGTCACTATGTGGGGTCGGCTACATTGGTCAAATGACACTAGTGCGCTCTATCGTGAATTATGTTAGGATTTAGATCGTTAACTCTTAAATCTTCCTTGATAATCCTTTTTATAGTTTTTTTGGGTCTCCCTTTACCCCTTCAAGACACAAGCATATAATGTGAAAAAAGAAAGAATACTTACACTGCAGCGCCATTTTCAAGGAGAAGGGCCACACACTCTTTCCTTCCATAACCAGCTGCATAATGAAGAGCTGTGTTCTTATTCTTGTCCAATGCATCAACTTTTGCGCCAGCCTCAATCAGTACTTGCGCACACTTCACCTGGAATCATATAAACAGTGTCTATTAAATTAAGCCAAATATATATATACATATATAGAGTTGAGTTCAAATAACACCGGTGTAACTTTAAGCAAAGTTACATTGCTTATAACTTCATATAAAATAATTTTTTTATCGATCTAACCATTGAATTATAATAACTAATTGTGAATACATTCTTAATGATGTTCAATTTTTATGAAATTTGACACGAATGATCTTCACAATTAGTTATTATAATTCAACGATTAGATTGACGAAAAAATTATTTTATATGAAGTTACAAGCGGTGTAACTTTGCCGGTGTCATTTGAACCAAACTCCATATATATATATATATATATATACAAGCAAATTGTTGATGAGCTATAAAAGGGAATAAAGTATTTACACTGAATATTAACATACCTCTCCATATCCACATGAAAAATGCAAAGCAGTTCTTCCTTCTGAATCCTCTTCATCCTTGTCAGCACCAGAGGCTAGTGCTTTTTTCAACCCCTAATTGATTGGAGTATAAGTTTATTTCCCAAATCATCCCCAGAAACAATAATGACAATGGCTGAATTCACCAATACAAGAACTTTATGCTCGACGGTTAACAATCAAACCAACACTCAAAATATGACCAATTACAGTTCTGTTTAATTTTCTAGTACTTTGAAGTAAGCAAAAGAAAATTAAGCAGACAACCCGTGTATAGGGCAACATGTATATGCGACATGCAAATTTAATACTGAACAGTTGAATTCCACTAATTTTAGAAGTGTTCTTGTATCACTAAAATAGACGTTTTTAACCAACCTAATTCTATAAATGAAATGATCCCCTAGTTCCCACTGGGGTATTTTATCCAAAACCTTCTATATTTACTTAATTAATAGAAACAATTTAAGAGTAGAAGGAATTTGGATGATAACCTCGACCAGAACGTAAATATTCATGATTTCTTACAAAAGGCATAAAGGCTTGAGAGCATATATATGTATACAAAAGGTGTTATGTTGTACCTCCACATCACCAATACTAGCAGTGTGATGAACAATTGATTCATCTTCATTTCCCACATCTTCAGTCTCATCTGCCCCGGAATTTTCAGCTGAACAAGCTGCATCTGCAGAAGTTGCAATGCCCATGGCTTGTCCTAACTTCCGCAAAACCTCCTCGTCATTCCAGTATCTGCATCAAAAGAATCACTTCAGAAACTATTTACCAAATTTATGTAACAACATATTATGGAGGAAATATGGAAATTTCAAAGCAGTAAAACTGCAAAAGATAAAAAAAAAAAAAAGACACTTTCGCATTTGAACCTCATCATAGCAGAGGGACCACCAGTCTCTATCTCATCTAAAATATGTTTCAAAGATGGATCTTCCTTGATGCGTGCCATTCTCTCTTCAAGCTGCTCTTTATTTGTTGGATTCGTAAAACTTTCAAGCATGGCAGACATAGATGGATCCTGCAATAGACAGCATATACATTTTATCAGCACTTTGAAATAATGTGAAGTAAAGAGTATAAGGAGAAGTTTTAAAATACCTGCATCAATGCATTACCCAGGCGCTCCGCCATGGTCATAAAATTAGGATTCTGCATAACTTGTTGCATGGTAGAATAATATTGCTGATTATCAAAGTTAGGGACACCATCCTGTGCTGCCCCTTGAAAAGTCTTCTGAAGCTGCTCAGCCATCTGATTGAATGATGGGTCTTTTGCTATCTGTTCAGCCAATTCTTTGATACTCGGATCCTATGCATTCCACATATAACCATTAGTAAGCCTCTAACAATAAATATCAATGCAGATTACAAATTCACAATCAACTCCAAATATTGAACAAATGACAATCCCTAGTGAGCCAACAATCAAGATGGATGATGAGTCTGAAAGCAATCAAATGATCTCCAAATTGAAATTCAAGGATTTCAATTCTAGAAAATACTCTATTAGCCATAACAAGTTGGCAGCTATAGGAAATCAAACAATCTGCCACCGGTGTGTTATCCACATAATTGTCAACAACCACAAAAGCTTCACTCTTCTACTCTCACACTCTGAAAATCTTAAGAAGGGTTCACTGCCAACGGTAAAGATATCTGAAAATATTCAGATATTTTTTCAAAACAAATCCTGGCACCACTGTCCAACCATAGGTTTGGAAAGACATACATTAACAGAAACATACCCAACTTCCTAAACAATTACATTGGCCTAATGATCAATGACTAAAGCAGATATCAAAGATAAAAATATAATACAAATAACAAAAGAGAGGCGGCTGCGATATACATTGAGAAGACCAGACATTGCCGAGAAATCGAAAGGATTCGCTGGAATCCCCGTTGCAGGTCCAGAAGCAGCTCTTCTTCCAGCCTGTGACTCTGCAGAGGATGTTTCATCTTTGGGAATTGTATTCTCTGCTGTACCAGCTTGGTCATCTAAGAAAATCTCAACAAGTTTTAAAACCAAGGCACTTTCAAGATTGAAGAAGGTCAAGAAACTAAAACACCTATACTTTGATGTACAGTACAATAAGCATAAGGCTTCAATTCCCAGTTCCCACATCTATACAGAGACAAATACAACAACAAATATACAACATATATGCCATATGCATATTTAATAACATACCCAATTTTTTCCTCAGTTCTCAATAATATTACTATTATTCATCAATACAGCTACAGATCAATAAATTCACGAGTAATGCTACAAGTACACCATCACCCACCATATGTAACAATTAAACTTTTTAAAATCAATAATTCAACTATTAAATTGTTGGATTAATAGATAATATTAAAGTTGAATTAATAGTTTTAAAAAATTAGATTATTATATATGGTGGCGGATTATGACTGATTTTATGATGAACAAAAAACATTTCTCTGAATCCACTCCACTCCTGCTTCAACCAAAAAAATAAAGAAAAATGCTACACGAACCTGCAGCAGGAATATCCTTTTCCGAATTTGAAGCCATAATAATAATCAAGAGAATAAAATATAGCTGAAACAAGAGGCAGAGAGATAAATAATTAGACAATCGAAGTTGGAAATAATTATCAAACAAAGAAAGAGTGAATAAGGGAAGAGGGGTTTAGAGTCTAGCTAGAGTTGAAACCTGAATGCGAGAGGAAGAAGCTGCGATAAGGAACAACTATGTGATTGTGTGTTTGAATTATTAAAAAGAATAATAAAACAAAATAAAAATACAAGAGGGGAGAGGAATAAATAATAAAAAATAAATAAATAAAAAGTTAATTATTTATATTTATATCTAATAATCTAGAAATCGAAATCGGATAGGGTGGAAGAAGAGAAGTGAGTTGAGTGGGGCCTTCTATCATCACCGCAAACGAATGGCTCGCTGCGCTACCAACACCATATCATCCATTTCATTCCAGCGCATATTCTCTGGTATTAATATCTACACAGATGTCCTGTTTTAGGTGTTTCTCTTTGATTTTCGTCCCGGGTGTGCGAAAATCACTTCATTTTCGCCTCCGGGCAAAAATGAGTTAAAATGGGCGAAATGACTATTTTCGCCCCCCGGTGTCTATAAAATACACATCCGAGCATATCAAAACTCATACACTCACTCTTACACAATCTTACATCACATTATGGCAGAAAATAATTACTATCATTATTGAAAATTAATAATTTAAGAAATCTAATTTCAATAAAACTAATATTCTATTAAAAACTAAATTCAAATTACCAAAACTAAATTCAATAAATATTCTATTGAAAAAAAAAATTACCTACAATTGTAAAATCTAAAAATAAAATAATTACCTACAACTTATATAAAAATAAAGATTTTAATTTTTTAAAATTTAATAACTATTTTATAATAAAATTTAATATATAATACACTTTAATTATTAAAATTAAAGACTATTAAACCTCTAAATTTATCAAATGCTATAAATTTCCATTTTTATTGATATTTTTCATGCACTTTAATTTTTCTATAGCATATAATTCATTATATATGTATATATTTATAGATAAATATATATTTTATACGTATTTTATTATATCCGGTTGAACCTCCGGTTAAACCTCTAAACCTCTGAACCACTCCCTCGTCCGGTTTAATGTTCGGTCCGGTTTTCAGAACCTTGGTAAAATCTAATTACAAAAACAAAGTTGTAATGTAATTAGATTTTATAGTTGTGGGTAATTACTTTTTTTCAATAAAATATTTATTGAATTTAGTTTTTAATAGAATATTAGTTTTATTGAAATTAGATTTCTTAAATTATTAATTTTCAATAATGATAGTAATTATTTTCTGCCATAATGTGATGTAAGAGTGTGTGTATGAGTTCTGAAATGCTCGGATGTGTATTTTATAGACACCGGGAGGCGAAAATAGTCATTTCGCCCATTTTAACTCATTTTCGCTCCCTGGGCGAAAATCAGAGAGAAACACCAAAGACAGGACATCTGTGTAGATATTAATACTAGATGTATATATATGATGATATTGAATTTTTTTGTTTTTTATGGGTGAAAAAACTCATATTCTCTATCATATACTACGTTACAAAATTATAAAAAGAAAATAAAAAAAATGTTAGCATTATTTGTAGAATAAAAAATAAATTAATATAAGATTTTTTTTTCAAAATCATTCAGTTCATTAAAAACTTATATTTTAAGGAAGTCTATTTTGGATTAAATGAGCCTATTGACTTATTTGACTGTTTTCCATTATTCATCGAGTATTATTAACAAAATAATAAATAACAATGTAACAAACTATATTATTTATGAAAAATATTTTTGTACATCACAAAATTAGTCATTATTACTTATCATATGTAATAATTCAATTTTTTAAAACTAATAATCTAATTTTTGAAATATTCGATTAATATATAATATTAAAAGTTGAATTAATAATTTTAAAAAATTTTATTATTACATAAAGTGAATGACAATGGTTAATTTTGTGGTGTAGTTATAGTATTAATATGGGAAGTGTGGTTAAACTATTTGAATTTATCTTCTCTTAATCAAGTATTGAGGTTTAAATTCTATTATGAAAAAAATTAAAAAATCCAGCACATAAGCACATAGTCAATGGTGAATACCTCAATTGTGAAGTAAAAATAATATATTATTTATTAATCTTTTAAATAATTTATTTTCTTCAAAGCTACTGACAAAATAAATTAATTTGGTTATTGATTTATTGGTATAAGAAGATATTTTAATAAAACAATTGTTAGAGATAACTAATTATTATAATATGATTAATTCCTTCCATTTCACGGATCACAAATTGAAACAATTTTCGGTGATAAGTAATTAAGTATTAAAATAACGTGTTCTCTAATTTTTCTTGAAGGTTATCTCAAACCTAAGTTTCATCGTATCGTTTTGTATCCCTCAATCAAATCAGTGTCACTTTTTTAACGATAAGATAGTACTAGATACATTATCAATTAAAATTATTGGTAATTTAAATAAATTATTTAATAGATAGATTAAAATTATTTAAATTACCAATAATTTATCGTATAATTTTATTTGATATAATATAACTGGTAATTTATATTATCTTGATTGGTATATTAAAAAGATTACAGGATATTATATGTACATTACTATCATACCATCTAAATAATTATAAAAAAATTAATAAAAAATAGTTATAGTATATATATTATTAAAATATCTTCTAAAATATATATTACTAGTAGAATATCCTTTAAAATACGTACATATATTACTATAATATCCTTTAAAACATTTATATTCAACATAGAAAAATAATCAAACATAATACAATAACTAATAAAAAATTAGCTTTCTTATTTTTACAAAAAGTTCAACATAAAAAAATCAAACGTAATATAAGAACTAAAAAAATTTAGTATTTTTATTCTTGAAAAGAGTTTAACATAGAAATTAAAAATCAAACATTTAGACTTAAAATAAACCAAGTTTCTTCCACAATAGCCTTCCTATATATGGACACGGCAAAGAAGAATTTCACACAGAAGGAAGATAGAGCAATGATCTCTGCTAGCTACTTCAAACACTTCATTTACATCAAGATTCTCAATAGCGCGCAAGTAATTAAAAGAAGTATTTGGATAATAAAATAATATAGTTGCAAAGGGTATTTGGATAATAAAAAGAGTATCCGAGTAATATAAAATATGTTAAGTTTATAAGCGTGATTTTTGATACATAAGGGTTTTTGTGGAATAAAAAAAATAGATTACCTATAAATGATAATCCAGATAGACAATTCCTATAGAGATAATCTACGTTGCCACTTTATTGGATAATTTAATTGCAAGATTACCGATAATATATCTATATTACCTTATAACAAACGCACTCTAGTAGTATATATGTACAACAAGAATATTATCCAACAATTATCTAATGTGTGTTATACGTAATATGTGACATACATAATGTGTGTCATATATGTGTGAAATTGGTTCAGAAAAAATAAGAAATAACACACAAAAAATACACATACATGTATATCATCAGTAAAATAGGTAATATATGCCACTTCTTTATTTATAATATTTACTACAAACATATTTTATATATTAAATACTAATTGAATATATTCCTATAATAAATATTTTTCATTAAAAAAATGGTCCTCAATTTATTTGATTCAAACATAGCTATCAATACATTGTGCATTAAGGATTGTCTAAAGGGACATTTAGCTTAATGTTTATTTTATAAACTAGACTGCCTAAGTTATTTAGATATCTATACCTACATAAGCTAGCTAACACACCTTTAAGTAAACTAATATATATTTAAATAAGTCGATAGTAACACTCTTAAAAGGTTTAAAGGTTAACCAATCTTATTAGTTAAATGAAAATATTTGATTTGATTTATTAAATATGTTAATCGAAAGGTTGATCCCATACCAGCTATTTTGTATACATGTTATGAATATTATGCTATCAATTTTCATCCTTATCAATTATTTGATCATTTGTTAAAAAGTAACCCTACATGTACATAATAAAATCAGTTATTATATATAATAATTTAATTTTTTAAAATTATTAATTTAATTTTTAAAATATTGAATTAATATATAATATTAAAAATAATATTAATAGTTTTAAAAAGTAGAAAATTTTGGTACACAATAAAAAATTAGCTAAAATAATCAATAGATTGTGCACAATATATAATAAGTAATATGCACAACATATATTATATATTATGCACATCATATATAACATGTTGTGTATATCAAATATCACATATTACATACAACACCGTCTTTTTTATAGCATGCGATATATAATGTGCATATTATATGATATATGATATGTACAATATGTATTATATGTTATGCACATTATATAATATATATTGTGCATAATAGATTAACTATTTTAATTATTTTTCATTGTACACAAAACAATGCTCTTTTTAGTTTATATTATTGTATATTATAATTGACTATGATTGATTTTGTGGTATAAAAACATTTTTTTCTTTGTTAAAATATAAGGCTTCTCATAATGGGTCAACCAAGTCAAGGTATATTAATTGTAAATATAGTTAGATTTAGATAGTAGTTTACAATTTTTTCAGAAAAGTGCTATTGATACACAGTACAATATTTTTTCACTTATTTTTTATTTATTTAAATATTGATAATTTTGATGAATATATTAGTAAATTACAAATATATTAATCAAAGTTACCAATATTTAAATAAGATAAAAAATAGATGAAAGAATATTGTACTAATCTACTTGATACATTTAGCATTTTTTCTTTGATTAAATCTTGTCCATGCAATAGTGACCTCATTACGGGGGCAACGGAGCACCTTCAAGCATTATTATTATTTTGGTGCGGGGATCGTTAATTGAGGGGTTGAAAAATTAAATAACACAAGAAAACTAATAAGGTTACACAATATTTATAGGATTTAATTTTTATGTGAGAGTGTATTATCTTTTTACACAATCATTCAATTATTTATTATCATCTTAGATTGTCTTTTTTCTCTTTAATTATCTGAATAGTCATACAAACATAATATTTTGATTAGAATTTAGACGACGATGTAAAATATCTTTACATGATCAGTACATCATAATTAAACTCATATTTATAATCATAGAAATGTAATAAAAACTTATGCAAATAGCGTTGATGAATTAACAATAATACTATATTGACTCTTTGAGATATGCTACGTGTACACTCTAAATCAGCCACTAATGTATAAATACGTATTTTGTATAATTTAACTGTTAAATATCTACTCTCACATTTGAGGGAGTGAAACTCACGCGCATGAATAATCCAATATAATTTTAGGGGTGAATATGAATTCTAAATAAAAATCATATTTATTCCAACATAATAAATACCACAATAATCCAACATAATAAAGATCACAATCCAACATCCAAGAGGGTGAATATGGACTATAAATAAAAATCAGATTTAACCCAACATCCAAGAGGATGAATATGAACTCTAAATAAAAATCAAATTTATTCCAACATAATAAAGAACACAATCTAACATAAATAAAGACTACAATTCAACATCAAAGAAGGTGAATATGGATAAAAAAAAAATCAGATTTAATATATGCTTTCATATTGTGTCATTCTCTGTATGTTCCTCCAACATAATAAAGACCACAATCCAACATAAATAAAGACCACAATTCAACATAATAAAAACCACAATCCAACATAAATAAAGACCACAATCCAACATAAATAAAGACCACAATCCAACATAAATAAAGACCACAATCCAACATAAAAAAGGGTGAATATGGACACACAAAAAATCAGATTTAATATATGCTTTCATGTTGTGTCATGCTCTGTTTATTCATGCAACATAATAAAGACCACAATCCAACATAAATAAAGACCACAATCCAATATAAATAAATATCACAATCCAACATAATAAAGACCACACTCCAACATAAATAAAGACCACACTCAAACATAAATAAAAACCACAATCTAACATAAATAAAGATCAAAATCCAACATAAATAAAGATTACAATCCAACATAAATAAAGACCACAATCCAACATAAATAAAGACCACAATCCAATATAAATAAATATCACAATCCAACATAATAAAGACCACACTCCAACATAAATAAAGACCACACTCAAACATAAATAAAAACCACAATCTAACATAAATAAAGATCAAAATCCAACATAAATAAAGATTACAATCCAACATAAATAAAGACCACAATCCAACATCCAAGAGGGTGAATATGAACTAAAAAAAAATCCGATTTAATATATGCTTTCATGTTGTGTCATGCTCTGTTTGTTCCTCCAACATATTAAAGATCACAATCCAACATATATAAAGATCACAATCCTACATAAATAAAGACCACAATCCAACATCCAAGAGGGTGAATATGGACAAAAAAATCAAATTTAATATATGCTTTCATGTTCTGCCATGCTCTGTTTGTTCCTCCAACATATTAAAGACCACAATCCAACATATATAAAGATCACAATCCAACATAATAAAAACCACAATCAAACATAAATAAAGACCACAATCCAACATAATAAAGACCACAATTCAACATAAATAAAGACCACAATCCAACATAATAAAACCACAATCCAACATAAATAAAGATCACACTCCAATATAAATAAAGACCACACTCCAACATAAATAAAGACCACAATCCAACATAAATAAAGACCACAATCCAACATAAATAAATATCACAATCCATCAATGTTGAACAAGTTACTAAGTTGGACTGAGAGAACACCTTCTTCGTGGCCATCTCCCACATCCCTAATCTCTCCCATCATTACAGGTAGGTACCTATTATTCTTTCATTCATTAATTATGAAACTAATTAGGATTTAATTAACTTGTTGACTTATGATATGATGATGATGCTGTAATTAATTAATAGGGAGGGCATGAAGGAGTTTGCACAGAGATTAGAGAAGCTTGTAGAGGAGCTGCTGGATCTATTATGTGAGAATCTTGGGTTGGAGAATGGAGGATTCGCACGAAGTGGCACGGGTTCATGCTACCTGGACGGAGAAAATTAAAATGAACAAGCGAGTGGACAAAAATATTCCTACTTTTGAATTTATACGCTAATATATACGTATTTTGTATAAAATACATTGGTGACTGATTTGTGGCTGATTTGGAGTGTACAAGAATCATTTCTCTTGACTCGTATATCACGTGGATATCCATAATAATTACTAAGAGATTATTTAATAACTAGCTAAAAGCGTATAATATGAAATGCTTCTTGTACATCACAAAATCAATTATTATTTATAATAATCCAATTTTTTAAAACTAATTCAAATTTAATATTATATATTAATCCAACATTTTAAAAGTTGAATTAATAATTTTAAAATATCAAATTATTACATATGATAATTAATTTTAAGATATACGTATAAAAGTACTAATATAATATTGGCTCTTGAATTCAAGTAATTTAAGCCTAATTAAATCCGTATATTTGGCAGTGAGATTAGCACAGATTAGGTGGGGATCAAGGAGGCTCCAAATTGTGTATTTGAGAAAAATTGGACTTAGAGGCATTTGACTGAATTTATAATTTTCAAGTTAATAATACTATTCCTGTTTTAAAATAATAATAATATTTTTTATTTTTTTATATATTAAAAAATTAATATATTTAGATGTATTTAGTGTCTAAAAATATTAATTTTATAATATATTAAAAAAGTAAAAATGAATATTATTTAAAAATAGAAAAAGTAATTAATTAATGAATTTGTTTTTTTGTAAAGTTAGTTTATTTTACTTTTTTTTCCTTTAATGTTGGCCTCTTTCTTTTATGGCACACAACTCTATGTGCCGTTATTTTTAATTTTTTATTTCTTTGTTTAATAATAATATATGTTATTGATCTCTACGGGTCAGTTACTTAATTCTAAGATAAATATCTTATTTGACCTTCAAAGTTAACATGAATGAAGAACAAAATAGTCTATTAAAATTTTATATAATAAATAAAAAGTTTAATTGTAATTTATTGTGTTAATATAAAATAGTTTTATCCTGATATCTAATTATATATCGTCACATCAGTAAAATATAATTTTTTTTATGATAATGAGTTCAAATGTTAAATTCATTTAGTTACGTGACAGTATGTGATTGGTTATCAGTGTAAAACTATTTTACACTAACAGTGAATCACAATTAAACTCAATTTTTAATTTTAAAGGACTATATTTTTATTTCTATAACTTTACAAACTATTTATTTATTATATCAAATTTTAAAAAATTATATTATTATTTTTTATTTAAAGAACTATTTTATCTCTTAAACTAATTTTGAGGGATGAAATGAAATATTTCCTAGTAATTTTATCACTGCAACTATAATTATGTGCCGTCGATTTCATTTTCACTTTGATTTTCTTTTTTTCGTTTAAAAGAAAGAAAACTGAAAGGCAATGAATAATTTGTTGGGACAGGCCAAATAGACGAGGGGCAATAGAGTTACACTAAAAAATCACTCAACCAAAATATATATAATACAAATTATACAATTAATATTATATATTATATTTGTTATATAATATGTACAACATATATTACATATTAAAAGAAAGATAATACTATAATATATATTATATACAATAAATAATATAAGTTATACACCAATAAATTATTATATATATATTTTATATTGCATATCTCATACATAATATATTTTAACTATTTTGATTGTTGTGCAGCAATTATTTCTCCGAAGGGCAATAGCACCAGCAATTTAGCATAGAAGAGGCACACACAACATACACAGAGACGGTAGATAGAGAGATAACAAGAAAACAAAATAGCGCAATAGAATTGAATTGAAGAGAGGGTTGGATGGATTGAACTGGAACTCACACCCATACAATTACCATTTACGAAGCAAACAAGGAATTCGAATTTTGCAATTGCAATTGGAATTCCCTTCTTCCTTTGCTTTCATTAGCTTAGCTTATCTATCCTTCATTCATTCATCATCTTCATCTTCATCATCTTTAATTAATTAATTACTTAAATTAATTCATAGATTGAGGAGAGATGGCGATGCGTGACCTGATTACGGGGGCGACGGCGTGCCCCGACCCTTCCGCCGCCTCCTCCTCCGCCAACCCTCTCGGCGCACTCGCCAACGCCCTCATCGGGTCTTCCTCCAAGACACAGGAGAGGCTCAACGAGATTCCTTCATCCTCTCCCACTGACCCCACTTCCCAGTTCTACTCCCAACCCCCTCCCACCGACCTTCTTCCCGGCTCCGAATTCGATAAGCCCTTCTTCCCTCCCAACTCTCAGGTTCCCACCATTACTATCTCCTTTCTCTTCACTCCGCTTACCCCAATTCATAATCTTGCTTTTTCTGTCATGGTAATATAATCTGTTCTCCACAGGGCTCCGAGTTTCTGCAGCGGTTCCGGTCTGCGAACGGCGGTGGCCTGGAGGAGACGTGGGATGAGATACAGCGTGAGGGAAGAGTTGGCCAAATTCCACCACCACAAGTGGACGGTGGCCTCTATGATAGGGCTGCAGCTCCACCTCACCTTCATCAACCTGCCTTGGATGGTATTGTGTCCAATCTTTTGGATTATTTTGCGTTTTGAGCTGAATTTTTGCACTTGTGTTTGAATTAACTTATGGGTTTTATTTTCTCTGTGGTGTCAACATAGTACTAGTGTGTTGGTTGGATTAGTTCATCTTGAGTGAAAACTAGTTTATGATCAAAAGTTAGAGATTTAGACACATGAGTTTTTTAACTGACAAGCGGAAATTTAAATGGAACCATGCATACAGTTAATACTCATTGACTTGGTAGTTTGTGTTCTTTTGACATGGTGGCTAGCATGGTAGCATAGAGAAAGAATTGGGACCTGTGTGATAGAAGCAACCAATTTTCTACTAGATTTCATTGGCTAATTGGCTGAGTTGGAGTTGGATTATGCAATAGAATCTATTAGGTGTGTAACTCATTGCCTTTTTAGAAGGGTATGGTAGTATATCTGCAGTTTGATGGAACCATGTGATATGAGGGCTAAGTTTTATAAGGGTTCTTGTGGCTTAATTGTGTTTCTTTTAGGTTCATTAGGAGTGATTTTCAGTGCAATGTATATTTTCAGACTTGCCATGCCGGTTAACAGTGTATTGTCCCCTTTATTTGGCTTTTAGATGAAGTGTTGTTATTCTTAGCATTTGTTTGTTGACGTGAATATGTTATTTTATTGCTTAGAGATTCCTTAGAGGAAGTGATATGGCATTGACGATGTTCTCTTTACAATATGTCAGGAACTCCTCAAAGAGTTCTGTCCAGCTTTTTGCACTCATTTCTTGATAGCAGCCGTGGTGGAGTGCCTTTTCATCCAGCTCCTCTTCCAGTTTTGGGTTTATCTGAAGGTGATAAACAATGCATACGTGACCGTAGCAGCATAATGGCCCGGCATCTTTTTGCAGATAAAAGCGAAGAATTTATTGATGCCCAAGTAAGAGAATTCATGGATACCTCCATCTGCTTTACATTGACTTCCTTTTTTTCATTTATTTATTTAATTAGGTTCAAGTGAACATAATGCCCTAAAAGCTGAACTCTTCACTGAGGGAAGAGAAAGAGAGAGGTTAACCTGTTCAAGGGTTAAAGAACAATGTTGTCAATTGGTAGCAAGGACTGTCACCTAGACTATGCGAGTTGCCCGAGTGATTTGTCAATGTAATACAAGTTCTATCAAAACGGAAAATGTCTTCTTTTTCTTTTTGGGATGCAAATTAATAGTAGATTGTGCTGGTCTAGGAGTATTGTCAATTAGCATAGTGTACTACTTCATAGGATCCATCTTTACCATACTATTTCTCAAGAATTTGAGATGCTTTTCGAATGCACCCTGCTACCATTTCTTTTATACAACAAGCGATTGATGTAGTCTTGTATAAACCAGTAATCAATTTTGTTGTAGCGGACTTGTGGCAAGATTGTCTGAACGTCAAATGTTGTCATTGTCTGTATCTTTTGTCTTTATTGCTTGACTCTACAGTCTAGACTCATCACATGTTTATGTTCCAGGTAAATGCACTTCTTTGCTCTCTAGATATTGACAGCAATGTCCGTGGTAAAGGACATATGCCTGAAAGATTTCGGGAGCTTGAGGATTATTGGAACGAGTCTCAAGGCAACCTGAGAGTTGGTGCTCTTCCTGCAGACGGATGGATTGCTGAATTTGGCCAACATAGGGAAAATCATGACAATCCTGATTCTTGGGCTAATTCTTTTGAGCAACAGTATGGTGCAAATGGTTGGGTCTCTGAATTTGAGCATGTAAGAAGTCATTATTTTTAGTATTACATTTGTAGCTATCATCTGAAGTTTCTTACTCTTTTTTGTACTATTGACTTAACGGTATCACAGCATTGATTCTATTGAACTGAAAATCAAATCAATTTCATAATATTACCTCTGTGTACATTATTGCTTTCAGTTCATTTTATCTTGATGTTTTTAATTTATCTGTAAGCACCTGGTACTACACAGCACACATCTCACACAAACTTCACAAATAGATGGATAAATGGAGAGAATCAGTGTGATCCTTCTCCTTCAAATATCACATATTCAATAACTGAAATAAAGAAAGGGAATATAACAGTGATAGTAGCAAAATAAGAAAATGACAATGGCAGAGGAATTAGAGAGCCGTGCCTCTCTCCTAGTCTGTCCTATTTTCCAATTTCGAAATGAATCTTCCCACAGCCGCACACTCACTCCTATATTCTTTCCTCACTCTTCCCATCCTAGGAAATTGCCCTAGGATCAAGTGCCCAGCCCACTACCCCTGCCACCTGGCAGAGTAGTACTCTTTTCCTCTTTTTCCCTATTTTGTCTTCTTCTGCTGTAGTGAAAGGGTAATGGGCTAATGGCGGTATCTTCCATTTTGGCTCCCTTGAAATGTTAGCTGCTATGTCTTCTTCATTCTCAGGGTATGTAACATTATCCTTTCATGCTATTCATTTTGCAGTCTCAGTTGTCATCTGTGGATCAAATGCGAGGCATGAACATGCCAAACTTAGCTGCGATGGAGCAGACTCGCATGCTCGCAAATACATTGGCCCAAAATAATGACCCTAAATTTCAGGTTTATTGGCTGTACATGACTTTGATATTTCTGTTTCACGAGCATGTGGATCATTCCAATCTAATACCTTGTTATTGTATGCAGAACTCAAAGTTTCTTCAGTTTGTATCAAAGATGAGCCGTGGGGAGTTGATTATTGATGACAATCAAGTTAAAGAGAATGCATTACCTGCACCTGGAGATTGGGCAGCAGAATACCAGCAGCAATATAATCATGGTCATTCATGGGCTGGCGAATTTTTAAATGAGAAGGCATGTATAAGTCCTGTAACTTGAAACCATATTCTTTTGCAAAATGTTTTGATTGGTATAAATTCTGGTAAAAATGATTTAATATTTATAAAGGTCTGGTTGGCCAAAATCCAGTAATCATTAATTAAGACATAGGGTTCTGTTAACTATCCAAGACATTATAATAAGAAAAAAGTTGACAAAGCAAATGATGAAAATTGAAAAGTAAGATACTTTAATAGGATTACTTAACTAATGAGCTTTTTTCCTCAAAATTTGTAATCTTGACTTGTGGATTTCAGGTTTCTCATGGACCTGATCAGTGGGTGAGTGAGTTTACAAATGAAGAACACCAGCATGGACCAATTGATGATCAATGGGTTAATGAATTCTCAAAGCTGCATGTTAATGACTGGGCAGAGGAATTTGGTCAGCAGTTTGGTGAAGGAGCTTTAGGGGACAGTACTTCTGATAGTTGGGCAAATGCGTACGATGAGTATGTCAAACTCTCCTTTTAGATTTGTGTTTTGGATTATGAGTCTTATATTAGCATGATTAGGACTACTGGGTTAGTATTTTGTTTAATATATATTATTCTACACAAGGGACTACTTTTTGGAGTCTTTACACTCCCTTTTCTTCTTTCCTTATCTAAATCCTACAATTTCAACAGGTTGTTCAAGTATTACCCCCTAGGTTGTTTTATTTTCTGTTAATGCTCCCCTCCTCTCAAAAAAAAAAAAAAAAACTGCACAAAGAAAAAAAAAACAACGGCTGTATCTCTGAATTAATGCAATCATTTAGCTCATTCACTGAATTAATCAGAATATCTTTGGGGTTATATGAAGGTTCCTGAACGAGCAAATGGTTGCCAAGCAGCGGTCAGATTCTTCAAGTGGCGTGTATGTCTTTTCAGATTTAAATCCATATGTTGGCCATCCAAATCCTTTGAAAGAAGGTCAAGATCTATTCAGGAAAGGACTTTTAAGTGAAGCAGTTCTTGCATTGGAAGCTGAAGTCTTGAAAAACCCTGAAAATTCTGAAGGTTGGAGACTACTTGGAATAGCACATGCAGAGAACGATGATGATCAACAGGTTAGGTTTCACCCTACTTGATGATAAATTCTCCTACTTCTTTTCTGTAGACTGAACCGACATGTTATCAATCAAGTAACTATAATAGATTTGATCCACCACTTAGTATTTTAGATATCTTGGCCTTCTTAAATTTGTATGTTTGGTTAGGGGGTAAAAGTTGGGTGGAAATTTTCGTGGATGAGTTACATGTGTATATCCATGAATATTTCTACCGCATATGGTCCTAACCAAACATACCCAAGACTGTAATTTACTGTATCTTATATTTTTTTTCCTTTGAACTTATTCAGGCCATTGCAGCTATGATGCGGGCACAGGAGGCTGATCCAACAAACCTAGAAGTGCTTCTTGCTCTTGGTGTCAGTCATACAAATGGTCAGTGGCTGCTTCTGATCCATTGGCTGGATGAATAATATAAAGCATAATAACAAATTAGAATTTTCTCGGCCTGTTTTGTCATACCAAGCTTGAATTGATCTAGCATATTTGTGCCTAAGTTTTTATTGTTCCTACATAGTAAGAATTCTTATACTCCAGTTTATACTTGTCTTTCCTAACTGAAAGCATCAATGAGAATAACTTCTAGTGTATTCTTCACATTATTTTCCCAGATAAATGAAAAAATTGAATTTATTTCTGATATGTGCAGAACTGGAGCAAACAGCTGCACTAAAATATCTATATGGTTGGCTACGCCATCACCCGAAGTATGGATCACTTGCCCCACCTGAGTTGGCTGATTCTTTGTACTATGCTGATGTAAGTTGAATTTTTTACCTTCATTGGTCATCCTGTTTGGTAAAAGATAATAATTTATTTGTTATGCTAACATGGAAATCTAAAATTCTCGTGCACTACACACATTATAATAATACACAGACCTATTGAAAAAGTCTTGTAGAAGTTGCTGTCTTGATTGTTGCTTGGGTCTTCTATGTATACCATAATCCCAATCCTATCTTCATTATAGTTTTCCCGAAAAGCTTATCTGCAATATTAAGCATCTTCTGGTTAGATTGGAAAGATTGATTTTCCTTTGTGCAGGTTGCAAGGTTATTCAATGATGCTGCTGAAATGTCACCCGATGATGCAGATGTTCACATAGTTCTTGGGGTCCTGTACAACTTATCTAGAGAATATGACAAAGCTATTGCTTCTTTTGAAAGAGCATTGAAACTTAAGCCACAGGATTACTCTCTGTGGAACAAGCTTGGTGCAACACAGGCAAACAGTGTTCAAAGTGCAGATGCAATAATGGCTTATCAACAGGTAGGTTTTTCAGGCTCAATCTGATATGACTGTAGCATTAATGCCATTATCATTCAAGCGAGAAATCTGTTCCTTTCTAATAATTTCTGATATTTAAATTTAACTTTATTTATCAACGCTTTTGGAGAAATCAAATCTGTGACCACAAGATGGTTATTTATTCGCCTATAATTTATCATGTGTTTGGAGGAATTAACATGTACGTATGTGCTCTCTATTGTCTCACGTAAGCTATCCTCTCTCTAAATGAAATTTCTTTTTTCTTTTGACAAAAATAGGCACTTGATTTAAAGCCTAATTATGTTCGTGCTTGGGCAAATATGGGTATCAGTTATGCAAACCAGGTCAGTTCCTTGCTGGGCTTTTAGCTTATTATTTCCATTGTAAATTTTATGCATTGGGCCATCGTCTAGCTGTTTTCCTTATTTCACACTAATTTAATATATCTTTTATCATTTTCTGCAGGGCATGTACGATGAGTCCATTCGATATTATGTTCGAGCACTTGCTATGAATCCAAAGGCAGAGAATGCATGGCAATATTTGAGAATCTCGTTGAGGTATGAATATGATTTTAGAATATGTGTTAAGACTGTTAACAGAGAAAAGTAGGGCAAAATTTGAGTGAGGGGAATAGGAGGATGAGAATTCAAATTAGTTATTAATTTAATATTCTAATAATATATTGAGAGTGATTATAATGCACTGATAGAGTAAAAGATTTTACATTGTCATCTAATTATATCTCTCATTTTGCATGATTTTTCAAGTACTGGGCGTGAAAACTGAAAAGTAACCATGTTTGCTTACGAGACGTTATATGATTGGATGACAGTGTATCATAATTAAACTCTAATATATTTCCTTTGAATTAACTTGTATTTCCTATTTTCCAGCTGTGCTTCCAGGAATGACTTGTTGGAAGCTTGTGATAGTCGGAATCTGGACCTTCTCCAGAAGGAGTTTCCATTACAATAAGTGGCTGAATTACAAGTGGTGAGTTCTACCCCGTAGGTGGTGGTGGCTTGAATATGAATCCTATTTTGCCTAAAGTTTGGATAATGTTGCATCTTCTTTCATTAAACCCCACTGTTGATTTCTGCTTCCTTATAAATTTAAAGGAGAGCTGAAAAACTAACTGATCAGTGACTACGCCTGCAGGTATATGGTAACGGTATATATATATACAAGCCATATTGCTATTAATCTGTAAACAAAGTATTTCATCATGTATTGCGGAAACATTATAGAATATGATTGATTTTACCAAAGGTTATTGTCTCTGTTTCTGAACATCACAGAACCATTGGCATAGTATACTCATGTTTCCGTTGTATGCATTATAAATAAATGAATAAAAGGGTATATAAGCCGGCACGACTCGTGGCGTATCGCCTGCATGTCCAATTTCTAGATTACATGTAATGATTATTCATGAAAACTCTGAATGTAATGTACAATATTCAGTTGATAATTTTTTTTGGCTGACAGAGTTTGGCGAGTAGTTTTGAAGTCATGATGAGAATGTGATAAGATTGGATGCCATTTGTACCAGAAATGATAGGTTGACATCCATATAGAATGTATAGGATGAACATCCATAGTTGATGTTAAAATAATGGTATCGTGATGTTAAAATATTGACCCCTAATGTCAAATTATTATGAATGTCAACCTAGCATTACTCCTGTTTATACATGTGCAGATTCCACTTTCCTATATGCTTGTAATTGTTATAAAAGAACAGGTTTTCGAGATTGAAATATGCTATAAACATCGCATGAGAGATGATAGATTTTTCTCTCTCGGACCAATACTTTATTCATCGTGCATATATGACTATGCAGATTAAACGATAGTTTTCTTTTTGTGGTTGAATAATGCATTTTATTTTCAAATCGTAATAGTGTAAAATTACAGCATTGTAGTGCAAATAGAAAAGAAATCTTGAGATTCACAGCATGTGCGATTGAGACGTAAATTTGTATCATACATCAAAAATTGATCGTCTCATGAACTTATCATATAAAGGGGTGATATGGAAGAGTCATTAGGATACAAATACCCTGAAAAATAAAGAATCACTGTCTAGTTAGTGTTAACTCGTTTTGTTATCAGTCCCTCTTGATAAACTCTGTTGCTAATTGGTGGGTGCTAGTACAATATTTAAGAAACCTCATAACCAATGGAGTTGCTGCTGACACTCTTCAACCAGTTTCATTTCATCAGAGAGACTTGAAATATCAGGGATTATCCCTCCATCACAGAACCTATATATTCCATCTCCTACTAGATCATTCAACAAAGCAGCTGGTTCTCTGGCTCCACCATGCTGTAATAATTTTGTTCTTAAAGCCAATCCTGCAGTTGCTGATAGTGGATCCTCCTGGAACAACTTCTTCCATATGGTAGCAGCAAAACATTTGGCATACAAATAGCTATAATACCCTGCACAAAAAAGAAAATAAGTATAACCAAAGCCTTAAAATGGGTCAGCTACTTGGATTAAACAGCGTCGTTGAGCCATGTTTTTGCTTTGATCCATGTCAAAGGATTCGACAAAGTTCGGAGTTAAGATTCAGCTACCTGCACCATAGTTAAGGAGATGACTGAATCGGGCCTCCCAGTGTGTGCCTTCCACATGTTCCCAATTGGTATGTTCTCTTTTCAGTTCAGCAACAACAGAACTAATATCTTCAAGAGGGAATGACTGCTCTCCAAAAAGTGTCTGATCAACCAAGGCATAGAAGATCTGGCAGAAAACACAAACTTTGATTATTATTATTATGTTACTTTTTTTTTTTCACAAACTAGAAAATCAGGTATGATCTATGTACTAACTTGAGACAGCATCCTGACCATAATGGAAAGAAGAAGGAAGGGAATAAAACACCTGACGTTGCAGGTCGGTTGCAGCAAACATGTCTCTGGCACCCCGCATCGACTCAACCAGCTTCTGAGGGATTTCTTCACCAGTTGAATAGTGTTTAGCAAATGTTTTCAAAACTCGGTAATCCCATGCGTAGTATCTATCCACCAAAAAAGTTATCAAGTCAACCATAATTGAGAAGATTGATTACACAGCATCAGCACATGAGAGGTCACCAAATGTATTCACCAACAATTCTCTGATTATTTAAATCAGTAAACTACAACAGTTTCTTCATCATATTTGATGCTGATAGTTTCCTTTAATTATGATATTCTATTTCCTGCTCAATAATTTTCAATCATAGTGTAAGTTTATCTCACAATTCAGTCCATAACTTTAAAAAACTCACCTTAATAAGTGATTATATAAATGTTAAAATCTCTTTTTAATTAAGGTGCAGCAAATTTGTAATCATAAATGATAGTACGGTGTAACAAATAAAGAACTAAAATATGGTTTCAGTAAAAATATATTCTACACATCATCTCAGCAATAGTGATTTCTACTCACTCAAAGAGGTTCGATGGCAGTTCTGCAAAATCAAGAACCACTCTGGTGCCCGAAAAATGTTGGTAGTCCTACAATAAGAACAACATGATAGCATCACATTATGAAAATGATGACAAACAATTTTGAAACCATTTCTATTATCAAGTAACCATCATTTTTCAAATGCTTGCAAAGATCTTTTAAGCTTGACTCAATTTGTGCGAATATGTTCATATTGATGCCTTCAGAATATTTTATTGGAAAGACATTTGGCAGCTGTAAATTACACATGTCACAGACTATTGAACATGTTTGATCTGCTGCTTGAATAAATCTTTGGGTAAGCATTATCCTGAACAATTGCTATTTCCTGGGTTATGCTTCCATATGCCTACTAATATAAATCTTAGTTTATTATGTATTAATCTCAGTTATTTATACGGGGTGATTGTTAATTTCTTATAAAAGACGGACTTTTATTAGAGAAAGATATAGATAGGACTATAGAAAGTTGAGGAAAATAACTACTCAACAAAGACAAACCACAAGGAGAAACTTAGGAGTGAAAGGAACGCCTGTGTGTCCAAACTCATGTAAAGTTCAAGTGAATACCGTTCTTGAAAGCAGTGAATGAAGAGCATGTCCAAACTCATGAAATAGAGTTTCCACTTCCCAATGATTAAGCCTCACAGCTGACGGATTGCGCGAACCCGAAAAATTACAAACAAGAGCTACAGCCTGCAAATTTATCAGAATCAAGCGACAACCAGAATAAGAAATAGTCAGCCTTCTCTATATAGTGAATGGAATGGAGTATTTAATTCAGTAAAGTGTTTTCAGTAGTATTTGTCTTTGTATAGTTACTGTATTAGTATATAATAAATACAGGATAATGCAAGCATTATATGCTGAACTATTCTGATCAATTGGTGAAACAGTGTTTTCTTAGTCTCATTTCTTACACTTTCCTTTTCTCTTTCTAGAACCTTTTTGCTTTTCCACAGGAGGATGAATATCTACTCTTTTCTCTCTAATATAATTTTTAATATGAAACGAGTTTCACATTAAAATGCATTCATATTTGAGTGAAGAAAAGGAAAAATCCATAATTGTTAGTTAAATGAATCAATACGATTAAAGGAATAAAGAATTTTTCACATACTGGTAGTTGATATTCTGTTTGAGAAATCCTGCGACCCCCTTTAATTGCAAAATGAGCACAACCAGGGTACTTTCCTTTTCTGGAGTACAAATCAAGGTAGAGATATCCCAAGTCACCCTGAAATGAGTTCAAGTCTCAATGCATTAAAGCTGATTGATTAAAAATAATGTGGGAAAGTATAGATATGGTTGATGTATGATAACATATAGAAGCCCCCATAACATAAAATGAAAATATATTGCTTAACATTATCAGAGTTTAGAACCAAAGATCAATATTGAATTAGTCAAAGTTCTATGCAAAAAGATAAAACCATACAAACACAATTGCCTGACTTATGTTTCTATCACAATATGTTAGAGATGTAGAATTCTTTTCAAGTCAGAACGATTTATATGCAAAATACCTCTTCAGGATGATGAAGAGAGAGTTTAAGCACTTGTGGATCCCATGATTCACCAGGTGTTAGAGGGAGGCTATGAAAGGTTGCACCAAACAATGATTGAACCAGCACCTTCAAACCCTCAATACAGTTTGACAAAGAAAAATATGATGCTACAACCTGCATGCAAGGTCT